>OX387716.1:46234220-46664651 GCA_947577245.1 Andrena bucephala | reverse complement strand
ATGCAGGTCAAATTTTTCACCCACGCTCTTGCGTGGCGCGCAAGAAAGCACCACAGTCCTGCCCGCGTGCTAGAAAGCACCACGCTCCTGCCCGCGCTCCAACCTTGACTCCAGAAGAGTTTACATAAGAGACAGAAAAGGTAGTTAGAAAAGGAAAAAACGGCACTTGAAATCAGGCTCGTCGCGCGCCTCAGGATTTCTAACAGTGCAGAAATCCTCAGGCGCGCGACGAGCCTGGCAGCCGATCCTGGCAGCCAAGACTCCAGAGGCAACGCCGTCGATAAGCCGTGCCTCGATGGGTTTCGAGGACTTCGACCCTCGAGACCAGGGGGGCCGTACAATCTTGCCCCCTAAGACGTGGCGAATAGAAAATTCTACATTTCTCACCGGATCTTGGCGAAAGTGACGTGAATCGTTTCCTTATGTTTTCCCGATGAAAATGGTCCAAAAACGACACAAATCGGATTGTAATTAAGGAATCTTTGTAATAAATTGATTTCCATAATTTCGTTAAAAATAGTTCGATTTATATGAAAGTTGGTAGGCATAATTTTCATTTGAAAAACATGAGAAATCCATCGGTATCACTTCCATATCGATAGAATAAAGAATAAAGTATACAGTTTTTCTGAAACAGGTATGAATCCTTGGCCGACCGCAGCGAATCGAGGTCGGCGACCCATAGTCGAGGGTGAAATATTTATTACAGCGTATTAAGAAATTCTTTATTCTTCATCGTATCGATATGAAAGTAACACTAATGGATTCCTGGCGTTCTCCCCATTAAAATTATCACAAATATCATGCAAATCGGACTACTTTTACACAAACAATACAATTCATAAAAGATTGTACGGCCCCCCTGGTCTCGAGGGTCGAAGTCCTCGAAACCCATCGAAGCACGGCTTATCGACGGCGTTGCCTCTGGAGTCTTGGCTGCCAGGATCGGCTGCTAGGCTCGTCGCGCGCCTCAGGATTTCTGCACTGTTAGAAATCCTGAGGCGCGCGACGAGCCTGATTTCAAGTGCCGTTTTTTCCTTTTCTAACTACCTTTTCTGTCTCTTATGTAAACTCTTCTGGAGTCGAGGTTGGAGCGCGGGCAGGAGCGTGGTGCTTTCTAGCACGCGGGCAGGACTGTGGTGCTTTCTTGCGCGCCACGCAAGAGCGTGGGTGAAAAATTTGACCTGCATCACGAGCAATCAGAAGACTACCCCCTTCTTCAAAACATCTTGCATATTACATCTCTTCATCATTTATCTTACGTATAACATCACTTGCATACCTATGTGTATGTATTGTCTATCAATATTAGTTTTTATATTAAAACAAGCAGTGACATAAATTATTGCCGTTGATAGTAATAATTATGATCGTCACAACAGGGAATGTGTTAAATGCAATTTCATTTGCCATCGCATTGTCGGGGAAACATTTGGACATTTTTTAAAGTACCCTTGTAAAATTTTACAGTCGTTATAACTGAATCATAAAACATTTCCAGAATTTGTAACACCTTCAGGTCAACCAAATGTAGCTTCCTAAAAACAGATGTTTCAGTGTACCCTACAGTAACAGTATTTATGATATCCTCTACTAGCCAGGTATATCGAGGAATTCGTATACTTTTCGCGAACATATATCGCGATCGTGTCTTGCCGATCGTTTCGCAGATCTATCATATACATCGAACAGGTAGTACACAATACACCACTGCGGTGGATCGTGGAAAAAACATGTAGATGGAGTCGACGTAGAAATATCAGGCCGAACTCGCTGTCTCTAAGTAGTGGCGAGTATAACCTTCTGGCGTGCACGAAGGAGCGTCGCTCCGGCGTTCACGTACTTTTGCGTGCCGCGCGGCGTGTGACGCACCGGAACGCGCGCCGGAACGCGCGCTAGAACGTCCGTGTAAAGGGCCCTATTGAAATGGAAAGAGATATATATACAGGGTGTCCCAAAAATGCTGCGGTTCCTTGAAGGGGGTGATTGCAAAAAACTTTTTCCTTTGCGAAAAATCTCTCCGAGGTTTCGTTAACGAGATATTAACAAAAAGCACCGACCAATCAGAGCGCGAGTCTTCCGCTGGAGCTCCCGCGCTATCGTGGCCGCGCGCCGGGCCGCGCTGCGACTACGAATGTTACATGGGCCCTTCTGGCCCTTTCCGTGCTAGCTGTCCGCGCGTCGCTTTATTCCGTAGACGGCGATTCAGCGGAATCGCCTCGCGCGTGGCAGTCACGTTATGCTGAGCCGCGTAGCAACAGCCGTAGGGACAACGTGACCGCCGCCGGCCCGGGCCCGGAAATTTCCGACGCGTGCGGCGAGCGACAACTGCCGACGGGGCGGTTTTCCCCATTCGCGCGGATTGATCGGGGCACGGCCCATAACGAGAATCGATTGGGAATTCATTCAATTGCGGGAGCTCGAAGTAGGAAGTCACGACGAGCCAGAGGGCCGTCCAGATACCGCGACCGCGTCTCCGCGTCAAGTCCGCGAATTACGAACGGCCGAAAGTAATTCGTGCAAGGGGTACCTCCATCCGACATACCGTGAACGGCCCAGCCGGGAGAGCCCTTGCGCGTCACTCGTGATCGACGTAGGAACGCGTTGAGAACAGACGATTAGAGACCGCGAACGCCGACGAGGTGACCGACTTCCGAGTGCCATCCGAGAGCACAGAAGCGAGCGACCACGACCTACGTATGGGTCAGCGACACAGCGCGCGAGCGACATAGGAGTCGGAGAGTGTGCCGTGCGATACGGCGAACGACAGCTGAGACGGAGCGCCGTCTCAAGGTAGGATAATTCCGTATTATTCTTGTAACAATATATTTTGCATCATTGGTTTTCCCTTATATCCCTTGTACTCTTTGATTTAACCTCTTATCACCCTCCAAATTCCCGGTAAGTATAGTCAAGGCGTGCTTTAGCACCTTGATTGAGCAGCGAACCCGGTAAATCATTCCAACCGCTCGGGGTGATTTACAAAAGTCCCTTCAGGACGTAACACGAACAAGCACGGCGGCATGCACCGAAGGAAATTGCGTAGAAAGGCAAATGAAAAAGACGTAACAAAAAAA
This sequence comes from Andrena bucephala, assembly GCA_947577245.1. Lineage (NCBI taxonomy): Eukaryota > Metazoa > Arthropoda > Insecta > Hymenoptera > Andrenidae > Andrena > Andrena bucephala. Next base: position 46,661,574 of record OX387716.1, on the reverse strand, counting down.
TCAAAACTTTTGCCATGGTTTGTTTGCCATTTAAAGTGAACAATGAAACAATGATAAATGGATGAAAATCACGTGTAACGTAAAAAGACGAATACACAGTTGTTTTTTTTTTAGAAGAATCGAAAATAATAATTATTTGGAGTGAGAAGATAAGGAACACGTAAATTTCCTTTTTTAATAACATACAAACGAAAAGGTAATGCAACAGGGAACGAGTGAAAAGTGATCGTAGTTCGTTATTGTGATACAAATCTGTAGTTGAATAACGGCCAACACTGTTGTTGATAATGAATAAATCCGTTTAAAAACTGCGAAGAAAAATTTACGTACGGAAATTTTGAGAATTATCGCCGGAAATAAGCCATATTTTAAGCCTGCGTTAGACTTAAAAAATAATAGTCGCCAATAATGTAACCAAAACTCACTCTTTCGGAAATTCACCTGCAGCTTGAAAACCTGTGTCACTAGGTCACTGAACCGATCCTGGTCATCGACAGACGCGCCGAGTGCACAGCTGATCTCAGGTACACGACACCATCCAAAGTTAAGGGTCGCAACGTCAAGTGCGTCCGGGTTAATGCACCGAATATTCACTTCACTGCACGCCTACTAACACTGACCACTTAATTTATTAATCATGGAACGTGTTGTTCCTACGTTATAAAAATTGGTGGAAATTAATTTTTACTTGGCGTTCGGAGCCGTGGGTATTCTCGCACAAATTCTCACGCTGCAGCACTTGCGTCCCCGTTGTTCAGGCGGTACACCCAGAACATCGCGTAATACTCTTGAGCAGAGAACATGTCTGCGACGTGATTGCTTGCTGACTGACAAGATTTTTTCCAAGTGACTTCTTCTACGCCCAAAAAGTTTCTCTCGTTCCATTATGAGTTCATCCCTACCAGGCCAAGAGGCTTCAGGTAAAAAGAAGCCAGCACATTTTCGAAGCACACGTGCTTCGCAGAAGTGCAACGAACGGATTATCGTGCACTTTTACAAAAGTCCGCGTTCCGTCCTTTTACTGCCAATGTACCACCCATTGCTTCGAGGTAGGCAACAGACACCACATGTTTCGGTTCGAAAGGGTCCGAAGGGAAGAGAAACAGAAAGTCCTCGAGTTGCTATAAAGAAAATAATTCTGTTTCCTGTTCCGATACCCTGAGTTCACGTCTGTTACGAGGCGGAACCAACTAAGCCAGAAATTACCCAAAACTGTAGGAAACCGTTGTCTACCGTCGACTAGCGAGACAATACGGTCATAAACCGCGACCCTAGCGAAATGCTCTGGCCGATCAGCCTGATTAATTTTTGGGAACCAGCAATTAAAAAGTATTATTCAACATCAATACGGCTCGCGAAGAGACACAAGAAGAAAGAGAGCATGTAGTGCTCTGACTGCGCGTAGTCCCGCCCGCTTCGTCCTACCTTCAAATTAAAGACGGATCCCTTATCTCTCGAGTATAAACACACGCTCGAATTTCAAAACAAAAGCACATGTCGACGTATTCCGTGCGAGGGACGGCGGGCTTGAAATCCGATTGGCCCTAATTTAACCAATCTGCCCTGCATCCCTCCCAAACGGCCACTGTCCTGAAGAGGCCCTCTTCACAGCAATATCTCCTCCCCAAGGCCCACCTTCTCTCGCACGGAATACGTCGACGCGTGCTTTTGTTTTGAAATTCGAGCGCGTGTTTAGACACGAGAGATAAGCAGGCCCGATTGGCTAGTTTGGGACCAATCGAACCTCAAGCCCACCTTCTCTCGCACGGAATATGTCAATGATATCGAAAAGTCCTGCGCCCCGTCTCAGGTAAAGCAACCGCGCGCGATTACAGTCACCTGACAGTACCGCTACAACCCCATATTTCTTCAGTGAGGTCAAATAACAGGTCGACAGAAGAATTGCAGGAGAATTTTACTAATCCACTCTTGGCCAGTGACAAAGCTTTTATAATAATCAGATGTGTAAGTTCCAGATTGTCCTTATCTTGATTCTTTGTTGGAAAAGTGTCATTGCTCAATGGATACCACGAGAAGGTAACCGTGGCGCACTGTTCTCGAGCGTCGACTCAAGGAACAATACGGTCATAAACCGCGACCTTCTTTAGACTACGTTGACGATCAACGCAGTTAGTTTTTACGATTGTTCAGAAGTAATTACTAGCGGGTACAGCAACGATAAACCGATATACACGATCCATGAATTTTCGCCTCGCGTACCGCCGGGATATAAGATATCAGTCTGTATTCAGTCGCCGATGTGACACGTTGATTGTTTTGATTATAGTGATCTTTAGCACGTGTGTGACTGTGTGACTCATCGAAGTCCCCGGGACCGTTAATTTTTGTTTTCTGTGTCATTTTTGTCACATTTTTCGCTGTGTCTTCAAGTCCTTATCTGGTTCACTCTGCTGGTGCGGGAGTAGAAATTGTGTTTTGTCTGTGCCGTGATCCGAGTTAACACTTGATCGTCGTTTTGGTACTTTTCGGGCATTGTGGCAATTCTGTGATGATGGGAGGTCCTAAGAAATGTAAGGATTGTGGTTCCGGGGTCGCCAATCCGGTCACCTCCGCTGATTGTGGGGTTATCAACCACCCGGGATCTACATGCCTCGGCCATTCGGGTAATCCCTGGCAGGAAGGGAGACTTTTAAATTGTCGTCCAGGATCATCTAGGCCCCGGGACGCCGTTATCCATAGTGGCCCGTCGGCACACTCACTCTCGGCATTACCAGCGGCCACGCTCCAATCCCTCACTGCTTTACCAGCTGCTACTGAATTGCAGGACATGTGTAGGGAATTAATCAAGCAAGAGCTTTCAGTATGCCGGGATGAAATTCTCTCAGGAATCAGGATGGACCTTTCAGACATGAGGGCAGAGATTAGTTCGCTGTCAGAGCGGGTCAGGGTACTCGAGGAAAAACCCTCCAACTCTTCTGGGCAACCCCTCGCTCCTTCGACTCAGGACATTATAGAGAAGTTGCACGTTAGAGAGGTCAGGGCCAAGAACCTGCTAATATTTGGCCTACCGGAGCCGCAGGAGCCCACGTCTGTGCTCGCTAGGACGGCGGATGCGGCAGGAGCACGAGCCATATTGAGCGAAATTAGTCCCCTGGAGCTTCAAGATCTGGTCACCCATCGCTTAGGTAAACCAGGGAATTCATCCATAAGACCCTTATGTGTGCGTCTAGGCTCGGTTGCCGACGTTAAGTTGATCTTTAAAAATAAGCATTGGTACAAGGGGCCGTTCAAAATAACCGAGGATAAAACAAGGTTGCAACGGAGGCTCTGACGCAGCTAAGGGCGATGCTGCGTGACTTGTATGAGCAAGGGGACACTCAGATGACTATTTGCTTCATGCATGGTACACGGAGGATCGTGCCGATCAGCCATCGTCGGGACGCTACTCAAAAGAACTAAAGCGGAACCCTTTAGTCTCCTTCCAGAATGTCCGTGGTTTGCGTACTAAATTGGACACTTTGAACAATTCCCTACTATCTTCGGCTGTGACATACGATGTGATCATATTGGTCGAGACCTGGCTTAATTCCGCTATTTCCACTGTTGAGCTGGGTTTTAGTGATTATGCAGTCTTTATGTGTGACAGACCCCGAGAGGGGGCGGTGTCCTTATCGCCGTCAAGAAATCGTTACCTGCCAGTCCTAATATTGTTAGTTGTTCTGATATAGAACAACTATTTGTCAGGGTCCACCTTCCTGGTAATAATCACTTAATACTGGGTGCTATTTACATGCCGCCGGCATCTCAACCCATACAGCACACTCCGTTGCCCGAAGCTTGCAGGAAGGTTCCATGGGGGTTGCCGTGGAATGTTGCCTCGGTGCGGACATAGGAATCTTCCTTGAACATTCCAGCCATGTGGCGGTGGAACATTGCACATGGAACCTTCCTGCAAGCTTCATGGAACGTTCCGGATATTCTCTGGCAATGCTCACGGAGCGTTCCGGACATTCTCTGGCAATGCTCACGGAGCGTTCCGGACATTCCCTGGCAATGCTCACGGAGCGTTCAGGACATTCTCTGGCAATGCTCACGGAGCGTTCCGGACATTCTCTGGCAATGCTCACGGAGCGTTCAGGACATTCTCTGGCAATGCTCACTCAACTTTTCGGACATTTTACAACAAAGGTTCCAGAATCGATTCTTGTATCGACTTTTCCCTAATTGATATCAATAATAATTATTGTAGGTGCAGATTACTGTATATGTACATTTTTTTCACAAAATCCTTATGGAAAATGAGAAACATTTATACACACCATTGATTTGTTAAATAAATCAGCTACACATTTTGTACATTCACACACACTATATTATTCAGAGTAGGAAGTTCAAAGTTTCTCCTGTATATTAGATTTTGCTTTGTGTAGACGATGCAAGGTCATTTGTTGTATGCTTTATGTAAACTATCGGACTATTCCCGTTTATAATAATAATAATAATGACGACGACGACGACGACGACAATAATAATAATAATAATAATAGAGTAAACCAACCAGTAATTGACCGCACACCAGTGAATGACCATTAGGCAAAGAAATGTAAATTATAAATATAAAAAATACCATATGTTTATAAATGGAGTGTAGTTGCACTTTTAATATTCCATATTTTTAGTTATGCGTATTAAACAAACATTAATAAGTACAATTCTTAATAAAAGTATGCGGTCATTTACTGGGCTTCTCATTCAACAATTCGGTCATTCACTGGTTGGTGTACCCTAATAATAATGTCAAAACGAGCCTTCATTTTTTAATAATTTGAGTTTAAAGTTATGCACGGTAGGAGTTTAAGTTCGAATACGTAAGCAATATTTTCAACCAATGGTTGTAGCTGCAGCGATAAAGTGTTCGTCTACGGTGCTCGAGGTCATGGGTTCGAATCTTACAGAGGTAAAAAATTTTATATTTATTAATGACACACGGACGTTATACAACTACGATTCTGCACACATTCATGTCCCAGTCGGGTCCCTCGCAGCACGGTATAAAATACTTATACTATCGATATTTTTATTTTTGGCCTTACTGTTCGGAACGTTGCGTGACCATTGCCAGAGAATGTCCTGAACGCTCCGTGAGCATTGCCAGAGAATGACCGGAACGCTCCGTGAGCATTGCCAGAGAATGTCCGGAACGCTCCGTTCACCATTGCCAGAAAATGTCCTGAGCGCTCCGTGACCATTGCCAGAGAATGTTCGGAACGTTCCGTGGAATGTTCCAAAAGGGCGGACATAGGATTTTTTATGGAACCTTCCTGCAACGAGAGTGTGCTGTATGGGAAGCTACTATTTATGCCAGTCATGTCGACTTTATTACCGAATTGTACCATAAATATTGTGAGGACAGCTTTGTTCTGTTCGGTGTTTACAACCTCCCGCATGCCGTTTGGTATAATGACTCGTGTTTAGCGTGTTCTAGGAAACCGGGGGTATCGGCTAATGAATCGGCAGCAATCGATCTTCTCCTGGGTTGTGCCGGTTACTGCAATCTAGCTCAAGTAAACACTGTTTATAATGAATCTGATGTTATGCTAGACCTCATTTTTGCAACTAACTCTAATGTTACGGTCGACCGTGTCATAGATGCTCTAATTGTACCCGACGCCTATCACCCACCCCTGTACATGATGTGTAACGACCTGGCAGCAGCCATCGATAGTGTGTGTGATAATTTGGTATACAGGGTGTCCCACCTAAGACTGGACAGCCGGTTTTCTCCTAAACTATTGGAGATAAAAATATAAAAAAAATAGGGAATTGCATGGTTCGAGGGGGCCAATTAATTAGCGCGAACGAATTTTTTTATCGATTATTATTTTAAAAGATACGATGGTCAAGTTCGGTTTTTCAAATGGAACTATTTTTTTTTAACACCTGAGTTGATAGTGCGTTCCAAGACAAATTCAATAAGCTTTAAAGTATACACTTTATTTTCACTGGTTTTTAAGATATTGCGCTTGCAAATTTACTGATTATCACTGGAAGAAAACTGTCTGGTATAGCACGGACCGGGGACGGTTTTACTGGCTCCACGGGTGGCACTGCCTTTTGAAATAGATACCTACCTGCCAAAGGTCTACGCCAGGCCCAAAGGCTGGACAATTTTTTTCCGTCAGAAATGCTACTTAGGTAGGTACATCTGCGGTATCGAGAAGCGCTCCGTTACTTTTATTTCGCACTTGCTTCAACGCTCGGATGACCGGTTCTTTTGGGAGGGATGCAAGTTCGATTGGTTAGGTTAGGAGGAGTGAAAGTTGCTAGACTAAATTTCAATCATAGGGAGCAGATTGTATCAGAACCATTCGGATTTGCATTCCTCACAAACGGCTGCTCTCTTGAAGAGGCCCTCTTCACAGCAATGCCCACCTTCGCTCGCACGGAATACGTTAACGCTTGCTTTTGTTCTGGTATTGAAGCTCGTGTTTATACTCGAGAGGACCACGCGTCGACAGCGGGCTACCCCTTTTCTTCCTGTGTCTCTCCACGAGCCGTGTTGACGGTGGATTGTAGGAGCGTAGATATCTGGATGCCAGTTATTGAATTCAGGAGACGATAGAAACACTTTATTACAAAACACACATGTACTATAATTAAAGTAAATCGTATTCCTCTCGGGCAGGAGTACTGATAATGATCGAACTTGCGCCCCACTTCGCGCAGACCAATTACACGGAGGGTAGTCGGGTCACACACTGCCCAAATGATACAGGGTAATTCTGGAGCAACGCCCGTCAAGGAGATGCGCTGGCACCCCGTGGCGAGGACAGACCTTCGCATTGCCTCACCCGACTTTTATGGCTTTTTCCGGGAAAAGGTACGAATCCTGGGCCGGACGTAGCGAACTGAGGTCGAGCCCCCGCAGTCGAAGGTGAATTATCCATTACAGCGTATTGAGAAACCCTTTTCTTCATCTTATCGAAAGGGAAGTGGTGTCAATGGATTCCTTATGTTTTTCTGACGAAAATCATACCAAATTTCATGTAAATCGGACTATTTTTAACCAAGTCAAGTCAGCTTGAAATGATGTAAATCGATATTCCATGGAATTTCCTTCATTATGGTCCGAATTACGTCGTTCTTAGTGTCAGCTTCATCGGCGAAACATAAGGAATCGATACGTGTCGGTTTTGCAAAGATCTGATGAGAAATGCGCAAGTCGAAGATTTCTCACTTCTTATTAGGCACTCGAACCCCTTCGCGGGTGGAAAGCCATAAAATTCGGTCAGGCACTGCGAGGGGTTGTCCTCGCCACGGGGTACCAGGCAGCCGCATCTCCTTGACGGGCGCTGCTCCTTAATTACCCTGTATCTGGTTAGGAAGTAAAATAATTCTTTATTCTTTATCGTATGGATATGGAAGTGTCGCCGATGGATTCCTTGGGGTTTTCCGATGAAAATCATTACAAATGTCATGTAAATCGGACAACTTTTACATAAGGAATACAAATAGCTTGTGTCAAAGTAGTCCGATTTGAATGACATTTGGTATGATTTTCGTCAGAAAAACATAAGGAATCCATTGGCACCACTTCCCTTTCGATACGATGAAGAAAAAGGTTTCTTAATACGCTGTAATGGATAATTCATTATCTCGACTGCGGAGGGTCGACTTCAATTCGCTACGTTCGGCCCAGGATTCGTACCTTTTTCCGGAAAAAAACCATAAAAGTCGGGTGAGGCAGTGCGAAGGTCTTTCCTCGCCACGGGGTACCAGCGCATCTCCTTGACGGGCGTTGCTCCAGAATTACCCTGTATCATTTGGGCAGTGTGTGACCCGACTACCCTCCGTGTAATTGGTCTGCGCGAAGTGGGGCGCAAGTTCGATCATTATCAGTACTCCTGCCCGAGAGGAATACGATTTACTTTAATTATAGTACATGTGTGTTTTGTAATAAAATGTTTCTATCGTCTCCTGAATTCAATAACTGGCATCCAGATATCTACGCTCCTACAATCCACCGTCAACACGGCTCGTGGAGAGACACAGGAAGAAAAGGGGTAGCCCGCTGTCGACGCGTTGTCCTCTCGAGTATAAACACGAGCTTCAATATCAGAACAACAGCAAGCGTTAACGTATTCCGCGCGAGAGAAGGTGGGCATTGCTGTGAAGAGGGCCTCTTCAAGAGAGCAGCCGTTTGTGAGGAATGCAAATCCGAATGGTTCTGATACAATCTGCTCCCTATGATTGAAATTAGGCTAGCAACTTTCACTCCTCCTAACCTAACCAATCGAACTTGTATCCCTCCCAAAAGAACCGGCCATCCGAGCGTAGAAGCAAGTGCGAAATAAAAGTAACGGTGCGCTTCTCGATACCGCAGATGTACCTACCTAAGTAGCATTTCTGACGGGAAAAAATTGTCCAGCCTTTGGGCCTGGCGTAGACCTTTGGCAGGTAGGTATCTATTTCAAAAGGCAGTGCCACCCGTGGAGCCAGTAAGACCGTCCCCGGTCCGTGCTATACCAGACAGTTTTGTTCCAGTGAAAATCAAAAAATTTGCAAGCGCAATATCTTAAAAACCAGTGAAAATAAAGTGTATACATTAAAGCTTATTGAATTTGTCTTGGAACGCGCTATCAACTCAGGTGTTCAAAAAAAATAGTTCCATTTGAAAAACCGAACTTGACCATCGTATCTTTTGAAATAATAATCGATACAAAAATTCGTTCACGCTAATTAATTGGCCCCCTCGAACCATGCAATTCCCTATTTTTTTTATATTTTTATCTCCAATAGTTTAGGAGAAAACCGGCTGTCCAGTCTTAGGTGGGACACCCTGTATAAATGGCCCCCACCAATAAGTATTTATTACTAGGAAGGTGAACTCTAACAAACAATTGTTCAACCTCGGGACAGCAAACTATAACAGGGTATGACGGTATCGAGTTCTTGACAGCGATGAGAACACCGCCGCCTCTTGTAAAACAGCTAGTTTGTTGGGATCTATCACACCTATAAACAGTATAATTACGCAGCCCGAGTTCAGTTGAAGATATAGATGAGGTAAGCCAGGTCTCGACAAGAATGATTACGTCATACGACACTGCAGATGTTAGTACGGAATTAATAAGAGTATCTAAGTTAGTGCGCAGACCACGGACATTTTGTACATATATTAAAGGGTTCTGAATTAGTTTTTTTGGGAGGAGTCCTTATGCGGTCTACCAGACACGATCTTCGGAAAACCACGAATATAACGGATGGTCATATGGGTTTCCCCATGTTCACGAAGATCACGAAGCTTTTCCCTCAGCTGCAAGAGGGTCACTCGTTGTTGGTTGGTCTTGTCGTCCGAAGTTTTATAAGGCCCTTTGTACCGCTGTTTGCCCTGAAGTATCCTTCTAACATCATCAGCAGAGTCGAGGCGGACACAGAAAGGCCTGCAGAGTGAGTTGCCCGGTTTCCCGAGACGATGAACGATAAGAGCATGGTTGCTAAGGGGGCAGATCTCGTGCAAGACCTCGCATGCCGCTTCTACGTCAGCCGATCTTAGAAGCTCCGGAGAGGATTCACGAGGCTCCGGCATACCAAAAATAATAATGTTTTTGGAACGCATATCTCTGTCCTTCCATTCCTCGATGACGTCATCCATGGAGGACGAGGGCAGCTTCTCCGACGAGATGGTAGGCTTTTCTTCGAGCGCTTTGACACGATCGGACAGGGAATTTATGTCCGACCTCATATCGCTCAATTCGGCTCTAATGCCCGCTAAAATGTCCTCCCGGAGTACAGGCAGCTTCGCCTCTATTATATCGCTCACTAAGTCCCTGATCGTATCGGCTGATGGTAAGGACGAAATCGATTGGAGCGTTGCTGATGGTATAGCAGATAGCGGCTGTACCGGCGAAGTGATGGTCTGGCTAACGGCGGATTGAGTCCTCGGGGATCCAGAACGACCATTGTGGAGACTTCTATCGTACCAAGGATGTCCCGAACGACCAAGACAAGAAGGTCCTGGAAGGCAGTTCATCCCACAACCAGGACAGGTCACTGGGTTGGCAACTAGGGCCGCACAACCCTTACATTTCTTTGACCCAACAGGCATTTCAAACTTGACAAGATGCTCAGTCAACACGAAATACCCGTAACAGTACTGCTACTAGTAATTAGAATTGGATAATTCTGACAATTAAATGTCAAGAGCTCGGAGATATTCCAAATGAGAAAAGCAACAGAGCTCAAACAGCACACAGAAAATAATGGTTCGACGAACTAAACAGAGTCACCAGGTCAGGCACGTGTTAATACTCGCACAAACAAAACGACTGGCAGGAGCTGTCCGGGGCTCTTCGACACTGAACCGATCACGAAAGTTCATGGAAAGCGGAGTCAAAGGTTGGCTGGCGTTCGCGACAGGTTACGAGTTCCCGGCTCGACTGCGTTATGGTCGGGACGTGGAAAAGTTGCAAGATGGAAATGTTGCAAGATGCAAAGAAAATGTTCCCGCTGATACTACCGCATTCTGTTTGATCATACGCGATCGTATAGTCGAATACGGCCCTTTAACCAACGTGGTACGCAAACTGATATAGTGTGCGTGCGTAAACGATTACTACTACTACAACTACTACTGCGGATACTGCTACTGTGAAAACGATGATATCGACGTCAAAGTCCTCAGTTACTGTTTCGCCACCGACGCTACTACTTATACGAATAACGATGTTCGCCGTTGTCGACATGCAAGGTTTCAAAACCGAACCCGACTTCGTCGTGAAAGAGATCGCGTTTCGCACAAACAGCAACAACGACAGCATCAATAACGATGAAACACCGACGATCAGCCACTGGATCTTCGAACCACCATACTTCTGGAATCATCTGAATTCGTTCGAGAAATGTCAAGCGTCCTGGCTCGCGAAGGATCATCACTGTCTCCGCTGGTCTGATGGCTGCGTTTCATACTGGAAACTTCCGGGACTGCTCGTCAGCGCACTCGCGAACATCGACTTCGCCCTTTTTTTTTTTTGTTTGTTGAATGAGTTGGTTTGTTGTGCCTAGAAGCGATAACCCCCTTACCAACAGCAATTTGAGGGTTTTGATACGTGGCATTACCTGCCTGAAGTTGATGGTGACTAAAAACCATGGAGTGTGTAGGGTAAAAAATTTCAAAAAACCCAAACGGAGGCTCGCCGTTTAGCGATCATCAGGTATGAGAGGTGCAGAACAGTGAGACTACCATCCAGGGTAACCCGAACATCTCGAAGCCGCATCGCCAGAGCCCGGGGACCTTCATGGAGGCGGTGGAAGATTCCCGTCCCGAAATGACAATGGAAAATTCATTTTCACCCTGGATGGGATGCGATTGATGTCGTATGTGCCATTTTTCCGGACCAGGGGGTTGTGGTGGTCGTCAACCTTGTAATTATCAATCATTTTCTTGATGTAATCCAAAAAAGGCTCCACCCCAGCCACATTGTTAAGTTGGATAGTTGGGTACCTCCAAGGCCTTCCCAATATAACCTTCAGGGCACGGCTCTGCGCAACTCTGGCAGAGGTCAGGGCGCTGTTTGACGCGCAGGCCCATACCTGTGCTCCGTATGTAAGAACCGCCCTCAGGCACACCTTATACAACGTGATCCTGAGCCGCCTGCATAGGAAGGATGATGGCCTCAAGTACGGCGTGATAGCCGCAAGGGCTGTCCTCATTTTTGGACCCTGTCCGTGACAGCCGGTCCCATGGTCAGACCCTTGTCCAGCACCAGGCCAAGGTAGCGGACCACGCTTGACCAATCGATGGGTGTCCCATTTACACACAGCCTAAGTCAATTTAGCACAGGTCTTCTTCTAGTGAAGAGAATGGCCTGGGTCTTGCCAGGGTTGACTGTTAATTTCCAGCTCCCAAAATATGTGATGACCGTGTCGAGATATTCCTGCAGTCTGACCAACAGGGTCCTCGCTTGCCAGGAAGAGGTATACAGGGCTGTGTCATCAGCATACAGCGCCAAGGCACATCCCTCCATCATCGGGATGTCATTGATGAATATACTAAAAAGTAAGGGTCCCAGTATGGCATCCTGCTGGACACCCGCCAGAACATGGTGCCTCGAAGAGTTATTTCCTCTGATCGCCACGTAGATGTACCGATCCGACAGGTAGGATCTGATCAGCTTAGTGAGGGCGACGGTGAATCCAATCCTATCCAATTTGAATAGGAGGGCCTCATGCCAGACTGAGTCGAATGCCTTCGTTAGGTCCAGCAATACCATCCCAACAAACCGATTTACATTCAGTTCGTGGGCAACCATCTGGGTGACCCGCACCAGCTGGTGGATCGTTAAGTGGTTCGGGCGGAAGCCGAACTGATGATCCAGTATAATGCCCCCACCCTCGAGGAAGTCAACCATGCCCCCGTGGATGCATCTCTCGAACACCTTTCCCATGATTGACAGGAGGCTGATGGGCCTATAGCTCCCGATAGAAGACTTCGGTTTTCCGGGCTTGGGGACCGGCGTGACCTTCGCCGTCCTCCACGCAACCGGGAAGTACGAGGACGCCAACGAATACTTGAAGACATAGTAGAGTTTGAGCCACACCTTGCCAAGGACTTGATCATCTGGGCCGTGATCCTGTCGCCGCCAGGAGCCTTTTTGACCAGAAAACCACGAATGGCACCCCGAACCCGCTCCAGGGTAATCCTGAAGTCCAGCAGGGGAGACGGGCATGGGCGCCCATCCAAGCCGCGGATGAAGTCCTCGACCATTTGGGCGTGGGGGGATGGAAGCCCAGCCACACTCCCATGGACCCCAGCAAAGGCCTCCGCGAAGGCATCAGCCTTCTCTCCGTTTGCGCAGACAAGTCCGCTGCCCAGATTTAGTGGTGGAATAACCGTGACCGTACGTGTGAGTTGTTTGTAATTATGCCAGAACGTGGGGTCTGTCTTGCTCAGGGACCTCAGGCGGTCGCTCCAGGCTGTCCTTCTCAGCCACCTGAGCCTACTGTCTATCTCAGAGGTGAGGTGCTTCGCAATATGATTGAAATAAGAGTGTCCCGTCCTCTGCCATGCTCTCCTGGCCCCTCGCCTCTGCCTGATGTACTCCAAGAGCCGTTGGTCATAAGAGAAGTCCCTGTGGTTGGAAGGCGGCACGAAGGTGGAGGAGCGCCGCATACCAGCCTTCAGGAAGGCATCCAAGTCCCGCACACATCGATCAATGTCCTCCGAATTCAAGAATGTATGTTTCAACCGGATACCTCCGGTAAATCTATTGTAAGCCTCCCAGTCCGTTTGTCGAACCCATCCAGGGGGGTGCATTGCATCCTGTATCGCCCTGAGTGTCACCGGCTTGTGGCTGGTGCTGAAATCATCGGTGATCACGCAGTCGAAAGCTTTATGACATTCAACCAGGTAGATGTCCAGCACAGAGGGGTTACATCCGGGGCCGCCACAGAAGGTGAAGTCGTCTGGGTGGACTATTCTGTAAGAACCACCGATGGAATGCCGGCAAAGAATGTTACCATTCCTGTTGTTTGTACCATTGTTCCAGGAATGGTGACGGGCGTTGAAATCACCCCCCAGAACAAACGGGGATCCCACCCCCGTAAGGGCGTCCAGTTCAGAGCTGGCCATGGTGTTTTCCACATTGAGGGGTTGAAGATCTTGATGAATACTGCCTCGAAAGCAAGGGGGTGAGGGAAAAGAATCGGAGCGAAGGCAATGGAGTCGTGTATAACGATAGCCACACCCCCACCCTGTCCGGATGTTCGATCATCTCGTATCACTGTGTAACCAGGGATGTAGAAGACTCGGTGATCAATGCTATGTGGATGCTATTCTTCGTCAATGACATGCGGAGTTCATTAATTTTCCTGGCCACGGAGCCAGCGTTCCATAACATGAAGTTGGGGAAACGAGCCATTAATCCAAGGTCTGTGATACTTCAAGAAAGGCAGCAAGTTGCTGCGACTTGGATGTGCAGCATTTCAGTTTGGCGAGTAGCTGTCTTGCGGCGCTGAGGATCTCTCCGACGTCACAGAGTTTCCCGATTTCTCTACAGACATTTATTGTCTCCAGGACCGAATCAGTTCCTTGCGAGGGGCCTAGTCCAGCCTCCATATGGGGGGGTGTCATCGTAGGAGAGGACCCTGCGCCAGGGCGAACCGTCAATATGTCCCTGTACGAGGGCCTGTACGCCGTTGGAGAAGGCAACATGGTTGGCAATCCAGGGGAGTCTTTTCCAGGATTTAGGATGTTGTTGTTTATGTCGTGTGCCCTAGAGTTGCCTACGGGCTTCACCTGCTTTTCCCTGGCGGCCAGGAATTTTACCAGAGCAGGGCAATTTGAGTAGTTGGCCGTGTGAGACCCGGTGCAATTTGCACAAGTCGGGGTCTTGCTACAGTCCTTAGCCAGGTGAGGGCCTGCGCATTTCACGCATTTTGGAGGATGATTGTAATTTGACGAGGAATGTCCAAAGGATTGGCATCTAAAGCACTGAGTATAAGGTTTTTGAGAAAATAACTTTTCCCAATATACTCTGCTGTGAAACACGTAACTAATCTTGCAGACAACGTTGAAAGTGGTAGAAAAACCGTTCTGAAGAAAAACCACTTTATAAGTGCAATAAGGGAACTTTTGTTTCCCCTCAGAGATTAGTGGGGTGCAAGAAACTGGCTGGAGGCCTTGTGTCTTGATATCATCCGAGATAGTATCGGATGGGACTTTTGGAAGGCCCTTCAAGACCACCACCATAGCCTTCTGTGCGTTCAAGGTGAACGTATGAAAGGCCCTGTTTCCACTAAAGAGCTTATTTTTCAGATCCATGAAGTCTTCAGCTTTGGTTAGCTGAATTCTCACTCTGCCACCAAGATATTTAAGTTTAAATCCTTCTCCATAGTCTGCTTTAAGTGAAGCAGCCAGTTTCTGGAGGTCGCCATCAAAATGCTGTACATATAACGGTGGAGGCTTGATCGGTGATTTTGTAGTCACCTTCTTCATCATTGTCTTGCGATTCCCCTGGAGTATTTTTGCCGGGGGAGATGCCAGGAGCATGGGAAGTTGAATTCGCTGGAGATTTTGCTGTAGAGCTTATAGCAGCACTACATGTAAAGGAGCCTAGGACTCCGTAGCGGTTTTTGACCGAGATGTTTGGAGTGGACTCAAGGTCCATTGCCTCCCCTTTGGAGATGAACTTTTCAACCGGTGTGTTTTTCAGGACCACTGTAGTAGGCTTCATCATCACTGCGACCTGGGAGGTCGTCTCGTCGCTGGATGTTGGGATCCTCGTCAGGCTCGCAGTGGGTGGAACCTGAGGGGAACCATATTCCTCCGGGGTACCAGTTACAGGAAGCACAGTGGGTTGTGAGAGATTGCTTATATTATTTCCACGATTTTTCCGAAAGCTGTGATGTTTATTTGCAATGCAAATGACATGTGGAATAGAATTCTTAAAACAGGCGACCCGTCTAGTCGACGGTCGCCTGGTCTTTATTATTGTCTTATTTAGAGACACTTCCACGTATCCAAGGAAGGATGTGTAATCAGGGATGTTCAGGAGACAGGATAGCTTCAAGTAGTGACAGAATCTTTATTCTTATGCAACCAGAGCAGTCTTGGTACGTCCGAGCGCGACGACTAGCAGAAGCAGACTGAAATATGAATCGAATTTGAGGTTGATGCACACGTAATGAAAGCCAAAAGCAGTTTGTGATGACTGAATAACAAAACACGTCTAATGTTTCAGAATCTTTGAACATCGACTTCGCCATCATGAAAGGTGCAGAAAAGAAAACCTGGATGCTACAACTACTACCGGACAGAATCGTCGAAGATATCTGCGATATGTATAAGTTGAAGGGGAAAAAGGTCACCAACGCTCGAACCGTTGAGGATGACGGCGGCTACGACGTTGACGATGATTATTGCGGGATTATGCCTGACACCGTGGACCCCGCCGTTCTTAACGTGAAGTCTATGTCTTCAGCGAATGCCCTTCGATGTGCGTTTCACAACAACGATGGCGTTTGCGCGCTGGAGAACGTCCATAAAATATGGAATTATATACGTGGCGTCACCTAATGTAAGTCCTATACACGCATTGCATCTACTTAACGCATCATATGGAAAGAAACGAATATGTATGACTTATTTTTTTTGTTTCTATAGCGATGAGAACCATAGCGACGACGAGCACAGCGGCAAAGATGAGTACAACGTGCGACAGTGGCGGTGAGCACAATAACGACGACAACTGATTCATTCACCACGCGCAAGAATATCCCGCCCCTACGAATAACGTTTTATGCATGCATGAATAGATATGAATAAACACTCACTGTTTTAATAAAAAATATATTTATTAAAAATATATATAATTTTTTTAAAAAAAGTTCGATGTTAATTCCTGCAACACACAGAGAAACCTTAAATTTATTATATAAACACGGGTATTAGTGCGCGAGACACCAATCAAAATATTTCACTTATACTTACTCCTTAAATAGTCGCGGGAGTTCCCAGAAATCACCCTCGAAACCGAGAAAATCTATTTGAAGGGTGTTCTCGCGCCACATGCGCCGGGCGAAGCGAATCCTGTCCCGCAGCTCCGGACAAATTCGCCCGTCGCAACCCGCCTCGTATTCTTGGTGCTGAAACATACACACACACAACTCGATTAAACCACCATCGAATGGTATACGTATACCAATACAATTTGCGCTAAACAACACTTACGAGCAGTTGAATAATTGCGTCTCGATCGCCGTCGCGGTCGTGGAGCTCCACATCGCCGCGGCGCTGAAACAAACGCGCAATTCGATTAGAGCATCGTCTAATGATATGCGCGTCAGTATCATTTTCATAAAATGTTATTTACGAGACGTCCAAGTACCCCCAAATAGTGGTCGCTCCACCGCCGCATCGCCATCTCCTGCTGATACTGCAACAAACACCGGTAACATTAAAACACTGTCGCATGGTCTGCGCGTACCAGTACAATTTCACGAAATATCACTTACAACCGCTGCCAATATTCGATGGCGCTCCGCCCGCCACGCATCCCACTGCTCTCAATGCTTGCGCTGAAACAAACGTATAAACTGGTTAAAATGCTGCTGAATTGAACACGCGCACCAATTTAATTTTAACAAAAATAACACTTACGATGCACCGACACATTTCATTGACGTTCATGTGTGTCATGATTTACGTGTGTTTAACCTGTGCGGCGGTGGTCGACGTCCTTATATGCATTTCAGTTCTCTAGGTCAGAGGGATAGCCCTGCACGTTACAGGGTAGGGGTAGTCGCGGAGTAGGTGTGGTGGGGATGTCCGTTTCACAGTTTCTTCTTCAATGATTTGATACTAATTATTCCAACTGATAGTGCGCTTTTATGGTTTGCGCTTTTATGGTTCACACCGCGAATCGTCTCTGACTCTTCTGCAACACGTGTGCACCTTGAATTTGGCCCATACACTATTTGAATCTACCACGCACGCCATTTGAATTTATCGCGCGCTATTCACATTAATGTTTGTGCCATAACACAACCATGATCATCACCATCATTGATGCAATATGCTTTTGCACATTGTGTGTGCATGTGCGTGAATCTGTATAAAAGTGACTGTGGTCAGCCTTGCAGACTTCATAACGCCACGTACGCTCGAGTGCTAACAAGTATCGTTCGTGTCAATTTCTTCGTCAATCAGTATAATCGTATAATGCAGATGAAAATGTACAAACGCAGCTTCAACGATTCATCCTGCGCGTCCGGCAACGATGGTGATTTCCCCAATAAACATCAACAACAGCAACAGTCCAATATGAGGTACGTACGCGTTACTATACACTTTTCACTTTATTCGCGTACTTTTTTCATTGTAAACGCAAACGAACAACGTATTAATTCCGTGTATACGTTTCTTACAGTTCTGGATCCGCAACGTCAAAAACAGCGAAGACGCCAAAACCATCAATCGTACGGATCCTGGGGTGTGATTATCCGTTGACCACAACAGCTTATAAACGTCTAATTATTGGAATTCGCATTGGCATGGATTCGTGCCACGTCGAGATCGCCATAGCCGACAATAACGGCAGCGAGTTGTGCTTTTCAATGTCGACATAGAAGCTCCTGCTAAAAAACGAGGTAGACATACTGCAACGATTACGCAGCAACGCAACATCGCCCCAAACCCACATCGTAATTGACCATTTACGACTAGACTTCACGCGTATGCATGATGATCAACTTATTAAAATCCCATTTTAAAACATTGTCGTAAATTAATATAAATTTAATAATGTGCTATATTTAACTTTACAAAAGTAATGACATACAAAAATTGCGCCAATTACAACAATGGCTATTTATACAAGGAAAAAAATGTATTATATAATATTAAGCAGATATATTTTTATACAAATAAATATTTTATTCAAAATACTTGGCGCTGCTCTCCGAATTGGTGTTGCCAAACTGAATAAATATGTATAAATTGCTTTAAAATCTTTTTCTTTCTTTCCTATCTCAGTGGTGTCTTGTCTTGTTTTATTTATTAACCAAGACAATTTTTTTTGTTTTGTTACGTGCCGGTTACTTTTTCAAATTTATTGCCTACACTATCAATTCACAGATGTTGACAATTGATCCAACCATTGCGTGTTATGGGAATCTCCCTCGATCAATAGTCAATTATCTGTGAAAGATCTCAATAGCTACGATTTTAACTCAGCTTGAAGTCTGTCACGCCGCGGCATATTGTCCCACGCAAGATTGTCGACGCCGTGCGGCTTTCCGAGAACGCCTTGTATGATAAGCATTCCGAAGCCTAAGCATTGTAGTAGGCCATTTTATATTTTTCTTCCCTGCTAAATTTCTGTTACACTATTATTGGCATCTGATCCAACCATTGCGTGTTGTGGGAGTCCCCCTCAATTAATTGCCAATAATCTACAAACCGTATTATAATAATAATTTGATATGAGCCGTTACGCCACTGCGTTCTTCCATGCGAAAATCTTCCAACACCGTCGACGTTCTTAGAACGCCGAGCACGATAACAACTTAGATGCTGGGAACGTTCCGAGCGGCGACGGTTGGGCCCGTGTGCACGAGGTGCAGAGTCAGCAATTTTGGCGCTCTTTGTCCAAAGGCCCGAGTGCTCGGGCCTACCCTGCGATCGCTCGGGGCAGTCGCCTGTTAAGTCGCACAGTGCGTGGACGTTCTGCCCGAGGGACGTATAGCACCATATATATTATTGTGCGCGAGCTAGAGTTCTATCGTGTACCAGTGACCATAGAAAGACTCAGTCCCAGTAAACCTCATGTACATTTCGTATTCTTTAATCGTTTAAAACCCATAATCAACTTTAATTGTTACTTAAATCAACTACCGCTAACGTTTAAAAAATAATATAAAGAGAAACTTTGACTTTCAACATTGTGTGTGTTGTGCGACGCTCCTGCGTTTCGACATCATACACAATCGCCCAGCGCTCCCGACCACAGAGTGAGAGAGAGAGAAAGAGAGAGAGAGAGACAGAGAGAGAGATTAACATCCAGAGAGTAAGCTGTTGTAAAGTTTTAATAATCTCTTCGTACCGAATTGGTGAATGTCCTAATAAATGATTTTATAATTAGCATTGTATTCATTGCATTTTGTTGAAATTGGATTTTTCTTCGGGGTATTTATGTACCATAAAATTTTGTTCCATTTCAAGATAGCAACCGTTGATACGTTACTAACTTGCTACTTTTCAAAATCAACGCGATAATTGATCCAACCATAGCGTGTTGTGGGATCCCCCCTCGATCAATTATCGTCTAACGAGCGTACATCGTTAAACGGTTGACTATTGTCTACTAAATCGTAACCTTCGGAACACCCTTTACATCGTATAGTATTGTTGCGAGCACCCTATGGATAGGAATCCATGGCTCGCTGGTGCTCGCGACGAGGACAAGAGACAGCGAGAAGAAGGCGATCGGATCGATCGCCTGTCAAGCTGTCATTCGTGAGTCAGCCGCCATAGCGAACCGACGAAGCGATCTCTCTTGCATTACCGCTGTATCCCATTGTTCTTGTTGCATTACATTCCTTTCACCGTGTTTGTTACCGAGTTGATGTTCTGTTCCCTTTGCGTTACCACCGAGTCTTATTATGTCGTACGCGAAACGTAACAGTATCAAAAACCATGTAAATCCCCATTTTGTACCACCTTACAAGACATTTCCTTTTTGCTCACTTTGTAATACATGGTAATATTTACTTAAATATCGTCATCTACGACTCTTATCAAACCCCATGTAAATCCCCATTTTGTACCACCTTCAAAACATTTCCTTTTTGTTTATTTTGTAATACATGGTAATATTTACTTAAATATCGTCTCATTCTGTTCGAACCTGTCTTACCAAGATACCACATCCCGATTGGGCAACCTGTATGGGTTGTAGACGAAAGCCGTACCCAAAACAATCCTGCTTTTTGCATAATCTCTTTAAAAATTGTTAAGCGTTGCGTGAGGAAATTCGACTCAACCGCTCGGTCACATAAAATCAACGCCCTCACGTAACAGTTTCGCAGCGCTAAGTATTTTGAATAAAATATGTATTTGTATAAAAATATATCTGCTTAATATTATTGTGGTATATGATTGTGGTAATTGGCGTAATTTTTGTACTTTTTTTTTTAAAAAAGGTAATTTTGAGGGGATTTCGCACATTTTGTAGTGTTTATTGATGACTAGATAATTTTTTCGCCCCCTCGGAGTTATTTTTTTTAACAATATATTATATTATCATCCAAACTACACACGCCTGCAAAGCTATAAGACAATTGGATTGGTGGAATTGGTTTAAATTTGATTTATCAGATATGAACCAAACATGCAAGAAGCAAACAGAGGATCGACGCTGAATAAAATCGTTTAATGAATATAATACTATGTCCCTTTTTTTCTCTAAATTATACAATTTTCCACATTCATAATAAAATTCGATTTTAATTGTATATACATATTTCTTAAAACTCTGAAATAGAATTATACATGTAAATTGGCTTATTTTTTTCATTTGCTCGTGCAGCAGGGTTACCTTTTCTTGCGCTTCTGCTTCGATTATCTGTAAATATATAAAAACCACATTTTTTAGTTACAACATAACGTAGAACTTATAGAAAAAGAATGGACTTTTGCTATAGTAAGTGTAGAGACTACATAATGTGTCCGAAGGAGGTGAGAGCGTATGGCAGAAAGTCTTGTTGGTGGAAATTTAAATGCTAATGGTAATTTAGCGAAAATGAACGAAGATATCCAATATTTTGAATGCACAATTTATTGGTGTTGGAATTAAATTAATTTAGTATGTTAATTGGTGAATTGAAATATTGTTAATGGGAAACTAATAAAATTAATGAATAGCGTGGGAACTACTGTGGATTTTAATTAATAAAGTATTACGAATATTTTTCACAAAAGATTGGAAAGTATCAAGGGAGATGTGTTTTCAGCGTCCTTTCTTCACTAATGTGACTTACTCTACATTGCAAACAGTACACCATAGTTTTCTTAATTCTGAATGTTACGCTAATTTGAAGATTTTTGTCCATTTACCTTATTTGACAAATTTCCAGAAACTTGTGCAAAACAAGATGCTTCTCTGTCTATCTAACATTCTCCGCAAAACCTCCAAGCCTGTGCGTCCCCTTCATTTTTATCCGAGCCTGTGCGTCCCCTTGATTTCTATTCAAGCCTGTGCGTCCCCATCATTAGTATCCAAGCCTGTGCGTCCCTTTTATTTCTATCCAAACCCGCGCGTCCCCTTCATTTCTATAAGCTTTACATAAAAACTCTAATGTAAAAATAGTTTGCTGCTATAAAAACAATATATTATTTTCTAGAAAAATGTGCGAAGGAAGAAGCTTCTCGGTCGAACCTTGTCCGGACAACTTCCCAGTCTGTGCGTCCCCTCCGTTTCTATAAGCTGTACATAAATAGTCTATTAAAATTTTTTTGCGGTTTACCTTGTTAATTGAGACAATAATTCAGTGTCCTGTATGGTGTCAAAACTCGTGACATTTAAACAATTTGGACAAGTTTCCATAGTTGACACTTGGAAGGTTTGACACTAGCTAATATACGTTTGACGACAGATGTGCTCTCGACAGATGTGCTCTCTGTTTGGTTGTCACGTGACAACAATTTGTTACGCGATTGGCTGAACCTTCATCCAATGAACGACGTGCCTGAGAGACATTTCCTCATCCTTTCATACTCGCCTCTTACCTAGAAGTGTAGGACGATGACGATTTTTAATCTTAAGAACATAAAATTTGGCAAATTGCAAATTTACATCGAAATATCTCAGCTCATATGGCACGTAGGAACAAAACGAAGACACTTTTGTGATGTAAATCAAACCCCAGCTATCCATTAAGACTATTCAAAATCTAATCGGATCAGCCGTTATTGAGATTCGATAATTTCAGGGTTCTTTATAGCGAGTCGTGGCGTTATAGAGCACTCTGTGTCTGACGCTGAGCATATACCTACATATATACTTGGCGCGAGACACTACCGTGTCTCTTGATGACTGAAGCCACAATGCGTAAACTATTCGCGTACAAACATTGCATCGATCATATGTTCACCTGGTTAACATAAAATATATACTCTTTAAGTAATAAATACGCCGCATTCGTAGACGTTATACGTAGCGCAACCGCGCCAACAGATTATGTGAAATTAATTTCCGAAAGCGACTACTTCGAACAACATTCTTTGATCGATTGTGAATTGATAGCATTGGGATTGCAATGCATGTTGCGCGATGTAAATCAAGTACCACTATAGTACGCGTCAGAGTTGGGCATTATCTAGATAAAAAATTATTTAACTAACGATCCAATAAATGATACTTTATCTTTATTCGTTACTCGAGGCTCGAATAATCGAAGTTATCTTTATTCGAAGAGCAACGAATAAATAATTTTGTACGATGAGAATTTATTCGACGAATAAGGGTAATTTTTTTGAAAATTATTTGAAGCTCAAATAACTCTGGAAGTGGAGAGCGAGAGAGATGGGGAGCGTGTGCTAGAGTGTGGTAAGCAGGAGAGCATGATGCGAGGAAGTAGTCTTGAGTATAATATCGCTAATAATGACAGTTCAAATTGTGTCGAGTTTGGTATTTTCATCTTTCCTTCTTACACTCCCGGACCTCTCTATCTTTCATTATTGCTACGTTCAGGCGAGGCTCTAACGTCTGACGCTAGACGCAGCTCTCGTGCCATATTCCCTCAAGACTACCTCCTCGCATCATGCTCTCCTGCTTACCGCACTCTAGCACACGTTCCCCATCTCTCTCGTTTTCTACTTCCAGAGTTATTTGAGCTTCAAATAATTTTCAAAAAAAATTATCCTTATTCGTCGAATAAATTCTCATCGAACAAAATTATTTATTCGTTGCTCTTTGAATAAAGATAACTTCAATTATTCGAGCATCGAGTAACGAATAAAAATTATTTATCTTTTGTTCGTTAATTGAGATTTTTATTTAGATAAACTTTTGCCCAACTCTGGTACGCGTATATGTTTTAATAAATGAATGATTTTCGCATTAATACCTGTAACGACTCATTTATAATATCCTTTCTTACTAATAGGGTGGGTAATTACTTATTCGTAAAGCATTTGTCTCCCAGATGACCAAAGAGGCACTCGACATCGTACAGTTTTCTTTGGGAATTCCGACTATCTTCACTCTGAGATAATCCGTCGAATTGCTCTGTCAGCGGGTGGTAAGTGGTAACCTCGAACCGACACATGCCGCTGAGTCGCGGAACAATGCGGTCATAAACCGTAACCCTGGCAAGACGATCTAACCGAACAATCTGAATAGGTTTGCTAGACAGATGTATGTTTTCTTCCTCGCTACGTAATTCTTAGGGGTATAGACTTAGCAAATGACAATTGTGTTTTAGGATAGGCAGTATGGGCGGTCCTGACACTGGTCTGCTGTAAATCAGATGCCCGTGGGTGTAGGGTTTCTTTAGACTTTGCTATCGGTTTAAGAACGAGTTGGCGGTTACTCGACGCCTGGGAAAACTCAAAACTTTTCGTCTCGAATGTTATCCTCGCGCGGTTCATAAGTGCACCCCATTGAATCTCTCTCCTTCTTACGCTGTACCTCTTCCTTCCTTCTATATATGCGAGTAACGTCGCCTACGCCCGATGCGTTATCACGTGTATCGAATTTCAGCGTTCGTGATAAGGGCGTTTACACCCGTCACGGCGCACAGTGGGCCAAACGGCGATTCTAGCTAATAAAAAATCAGAAATTCAATGTTCTTAGAATTGAAAAATTTCGATTTTACGTGCGTCTCCGGTAACCGGTGGCTACCTGCCTATCATAAAATAATGTCCGGGCACAAGGGTTTTCCCGTATTCGTCACGAACTTCGAGCAAAAATGGCAATATTCGTCTACCTGCGTCAGTATCTGTTTGTGCGTTCTGCTGTACGTATCCGTGTATACACTCTTATTTTGTGTACTTTGGAACAGTTTGGTGAAAATATTATCAAAAGGTAAGTACACATTTCAACGTATTTTGTTCTAAAATTGTTCATTAAAAGTGTTTCATTAATCATATTACAGCGATTTTAGTTTTTCTGAGAATATAAAAGTCTCGCAATTCACAGATCTGCCTGGATCTGCTGCAATTTTTTTGCTCCACTTCTGCAGTTCATCTTAATTTGTTTTTAACTAAACTTAACTGCAAAGGTCTGCAAACAATTAATATATTGCACTTTTTCAGTTGCGATGTCCGCATCCAGGAAAGAACTTTTCGAGATTTGGCGTGGAGGAAACGGCACGAAAAACAAAAACTCTGCTGTTTTTACTCATATTTTAAACGAGTTTCAACTGAGTGAAGAGAAGGAGAATATTGACGACATGCATATAAAAAACATTGTGAAAAACTTAAACAGCAATTTTGCTGACAAGTGGAGAAAATGTAGCCGATCATTAGAAGTATTTTTAATGCGACATCAAGAATGGTTGGATGAGACTGTAGTTATTAAATCTGATAGAACCCCAGAAGAACGGGGAAAGGTCGACCGTCAAAAGAATTTTGTGAAGTTGGTAGTCAATCCAAGAGACAGAAAATTGTACAATTGGTAGAAAGCTACTCGACAGAAGAATTATCATTTGCTACTAGCACTAGTTTAAGACAGTCTGGTAAAAGAGATGCTGCTCTAATGGTGCAACTTATTACAGCAGACACTCCAAAAGCAGCAACTAATATTAAGAAAACTCTTTCCACGTCAACCGTATCAGCTCCAATAAAATATACACCAGACGAAGCTTTGGCCCTGTATGTTGACGGACGTTTTACAAAACAATCATATCAGCTAATGAAATGTGGAGCTAAAGCACGAAACACCGATATTTATCCATCCTACAATATTTTAAAAAATGCAAAGGAAGCTTGTTATCCTGAAAAAGGAAGCATTATTTACTCCGAGACAATAGCTGAAGTAAGACTGCAGGCACTCGTTGACCATACGGCTAGAAGACTTATAATGACCCAAGAAGATCTGTTACAGCAAACAGCTTGCAATTTATCCCGAGGTCTTAATTTAATATATAAATGGGGTTGTGACGGAAGTGGGGGTCACTCAATGTATAAACAGAAATTTGGAGAAAGCAGCAAATCGCAAACCGATTCCCATCTGTTTGCTGTATGTCTTGTGCCTTTAAGATTACAGACACACGACAAGGAAATTTTATGGAACAATCCACGTCCTTCATCAACTAGATTCTGCCGACCAATTAAAATAATGTTTGAAAAAGAAACCAACGAATTAAGTAAAACAGAAATAGGAAACGTTGAAAACCAAATTAAAAACATTTTACCATCAAAGGTTGTTGTAGGAAATCAAACAATATTTATTAATCATTCTTTTCAATTGACAATGATAGACGGCAAAATTTTTGGAGCCATAACTGAATCATCAACACAAATTTGTGGTATATGTGGGGTAACACCAAAAATGATGAATAAACTAGATCAGATAATGAAACTAGTTCCAAATGAAAAACAATATAATTTTGGATTATCCACGTTGCATGCTTGGATAAGATGTTTAGAAACTCTACTGCATATATCCTATCGTCTAAGTGTTAAGAAATGGCAAATTAGAGGTGACAAGCACAAAAACGCAGTAAAAGAAAAGAAACAAATTGTTCAAGCAAAGGGTCTAGCTGGATAAGCATAGTGAAAAGTGCCCTTGAACCAATTTTAGCTGACAATGCACCTTTCAATAGTGTAGCACAGGAAAACATTGTACACCAAGTTTCAACCCCCTATCTCAACCAGGAGGGTAGTTATAGGGTAAATTCGAATTTTCGGTTTTTGCCATATTTTCCCTATTTAATAGTCAGCAAAAATTCTAAAAAAAATCTGAAATATTGTAGACATGATTGTGTATGATTGTGAAAGTAGTAAGGCTAAGCGGGTTCTAACCCAGGTCCTCTGAGGGGAGCGCGGGGGCGGGGGGAAGTGAGGGCGCGCGGGGGAGCGCGGCGGAGGGAAACATGGGCGCGGGGCCTGCGGGGAGAGGAAGACAGGTTGCCGAGCCGCGGAGTGGGGGAAGCCTCGATGATGGAGGGGATCAGTCCGGACCGAGCCGCCGCGGAGGCCTCTCCAGACCGGACCCACCGTCGGAAATTTTTCAGACCTGGCCCAGGGAGGGGACAGCCCCTGAAAAAATTTCTGGGGGCGGGTCGAGTCTGAAAAATCTTTTTCAGACTCGATCCGCTCCCTGAAATTTTCTCCCCAAAATATTTTTCTAAACCATTATATAATGGAATTTTCCCCCCAACACAGAGAAATAATAATTTATTTTTATCGGATGAAGTCGGGAAAGATCGGCATTTTCGCACCACGTATTTCGAGGAGGGAAAGAGACAGAGCATTACTTTAAAAAGCTAAATTCAAGAGAGGGAAAGAGACAGCGCTACATGGCGGTACAATCGCATTTTATTCTACAGCTAACAAGTTTTCGAAGCGTTCCGATTCAGCGTCGCAGCGTATCGCGCGATCGTCTGTAATTCGGCTCCTCTGGAGCGGCCGCGTGGGGCGACGTCATTTGGCGGCGCGAATCATAGAAAGAATTATGCGGTGCCAGCAAATCTTAGAGCTAGGTGGCGAGGAAAGGAGGAGGAGGAGGACGGGTAAATAAAATGGTGCAATGAAATACGTTTAAGAATATATATTGTTACAAAAAATATAAAATATAAAAAAGAATATGAATATAAAAAATTATGACAAAAAAGAGAATATAAATATAAATATAAATATAAATATAAATATAAATATAAAAGAAAAAATATATGAAAAAAGAATATAAATAAGAAAAAATATATGAAAAAGATTATAAAAAAATATAAAAAATATAAATAGAATTTAAGAATAAAATAAGAAATATAATAATAATATACAATAAAAAATAATAAAAAATAGAAATAGAAAAATAGAAAAAATATAAAATTAAAAGAAAAAATATATAAAATGATAGAAAAAATCACTGCGATGCTCCGGGGGGCGATGGTGGCGATGGTGACGATGGTGGCGATGGTGGCGATGGTGGCGATGATGGCGATGATGAGGGGGGCGATGGTGGCAATGGTGAGGGGGGCGACGGGGGTGGTGTAGGGGGCAAGCCCCGTATATCGATCAGCGGCAGCCCCCGCTGATCGATGTACGGCAGCCCCCGCGCACCGATTCGCGGCGGCGGCGACGGTGGTGACGGTGGCGAGGGAGGCAGCGGCCGCGGCCTACTCATGTCGATCCATGGTGGCGATGGGGACCGCGGCCGCTGCAGGTGCCCCATCCGGAGATACGGCACCCAAGGGTGCCGCAGCCGTGAATCCCTCACGGGGCCGAACATGGGGCGATCCTCCGCAAGTATCCGCGCCAACCACCATAGTACATCGCGGTCCTAGATCACAAAACGTTGATATAACATTGATACATTAAACATATTAAGCACAAAGCATACAAAAACACTGCACTACATGCCTGTGGAGGCGGCGGCGATGGTTGCGGCGGCGGTGGCGAAGGTGGCGGAGGTGGCGAAGGGGGCGATGACGCGTCACCCCAATCTTCAGGCCACGAGGGTGACGGTGGTGGTGACGAGCCCTAAAAGATAGAAACCCACGATTTAATATTGACACTCGATATCAAAGGTTAAACGCAATAAATGTTCAAATACTGCAAAGTACATACTTCCGAGCCACACTCCGGCGCTATCCTTTGCAGCCCCATTGTCACAAAAAAAAAATTCTTGACACAAAAAAATCTTGATGCAAAACAAACTGGCCTGTGGCTGCCGAGCTTTGAAGACAACTGGCCCCGCAGCGCTCATGCAATTTGTCGCCCATGCCTAAAGTTGCATATGTTGCAAAGTAGGATGCCTTTGTTCTTCACTGGCTACCCTCTCCTTCTATGTGCTCCACCTGCATTTTCGCTGACCATCTTCGCTATCTGCATCTTCTTCGAATTACTCACTGGCCATCCTATCCTTCTTCGTTTGCATCATTTCACTATACCACACCATACCACTCTGAATCATACCACTTTGAACGTGTATCGAACGTGTATCAAACGGTTATGGTACCCCTCTGATCGGGTATTGAACGTGAATCTTACGCGGTGTCAGCAGAAACGTTGAATCTTAAAATTAAATGGCGAGGATGATGATGATGGACGAATAAAATTGAGAAATAATTCATGCTTAAGAAATTTTATTTAAAATTAAAATTAAAATAATATAATTTAACATTTTTTCTTCCTACAAGCATCAGCTAGAATAACATTGATGGCGCATGCTACCAGTTCACAATCTACATGATAATCCTCGCAGTAATGTTCGCTATCGCGTATGATTTTAGCAGCACGACGCGCATCTTATGTTTCACAGGCAACATCGCTCTGCTGTAGCACGTTAACAAAAGTTTCAAATTTTACTTTCGCATCTTCAGCAGTTTGATACATCCGCGGATACACATACTCTATACATGGTTGAAGATTTAATAAAAATGTTGCTGTATCTAGTGTGAAATACAGTGCATTATCACATTGTGTAATCTTTATAATTGGCGAATCAAAGATCCTAAAAAATTCCACCGTTAAAGTATTAATCCGCATTGAGTCTGGTTCAGGTAATCGTGCACATTCTTCGATGGCTTCACGGCTGTCGAATAGCACACCCCATGTATGCCATGATAATATGAGATGATTTCCATGATTGTCGCCGAGAAGAACTTCTACATCGACCGTAGGTCCTACGTCGATTCCAATTTCTAAATATTTGCCACCCATGGATGTTAATGCGTATCTTCTGACCATGATACGCGATCCTTGGCGCGGACTAAGAGAACAATCAAAGCTATGAAATTATCCGCTCGTATTAGGAACAAACATAAAAATTTTGAGAAGGTGTGAAAATTATGCATTACCAGTCATTATATATATTCTCCCCACATGGAGCTATACCATCATCTCGCACGATCGGAACGAAATAATCCTCACACCCAGCGAGTATTTCATCAATGGTACTGTAAATTTTATTCATAGCACTATTTGTTCCGTCGAAAGTCACTGAGGCTACTGAGCGATTGATTGAACAGCGTTCGGGAGCCGTCTTAAATAGAGGCACGATTGCTTCCCCCCCCCCCCCCACCACCACCACCAACACATTTTATTCTAAAGCTATCAATTTTTTCAAAAATGATTTTCAATCTTATCGTCGCAGCGTATCGCGCGATCGTGTGTAATTTGAATCCTCTGATGCAGCCGTGCAGGGATGACATCATTTGGCAGCGTGAAGAACGAAATATTACAAAGTGCCGAATCTTAAAATTAAATGACGAGGAGAGGAGGACGGGTAAATAAAATGTAGAAATAATTCATGTTTAAGAAATTTTATTTAAAATTAAAAGAATATTATTTAACATTTTTTCCTACGAGCATCAGTTAGAATATCATTGATGGTGCATGCTACCAGTTCGCAATCTACATGATAATCCTCACAGTAATGTTCGCTATCACATATGATTTTAGCAGCACGACGCGCATCTAATGTTTCACAGGCAACATCGCTCTGCTGTAGCACGTTAACAAAACTTTCAAATTTCATCTGCACATCTCTTACATTTTGATGTAGCCGGTGATACACATAGTCTATACATGGCTCAAGATTTAATAAAAATGTCACTGTATCCGGTTTGAAATACAGCGGCTTATTATGTAGCGTCATCTTTACAATCGGAGAATTATAGATCTCGCAAAAATCCATTGTTAATTGATTCAACTGCATCGAAGGTGATCCAGGTAATCGTGAACGTTCTTCAATGATCGCACGATTGCTGCATAGCGCATACCATGCATACAATGGTAACGCGAGAAACATCCCCCGATTGTCGCCGAGAACCATTTCTACATCGACAGTAGGCCGTACGCGGATTCCAATTTCCAAATATTTACTGCCCATGGATGTTAATGCGTATCTTCTGACCATGATACGCGATGTTCGGCGCGGGCTAAGAGAACAATCAAAGCTATGAAATTATCCGCTCGTATTAGGAATAAAAATTTTGAGAATATATGAAAATTAAGCCTTACCAAGCAACTGTATCCTCCCCGCATTGAACCACACCATCATCCGGCATGTTCGTGAGACAGATGGGTTGAGTGAGCTCTGTATATATTGTTTTAAACCTTTTATATTTTTTTACTTCTACTTAATAGCGCGTAAGAAATATGTATCCTTACATTGTTTGTATTTGGGCGCTCTCGCGTGACCAATCGGTGATCGGCCCGGTCTCGCTCTCGTTCCCGTGGTTTGGGTGGACCGAGTAGCTCGGGCCGCGGGCGCGGTGGAGAGGGGCGGGGTCGGTCCCCTCCCGGTTTTTCGCGAGATAACGCGTAACGCTGTCTTGTCTGCGTACCGCTATCGTAAGCACGCGTTTGCTGCTTCGTTTTGTCTTTCGCGAGTGAGTGTGTTTGGCCTCGGGCTTCGAGCCTTTTCTCTCTAACTCGCGACTAGATTAAGTGGTTTTAAATTGCTCGAGACGGGTTGGTCTCGATCTACTTCGATCAGAGGATCGGCAATAGAGCAACCTTATCACACCACGCTTGCTCCGAATTTCACTTTGATCCACCATTACGATCCTACAATTGCTTCGAGCGTGATTAAGTATTTCAAAACGGAAATCCATTTCGCTCATTTTCTGGTCCTTCGAGCCGGATCTGTGTGGGTGTGTGTCCGGATCTCTTTGGATGCTCCGGATTAAATCGGAGTCTTACCGGTACGTGTTCGCGGGAGAGTGCTTCGCGAACCTTCTAGAAGCTTCCACGGTACGTGTTCGCGGGAGTGTGCTTCGCGAGCCTTCTGGAAGCTTCCACGGTACGTGTTCGCGGGAGTGTGCTTCGCGAACCTTCTAGAAGCTTCCACGGTAGTGTGCTTCGCGAACCTTCTAGAAGCTTCCACGGTACGTGTTCGCGGGAGTGTGCTTCGCGAACCTTCTAGAAGCTTCCACGGCACGTGTTCGCGGGAGTGTGCTTCGCGAACCTTCTAGAACCTTCGACGGTACGGGTGGCAAGTGCACAGCGAAGTGCTCCACGCGTTACCGCTTCTTCTCTGCGACTTCCGTTCGGTGCTTCGGGAAAAGTGAGCTGATACTGTGCTACCTCGCGACGCTGTTCGTGTGGGTCCCGTGTGTGCTCCGAATTGCTTTCCGTCGTTCAAGCGTGCACGCGTTCGCTTCAGGGTGAAAGATGGAGTCCGCGCTGGATGATCTCCTTCTCGTGCAAGCCGAAATCGCCGGACGTATTTAACGGTTTCTGATTAACTTACGCAAGATGGGGAGAAACAATATAACTCTTTCGGTGTTGGAAGCCCGAAGGGAGCTTTTGGAAGACTATTGGAAGACCTTTATGTTGGGTCATCGCAGAGTGAATCGCGCCCCGGAGGCTTCCGCGAGTGACTACGTTAAGGACGATCGGTTCGCGGACGTTGAGGAGGTTTATCTACAACATTCGGCCACGTTGAGAGACATGCAACGCGAGTTGGAACCGAACTCTGCACGGGCGTCCACGGGTGATTCCACTTCTGGACGTGCGGACGAACACGATTCCGCCCTTCCGAAGCTATCACTACCGACTTTCTCAGGAGATCTCTTGGCGTGGGAGAGCTTTCGTGATCGCTTCAGGTCGTTGATTCACGATTCTACCCGAATTTCCAAAGTCAGGAAGCTGGAATATTTAAAGTCGGCCCTGACTGGTGAGGCAGCGACGATGTTGGAGCGCACCAACATAACCGCGGCGAACTACGACGGCGCTTGGAGCAGTCTACAAAAAAGGTACGAAAATCAACGTATTCTCTCTGCCGAGCGCATGAGGAGCCTTGTGAATTGTGCTCCGGTGACTAAGGCTTGCCCTACCGAGATCAAACGCCTGCTCGATGAGTTTCGTCAGGCGATCGTCTCCTTTACGTCTTTGAAACGACCTGTAGCGGAATGGGATGAATGGTTCGTCTTTCTTTTCGCTGAAAAATTGGACTCCACGTCCCGCCTCGACTGGGAAATCACTCTTACCGACCGCACGACGTGCCCTAAATTTTCGGATATCAAGGATTTCTTCGAGAATCGGGTACACGCCCTCTACGCTGCGCACAATCAGGAGCCAGCTCCGCTCTCGAAGCAACGTGACGCAAAAGGGAGAACGAAGACGTCCGACCGTTCTAGGACCGCGTTGCCGGTGAAAGCTGAAGCCCAATCTAAGAAAGGCAAACCAAAACGTCAATGCCCGCTGTGTCAGGGCACTCACCACTTGAATTATTGTCCGAAATTTAAGGGGATGAGCGCCGCCGATCGCAAGGCTCAGGCAGTTAAGGTAGGCGTTTGTTTATCTTGTCTGAACCTTGGACATGTTGTATCAGCTTGTCCTTCTGCGTTTCGATGCCTGGTGTGCGAATCGAAGCACCACACTTTACTGCACGACGCTTACGTGCCTTCCGAGGTCAAGAAGGACGTCAACAACGATGTTCAACCAGAATCCATGTCCAAGGCTGTGGTAAATTCAATTTGTGCCAAACGTTTGGTGCTCTTGGCGACGGCCCGTGTTCGTCTATGGACTCCGAACGGAGAATTTATCTCCGTCCGAGCGGTGCTTGATCAGGGCGCCGATGCTTCCTTCGTGAGCGAATGGGTGGCCCAAACACTTCGTCTGAAGAGGAGGGCTACGCATGTTACCCTTGCTGGCTTCCAGGGTCGCGATGTCGGGGTAGCCAAGCACGAGGTCGAGTTGATCGTAACAGCTGACTTCGACTCTTCTTTTAGACACTCATTTCATGCATTGGTGACGCGAGCAGTGATGCCTCCGACCCCTTCTCGCCTGGCTCCAGCGACTGTCTGGCCTCACATAAGGGATCTGCACCTTGCCGATGAGGAGTTCTACTCGCCGTCCCAGGTTGATCTTCTACTTGGCGCTGATGTCTGCTGCGCACTGTTCGGAGAGACGCGCCAAGGGCCAGCTGGTACTCCTGCTGCGACGCATACACCATTTGGCTGGGTTCTTTTCGGCCCGGTTGCTCAGTCAGCTGCCGCCAGTCCTGCATCGCGCCGTGTGTTCCACACGCGCATCCAGGACACCTTATCCGTTGAGCTTCAACGTTTCTGGGAGGTGGAGGAGATTTCGGAGCCCACGCCTGTGAGCCCTGAGGATGACTGGTGTGAGGAGAACTTCGTGGCCACTCATCAGCGAGACAAGACAGGGCGATACATCGTCCGTCTACCTTTCCTTCGGAACTGTCAGAGCACACTCGGCTCATCCAGGCCAGCCGCTTTGAGGACGCTGCTCAACAACGAGCGCCATCAACAGAAGGACCTTCGGCTTCGTAGTCACTACGTGGAATTCATGGAGGAGTACCACCGTCTTGGACACATGGAACTTGTGCCAGAGGGATCGAGAGCGGCCACTCAGCTCTATTATCTTCCCCACCATGCGGTGTGGAAGGGTGATGGGGAGAACAGTAAAATTCGCGTTGTGTTTAACGCCTCTTGCTCTTCTTCTTCAGGAGTCTCTCTAAACGACCTGCTGACACCCGGTCCGAAGCTTCAAACCACGCTGTGGAGCGTGCTGACGAGGTGGAGGCTCTTTCGAATCGCGTTCTCCACGGACATCGTCAAGATGTTCAGGCAAATCTTGGTACATCCGTCGGATCGAGACTGGCAGCGTATCCTGTGGCGTTCGGATCCCAGTCACTCGTTAGACACGCATCGATTGACTACCGTGACGTTCGGAACGGCTCCCGCGCCGTACTTGGCTCTAAGGGTGCTACGACAACTCGCTCTGGATGAAGGCGAGCGCTTCCCGCTAGGCGCGCAGGTCCTTTTACATCACTCTTACGTGGACGACCTTTTGGCTGGTGGCCACGATTTTGAAAGTGCGAAGGCAGTTCAACAGCAGCTCATCGAGATCTTGAAGGCTGGGGGCTTCAGCCTCAGCAAGTGGGCCAGCAGCCACCCTGCCTTGAACCCGCACAATTCAGAGAGGACGAAGCTATTCCAGGAACCGGACACGCATGGGGCGTTGGGTCTCGTATGGTCTCCAGCCTCGGACACCCTGTCCATTAAAGGACCGGTCCTGCTCCAGGTCCAGTCGGATTATTGCTGGACCAAGAGGAAAGTACTGTCGGAGTTGGCGCGCCTCTTCGACCCCATGGGCTGGTTCGCCCCTGTGCTGGTCAGGGGTAAGATTTTAATGCAGGATCTCTGGCTCTGTGGTGTAGCCTGGGATGAACCAATTCCCCCGACGTTGGGCTGCTCGTGGAGCTTGTTCCGGGAGAATTTGCGAGGTCTCGGGGAGATCAAGGTTCCCCGTTGGATATCCTACGTTCCAAATGAGGTCCAGGTCGAATTTCACGGGTTCTGCGATGCCTCTGAAAGGGCTTACTGTGCTACTGTCTTTCTCAGAGTCCATTTTATGAAGCAAACTCAAACGTCTTCGAATCTTCTGGTCGCCAGAACCAAGGTCGCGCCGGTTAAGGTTATAAGTGTGCCGCGTCTTGAACTGTGTGGTGCAATTCTTCTTGCTAGACTACTGACTCAAACGCAATAGGAATTGGATCTTCAAGGTGCCAGAGCTTTCGTCTGGACCGACTCTTCGGTCGTGATAGCCTGGACCCGATCACACGCGTCCCGTTGGAAACCATTTGTGGCTCATCGAGTGGCGGAAATTCAGCGCCTCTTACCTGACATTCCCTGGCGTCATGTTCGCTCTTCGGACAACCCTGCCGATCTGGCGACTAGAGGGATGGATCTTCCCACTTTCAAGGAACTTTCGCTTTGGTGGCGAGGCCCTCCGTGGCTAATTTGCTGTCCATCGGAGTGGCCTGAGGCTAAACTGGATTTGAAGCAGGTCGAGGCTCCTGAGCAGAGAAGCACGGTGCTTGTCAGCACTGTGCACGAAAAACGAGAAAATGAGCTGTTAGCCCGGTTCTCCACTTTCTCTCGACTTCGTCGAATCATTACCCTGGTTCGACGTTTTATCTTTAATTTAAGGAACACTGGTCAAAGACGATTGGGGTTTCTTACCTTGGTCGAACTGTCAGAGACGCGGTTCCTTTTGTGTCGTCTAAGCCAATTGGAGACGTATTCTGATGAACTGGAGGATCTTCGCAAGGGGAGGCCAATAAAACTAGCCTCTCCCTTATCGCCTCTTCGGGTCTTCCTTGATGAACAAGGGCTCATCCGAGTCGGTGGCAGACTCCGACACGGTGCGGTGCCATCGGACTACAAGCACCCGATTCTCATAAGTCGACGCTCCTCGTTGGCACGACCTCTCGTAACTGACGCACATCTGGCTACCTTGCATGGTGGTTTTACCTTAACACGCTGTTATTTGTTACAAGGTTATTGGATTCCTAAAGGTCGTACCTTGATCAAGGAGGTGGTTCGACATTGCATACGATGCTTACGATTTCGTGGAGCCACTGGGATTCAGCAGATGGGAGACTTGCCAGCCGCTAGGCTGCGACCTTCCAGGCCATTCCAGAGAAGTGGTGTTGACTATGCAGGACCACTTATGTTGCGCACCTCTAAAGGAAGGGGACATAAGGCTTATAAGGGCTATGTCGCCGTGTTCGTGTGCCTTTGCACCAAGGCAATCCATCTGGAAGTAGTCTCGGACTTGACTACTACTACCTTTATCGCTGCCTTCCGCAGGTTTGTCTCTCGCCGTGGTCACTGTGCTGAAATGCTCAGCGATAACTCAACCACGTTTCGAGGAGCCGATGGGGAGTTGCAAAAGCTCTTCAAAGCGGCGTCCAACTTCTTCAGCGAAGTCGCTGAGGTTCTGGCGATGGATGGCACGAGATGGTCTTTCATACCCCCCTATTCGCCTCACTTTGGAGGCCTATGGGAGGCCGCAGTGAAGTCGGCTAAGTACCACCTGCGTAGAGTTATGGGAGATCATACTCTGACGTTTGAGGAACTGTCAACGCTGCTGTGTCAAATTGAGGCTTGCCTCAATTCAAGGCCGCTTACTCCACTATCTGATGATCCATCAGATCTGTCTTCACTGACTCCGGGTCATTTTCTGGTTGGCGAGCCTTTGGTGGCCGTCCCAGAAACAGATTCCACGGACCTGGCAGTCCACGGGTTACCCCGGTGGAAACTGGTATCTAATTTACGCGATCATTTTTGGCGTAGGTGGGTCCAGGAGTATCTCCATCAGTTGCAGCAGCTCCCGAAATGGAGAAGGCGTCAGTTGGACTGGAAAGTCGGAGACCTTGTGTTGATTAAGGATGAACTCTTACCGCCCACTAAGTGGCCCTTGGCCAGAATCTTGGAGGTTCATCCAGGGAAGGACGGACTGGTTCGGGTCGTGAAGATTCGCTCCCTCCACAAAACTGCCGTTCGCTCCATCGGGACGCTGTGTCCATTGCCTGTGTGGACACCGGAACCTTCCACCAGACCCACGTCTACTCAACCCACTTCACTACTTGACACACCGTAGTGTCAACAAGCGTCGACCGTTACGGCGGGCGGTGTGCCCATCGTCGGATCTCAACTCACCGTGTTCGCCGATCGATAAGTTTGCGCCCCCTGTTTTGGCCATGGCCCATGGGATTGCTGGGATCGAACGGCTGTGTATCGATTCTTTGCGTTTTCGAGAGATGCTCGATAGCGACTAACGTCACTTATTGTATTCGGTTTTACTTCGTCGTCGTACCCTCAGACGAGGCGGGCGGTATGTTCGTGAGACAGATGGGTTGAGTGAGCTCTGTATATATCGTTTTAAACCTTTTATATTTTTTTACTTCTACTTAATAGCGCGTAAGAAATATGTATCCTTACATTGTTTGTATTTGGGCGCTCTCGCGTGACCAATCGGTGATCGGCCCGGTCTCGCTCTCGTTCCCGTGGTTTGGGTGGACCGAGTAGCTCGGGCCGCGGGCGCGGTGGAGAGGGGCGGGGTCGGTCCCCTCCCGGTTTTTCGCGAGATAACGCGTAACGCTGTCTTGTCTGCGTACCGCTATCGTAAGCACGCGTTTGCTGCTTCGTTTTGTCTTTCGCGAGTGAGTGTGTTTGGCCTCGGGCTTCGAGCCTTTTCTCTCTAACTCGCGACTAGATTAAGTGGTTTTAAATTGCTCGAGACGGGTTGGTCTCGATCTACTTCGATCAGAGGATCGGCAATAGAGCAACCTTATCACACCACGCTTGCTCCGAATTTCACTTTGATCCACCATTACGATCCTACAATTGCTTCGAGCGTGATTAAGTATTTCAAAACGGAAATCCATTTCGCTCACGGCATGATCGGAACGTAATAATTCATGCGTCTGGCGTTTCCTTCGGCACTGGTACTGCACATTTTTTCTTCGACACTGGTACTGCACATTTTTTTTTCAGAGCACTATTTGTTCCGTCGAAAGTCACTGAGGCTACTGAGCGATTGATGGAACAGCGTTCGGGAGCCGTCTTAAATAGTGGTGCGATTGCTTCCCCCACCGCCGCATTTTATTTTAAAACTTTCAAATTTTCCATAATGTTTTTCAATCTTAACGTCGCAGCGTATCGCGCGAGATGATGCCATTTTTTTTTTGCAATGCTAATGCAACATGATACTTCTGAGAACGTCGAATCTTAGAATTCTGCGGAATCAGCAAAAACAGCGATTCTTAGAAATAGGTGTCA
Source organism: Andrena bucephala (assembly GCA_947577245.1). Lineage (NCBI taxonomy): Eukaryota > Metazoa > Arthropoda > Insecta > Hymenoptera > Andrenidae > Andrena > Andrena bucephala. The sequence continues at coordinate 46,623,351 of OX387716.1, read as the reverse complement.
GCAAAAACAGCGATTCTTAGAAATAGGTGTCAGCAAAAAAAAACCTCGATTCTTAGAAATAGGTGTCAGCAAAAAAAAACCACGATTCTTAGAAATAGGTGTCAGCAGAAACATCAATTCTTAGAAAATAGGTGTCAGCAGAAAATTTGTTGGACGATCTCACGCGCTAATTCGTCATACGCGTGAATCATAGAAAGAATTATGCTGCATCGACAGAAACTGCATAGAACCATATTAGGATGGATCACCATTTTTTTTGCATGCAATGCATTCGGGGGAGGGGGTACGCTAAAAGAGTAAGACAGAGATAGAAAATCATGATGAGGATATAAATATGCGCTCTAAACTGTGCAAAGCCTCAATTTGCTGTAACACGTTGCACAGATTACAGCCATGGGAGAATTCGCGCAAGCAGAACGCCAATTATTGGATCAATCTGCACGATTGATTTCCCGGGAAGAGTACCTCGCGTGGGAAGAACGGTGCAACGAATGTATCGAATCGTTGGAAGAACAGAGTCGTGTAAAACGCCCGCGATTATCGATCGGTGTTCGGCAATCCGTGGTTGCTCGAATCGCGCGTCTCGAAGGCCTAAAATATTCGTTGCGCGGACGTTTCGTACGCGAAGGTGCCGGACATTCGAGCACAGGACTTTTGTGGCGCGAAATAGACGCTGCATTCGATAGCCGCGTATTAACCGGTGCAGTGCTAAATTCGAACTATATCGAACAGCGCAACTTCCTTCAAGATGCGGCGACCATTGTGCTGGAGCATGTGCGGGGCGCTTTGAGGAAACAGCGGAACCTCAAAGTGAACACAGTGTTCAACGGTGAATTTGTGGCGGGTGACAAGCATGCTTGCAAAATATCAACACCCGAAACTGCGAACTCTTCCGCACATCCGATCTGCAGGAGTGGTATCAGCGATGCGTCGTCGAACCCACCCTGGCATCGCTGGAAGAGTTCCAGGAACGCGACAGCGGATGGGCATTGACGCGGATCCTCAACCTAACCGTCAATGTCAACAAGTACAATCCGCTGCGCGCGGGATGCCACATCAAGTTGCCACAGAATTTATTGTTGAAGAAAGCAACAATTAACGTGCAATCCCCGGACAATGCGTGCTTCGCGTGGGCAGTGGTCGCCGCTCTCCATCCTGCGGAAAGACATCCCGATCGCCCAAGTTCATACCCCAGCTATGCGTCCGTATTAAATCTTCAGGGCATTGAATTTCCAATGTCTCTGGGGCATATCGGGAAGTTTGAATGGCAGAACGGCATCTCCATCAACGTGTACAGTTTCGAGATGGAGATGGAGATGGAGAAGCCGAAGGGATTGACAGTCTTCCCGCTGCGCCTCACCAGCCAAAAGAGGGATCGGCACGTCAACCTGCTCTACACGCCGAATCAAGAGCACGGTGATGTAGGGCACTTTGTGCTAATCAAGAACTTGTCCAGGCTGGTGAGCGCGCAGCTGAGCAAAAACAAAGCAAAGAAATTCATCTGTGATCGGTACGTATAGAAAACATGCGAAATGTTAAAATGTCTCGTGAAACAAAATTAAATAAATTTTTTTTGTGTTTTTGTAGATGTATGCACTATTTCGGATCCGCCGAGAAGTTGGAGGCCCATTCGCTGGACTGCAGTAAGATGAACGATTGCGCCATCCTACTGCCCAGCAAAGGCAACAATCTCCTCAGCTTCGGCAACCACGGTATGAAGGAGCGGCTCCCCTTCGTGGTGTATGCGGATCTCGAATGCATCATCGAGAAAACAGATGACAGTCACCGAATGGATGATGTAGATAACAAATTACACACGTATCAACACCATAAAGTTCATAGTATAGCATATTACATGCATTGCTCGTATGATACATCGCTGTCGACGTATCGATGTCGCCGCGACGCGGATTGTGTTTCGTGGTTCGTAGACGAACTAAAAAATTTTGCAAACTTTGCCAAACCCATCTTGTCTAGTAATGTTCCCATGCTGGATTTAACTCCTGAACAGTGGACGACATTTCACGATGCAACACACTGTCATATTTGCGAAGAACCATTCGAAGCTAGCGATGTACGAGTTCGCGATCATTGTCATCTCTCCGGACGGTTCAGAGGTCCAGCACATTCGGAGTGCAATTTAAATTATAAAAACGCGTTTTACATCCCCATAGTTTTCCATAATTTATCCGGCTACGATTCGCATTTCATTATCGAGGAAATAGCTACCGCTTTTGAAGGTCACGTTGACGTATTACCCATAACGAAAGAAAAGTATATTTCATTCACAAAAAATGTCGAAGATCCGGCTGAATCAGACTCGCGAAATTATATTAAATTACGATTCATCGATTCTTACAAATTTCTCAATACCAGTCTCGACAAATTAGCATCTTTTCTGAGCACAGATCAATTAAAAATTTTACGATCCAAATTTGAAACCTTATCCACCGAGGATTTCAATTTATTGACGCGAAAAGGTGTCTTTCCGTATGAATACCTTGATTGCGCGAACAAGCTGCAGGATCCAATGTTCCGGAAGATACGCGCATGCCAATAACAAGTACATGTCATCTTACGACGCATTGGAAGAGTCATCGTACTTGATGTACTTTGACGTGAACAATTTGTATGGATTGGCAATGTGCCAGCCCCTGCCACACGCTAAATTTCAATGGGTCGAAGATGCCGCAAATTTTGACGTGTCTTCGATCGCTTCCGATTCGCCCACGAGATACATTCTCGAGGTAGATCTGGAATATCCGCAACGTCTGCCAACATTCATGCCGATCTACCGTTCTGTCCGACGCGTGCCAAACCACGTGGCAGCAGGCAGGACAAGTTACTCGCGACGGTATATGATAAGCAGCGTTACGTTATTCATTATCGCAACCTGCAGCAGTGCACGCGTCACGGTCTTCGTATTACAAAGATACACCGCGTGCTTCAATTCGCTCAATCTCCATGGCTCCGCGATTACATCGAACTCAATACACGGTTTAGAACAGTCGCGGCAAACGATTTTGAAAAAAATTTGTACAAATTGATGAACAACGCAGTATTCGGTAAAACTTTTGACACATTGGGAAGGGCGATATGGCGCGGAGGCAATGATCGCGAAACCGAATTTCCACAGCAGAAGTGTTTTTTCGGAAAATTTAATAGCTGTTGAATTGCGAAAACTCGAGGTGAAATTCAACAAACCGATATACGTGGGTATGTGCATTCTGGACATATAAAAAATTTGCTTGTATGAATTTCACCACGAGTACATGTCTCCCCTGCACGCTCAAAATTGTAAAATTCTATACACCGACACTGACAGTCTTATTTATCACATTTGATGCGACGATATCTACGAGACCATGAAACACAATATCGATAGATTCGACACAAGCGATTATCACATCAACAATGCATATAATATGCCGCGTGTAAATAAGAAGGTTCCAGGGCTGATGAAGGACGAAAATAACGGTGCGATAATGACCGAATTCGTAGGTCTTAGAGCGAAAATGTATGCACTTCGCGTAGCCGGCAAAGAAGATACGAAAAAGGCGAAATGCGTCAAGACCAACGTCATAGCCAGAACGATAACTTTCGACGACTACGCGCAGTGTTTGCGTAGGGAGATCGAAATGGTTCGCAGCAATCATGCATACGGTCTAAATTGCATAAAGTGTACACCATTTCGGAATCCAAAATCGCTCTAAGTCCGTACGACGACAAGCGGCATATCGTACCCGATTCGACCGACACTCTGCCCTGGGGACATTATAATATCCCATTGTAAAATAGAAATTATTGTATTTATTATAAATAGTGGAATTATCGTATAATATCAAATTGTTCACAAATGTATAGAAATTGCTCGCAACTGTATAGAAATTGTTCGCAACTGTATAGAAATTATTATATAGTGGAATTATTGTGTAATATAAAATTGTTTGCAACTGTATAGAAATTATTATTGTATTTATTAACTCATTCGCATAAATAGCAGGATTAATGTGTAAAAATAAAAAATTGTTTGCACATTTACATATGTATCAGTGTATTTATTGAACCATGTATTATTATTTTACAATACATTATTTTTATTTATCCAAGAATTGTGTGATTTATCAAAGCCCAGCCACTTGACGTACACCTTATCCCCCTTTCTACGCAACACTTTTTCCACTAGATACACATCAGGATCGGTGACGCGTTGCAGCTCGTGTTCGTAGAATCCTCCTGCAACAGGCTTTCCACAGGAATCGACCAGCAGATACGTCGCGGGATTAGTTGCCTGTACTTTGGCTATCTCGAACACCTCCGTTGTCCAATTCGGCGTATAGCCTTTATCGAAGATGGTTTTAAATTTGCTCACGCGCACAAACTCGCCCATCTTGAATCTCGCTGGAGCAGCGATCTTTATGTTGCTGTACACGATGGCTAGCAGCTTATCGGCGATCGCAGGGGTAACATCGCAAGGACGCATTCCGATGGTTCTATGTTTTCGTGCGTTATACTCTGCAAGTAGACGCGGTAGCGCATCGGTCCATCTGTAGGTTCCATTGAGCGTAAACATTTTCCACATATTGTTCTTCAAAGTTCTATTGAAACGTTCCACGACGGAGGCCTTCATCACCGAATACGTTGAATAATGATTAATGTCGTGCTTTGCAAAGAGTTTCTGCACATCGGCGTTGTAAAATTCTTTTCCTTGATCGGTTTGCAAATTTTTCGGATATCGGTCTCTAAATATCTTTGCAAACGCTTTAGTCACCTCAGCGCCACTTTTAGTCTTGAGCGGTAACGCCCACCCATACTTGCTCAGCACATCGATGACGGTGAGTATGTAGTGGTGACCCTGGTTGAATCGCGAGTATGGACGCATTTCTACAATGTCAGCTTGCCACAGATCATCGTATCCATGCACTATGACGCGCCTCCGTGGGAAATGTCCTCGAGCTGGAGCGTGCAATTCCTCAACGAGTTGTCGCTTTTTGTGGCTATGGTTTTCTTTACTCTTGGATTTCGATAATGGCCGCATGTTTGATCGCAGAGGTGCCTTGGACACGAATGATGCGAAAAATATCGTGTACGTGCATTATGTGCTTCCCGTCGGCCCCAGAAAAGTCTGGACAAGTTGCTGTTCCGTAGCAAAACGGTTATAGCCTCTTTAACATTACGAATTTCGTTGTTCGGCTGTGGGATAGAATTCAACGCCTGCGATATCTTTTGAACGCTGTTTTGCAACGCCAGCATATCTTTTTGAAACACGACCAGCTTCCTCTCTAATTCTTCCTGTTGCTCTCTCAAAAATATAATGCTCTTTTCCACGTATAGTTTATTGACGGCATCGGTGTCAGCCACCGGCTGAGCTACGCGTCGTATCTTGCGTGATTTTGCATCAAAATCGGCACCAACCACGCAAAGAGCGTTATCTCGCATGTAATTTCAAAGCACACCGTTCCATTTGTAATAGTCCATTCTAGCTGCTCCACTCTTCTCGAGCGGTACCCCAAATTTGTTGATCGGCATCTCGACGCATACTATGCACATGATCGGTGTGCGGTTTAATTTATATAATGAGGCCTATCTCGCGGAGTTCCTCGTGAATAGATAGAATTTCAGGATCATGAGAGTTGTTACCCGCCTGACGCGACGCTTCCAGCAAACGCAACCGATCCACCAGCTCGTTGGGATCGTCCCAGTGCACGTAATCGATCTTGTTATCGTTTACCACCATGGCTCGCGGTGTCCTTAGACCTTTCCTAGCTCTACTAGCCGATGCGCTAGGGAGTAGCGGTGAAATTACATGTTTGTACTTGTATCCCTTGTTGCTCAATGGGGGCTTTTTAGCGACATGATCGCGTCTGTGGGCGTTTGTCGCCAGCAGTATACTTTTGTATTTTTGTTTATCGGCATCGGTGCACACAGTATCGTCAGGAATTCTCATGAAAATCAGTTCGTAAAGGCCTTCTGTTCCTTTGTATTTTACGCCATCTATGATTATATTGTCATCCTTATCAATATCGAAAGCCTTATCCCCAAGCATGGGTCTACTATCGTCAAAGTATACGCCGTACACATAGTCAATTTTTGTATTCTTATCACCACTCAGAATTGCGCTCATGTATTTATGCCCCAGCGGACCGAAATGACTGCGAAACGTTTCTTGTCCCTCGGGTGTTTGGAGTTGTTGCCTAACAGATGTTGCCAGCGACTCGTTGGGACCAGTTTCGAAAACGTCATCATCAATGGCTGAGAGCGATTGTACACGAGGAATAGTATTTATTGGCACGGGAGGAACGGGAGACTGGTTTGATGTAGCATCATGCCGTTTCCGCTTCGATTGAACCGGTGTGGAGGTTACGGGTGAATATTCCGATAACGTGTGTCGTTTCCTCTTTGCCTTACGCGATGTGATTTTTGTTTTAGGCGTTAATGTTTCATTTTCTTCAACGTCTGTGCTCATCAGCGGTGATGTGTCAGCTTCTGTCGCTGTGGTATTCTCCGCAATATGCTTTAAGGGTTCGACGATAGGCTTGAAGTATCTCTCCAACGCGACATCTTCCTCCATCTTGCCAGTCTTCAAAGCCTGATATTTCCGGCGAATGGCTTCACTGGTTTTTGCAATTTCCTTCGCTATTCTCTCGCGATCCTTAATCTCCAGAGTATCGATATCAATCATCGTTGTACCGCAGATGTTGCTTTCCCGCCGACGTGTTGATGACAATTGACCACCTCACGGTACGGCAAACTCGTTAAATCCCTTTCTATAACGCCCATTGGACATCGCGCTATCCTTGTTTATCACCACGAAACCATACTCCCGTTGCCAACAATTACGACACAAAGCGCAGAAATCCTCATAAGTCATGTCAGTGTTTACGTGATCGTTGTACACATGCTTCAAGTTGGTACCATCCTGCTTAAACAGAATCAGCAGATTCGCATTGTCGCGTATAAGATGTTTGGGAATCTTTGCGTACGTCTGACAGAGATAGAAACAGTCAACGTTCGAGTGGCGCCCCATTGCAAAGTACTCCCTTATCGTATCTTGCTTGCCGCATGCCACATCATCGAAGATAAAAATAGAATTCGGAAGCGATTCGCTCGGCGGGATGACGTCACTGTTATTCGAAAACGTAAAGTAGCCAATTTCATCTATCGGAGTCAATAAATTCTCCAAATACTGATATTTAGGCTGTTGCAACGACTTGGAATACACGTACACGTTCTCAAAGCGGACGCCGTGTGGACTTTCCAACAAGCTCACCAGCACGTTGGTCTTTCCACAATTTGATGGACCGCAAATTAGGCACCGGATAGTGTTTGGTAGCATGCTACCATGTCTGTGTCTTGTTTTCGGGGGCATCATTTGCAATTTATCGTCAAAATTTGCCACGCGTATCGTTACAGGCTGTCGCACGAATCACATCCTCTCCGTGAACTGTGAAAAATGATTTTGATACGTCGAAGCAGCGACGCGCCCTATTTATAGGTCCGCGCCGAAACACGTCAGCTCAGTATTCAAAATGCTTCTGATCCAGTCGGATAATTGCGATTTTCGAGACCTAACCTCTGAGCAGTTGAAATACATACCAAAGATTATTCTACTGCGCGAGTTTGGCAGGCACATTGACCAGTTGTGGGACCGACTCCCGGAGCATATAAAAGCCGATTCTGAGGTTCAGCAGCATCGTCGGTGCTTGGAACATTATAACCGCCCTTGGCAGCGAACGCATATCGACGGTCCAGCACCATTGATTAAAAACTGTAGCGAATGTCACTAACGAGAGTAAAGAAAGGTTGTGGTCTGTTAAATCGGGCGATAAACGCGTTACCTGTCGAATTACATATCCCGGGATACCAGTTTTGCGGCCCAGGAACTCATCTGATAAAACGATTGGCTAGAGGTGATCGAGGCATCAATCCGTTGGACGCAGCGTGTCGCGAACACGATATTGCGTATTCGCGTAGCAACGACCTCGGTGAACGGCACGCGGCAGATAAAGTTCTCGCTGACAAAGCGCGAAAACGCATCGTTGCGCGAGACTCGACTCTGGGCGAAAGAGGTGCTGCTACAGCTATTTGGGCAACTATGAAGGCCAAGACGAAAATCGGAATGGGGATGAAAACAAAAACCCGCAAAAGGACTCCAAAGAGAGCATCGCAAAAGCGGATTCTTCCGGTGGCAAAACGGGGTGGTATATTACCACTTCTCCCGCTGCTAGGTGTTCTCGGATCGTTAGCTGGCGGAGCGGCGGGGATCGCCAAGGCGGTAAACGATAATAAGGCGGCGCAGCATCAGTTGCAGGAAATGCAACGTCATGATCGCTCCATGGAAGGCCGTGGACTTTATCTCACGCCATACAAGCGTGGACAGGGAATATCGAAACGAAAAAAAAAAAAAAAAACGCCGAAAAGAAAATAAAAATACCTGCGGGCCTAACTACCGATGCACAATTGGAGGAGTTGGCAAAACGTATGCGTATTCCATTCTATAGAGGTGTTTTTATGCGCAATGCACTGCCAGCCGGAGGAGTACATCGAAACGAGAGCGGTATCGTAAATTCGGACAATGACGAGGGGCCGGGGACTCATTGGGTGGCATATGCGAAGAGAGGGTGTCGAGCTATATATTTCGACAGCTTTGGGAATCTTCGGCCGCCTAAGGAATTGGTACAATATCTGAATAAAGATGCTGTGAAAATCGAATACAATCGAACGCCTTATCAGAAGTACAATCAGAGCAATTGCGGACAACTATGTCTACGCTTTCTACAAACGATCGACACCAAATTTAAGGATTGACTTCCCACCATTATGATTCAGTACTAGTCGAGCCGTGCAGCTCTGAATATGTCGCTAACATTCACTCTAACCGGCAAGAGTAGCACCCTCGCGGTGAGCTACTTTCCACCCATAGATTTGAACGACGATGATTACGAGCTTGGCCTAGCAACCTTTGAAACTTATCATACAATACCGAACATCGACTGGAGCAACGATAACTTCTACTTCGTCGTAAACTATGGCATCAAAAACAGCAGTGTTGACACCAGTCCCGAAACTATTAGGATTCCGCACGGCTCCTACGAACTAGACGCCATTGCCAAGTATTTGAGACAGCGATTACTCGAGCGGTATCCTAAAAATCTCGATGACACCAGCAATGTTGACAATGATGTGTATCCTATAGTGTTGTGTCCCAACAACAACACCATGAAAAGCGAGCTGTACTGCTCGTTCGCCGTAGATTTTACGAAGCGCAATAACATTGGATCGCTACTAGGCTTTTCGACGAATTGGATATTAGAACCAGGGCGGTGGCACGAATCGGACGATCCAATTAATATCATCAACGTGAACATTATCCGCGTAGAATGTAGTGTGACCGCTGGCGCATACAACAATGGCAAACGTGTACATACGATACATGAATTTTCTCCGAGAGTTCCACCAGGATATAAGATATCGGAAACGCCCGCACAGATCATTTACCTTCCAATCACCGCACAGGTCATTACGGATCTAACGATACGCGTTGTGGATCAAGACGGACGGTTACTAGATTTTCGAGGTGAAGAGATTACCATCAGACTGCACGTGCGACGACGACGATAATACGTGTGGTGCGAAAGAGATGCTTATGTTGAACGACTCCAGAAACTCGTTTCTTCCAAGTGAAATTGTTTACAACAACAACAACCACTGCAACAGCTCTGATCACGCTAAAAAGAAGAGGCTCAGTGCTGCGAACATTGCATTTTTGAGATCACTGGGATTCATTGTGCGCATATAAGTTGAAAAAAAATGGCTGATATTCTAAGCATTGGAGGGAAGCCGACGTTTGATGATCGCATCGTCAAGCTCGAGACTCACACATACAACCCATATGTCAACACAACGTTTGGATACAGCGATGAGATAAGAATACCCATACAACAGCAGGATTTGTACACATTACCGTGTGAAAGTTTCCTCTATGTGGAGGGGAAATTGAAGATAAATAAACAAAACGATGCGTTAACGGTGATGTTGGGAAATAATTGTGTGGCGTTCTTATTCGACGAGATTCGATACGAGCTGAACGGTGTGGAGATTGATCGTAACAGAAACGTTGGAATAACTAGCACGCTTAAGAACTATGTATCGTTGACATCTGACGAAAACAAAAATATGGAGAATGCCGGATGGGGCTTGAAACGACGCGATGGGCTAATAGTGAAAAATTAATTCAATTTTTGCGTCCCACTCAAATATTTGCTGGGATTTTGCGAGGACTACAAACGCATAATTGTTAATGCGCGTCACGAATTGATTTTAATACGATCGCGCAACGACATCAATGCTCTGATAGGATCACCGATGTTGGAACCAGAAATTGAATTACTTAAAGTGCAATGGCGGATGCCTCATGTGACGCTGAACGACCTTAATAAGCTATCGTTGCTACGTGCTTTGGAAAGTGGGCAAAACCTGAGCATTTGTTTTGAATCGTGGGATCTGTACGAGTATCCTCTCTTACAGAGCACGACCAAGCATTCGTGGGCCGTGAAGGCATCTGCGCAGTTGGAGAAGCCGCGATGCGTGATCCTTGTTCTACAGACTGGTCGAAAGAATGTGATGACTGAAGATGTTACTAAGTTCAACAACTGTAAATTGGCCAATGTAAAACTTTTTCTCAACTCGGAATTTTACCCATATGATGACATTAACTTGGACTTTGACAAGAATAAGCACGCCATCTTGTAACACATGTATACGCAATTCCATAAATCGTATTATGGACATAGTTGCAACGAGACATTATTCACCGTGGCTGAAGTTTTACAATTTGGCCCCCTCGTGGTAATTGATTGTTCACGACAAAATAAGTCGATCAAGAATGGCACCGTGGACGTGCGCATAGAATTCGAGTGTAAAGAGAATGTGCCGGTAAATACTACGGCCTACTGCCTGATTCTGCACGATCGGGTGGTTGAATACAATCCGCTGACAAACGTGGTGCGCAAAATCAATTAAATTGCCATGCTACTTGCCTGCCCTCTCATGTGCCAAAATCATACCAAAATTTCATCGTGAAAATCGAGATGCTTTACGAGAAGGACTGCATTCTCCCGTCTGTCTTGGAAGCGAGCGGACCTCTAAATTGTGTCGATAATGGCTGTACCAACATTTGCTGACCTGCAAGGGTTCATCGTTGATGGAAGATTTATCGTGAAGGAAGTGGCTGTCCTACGAAAGGGAACAATTCTCTCGCACTATATTTTCGGGAGTTCGACGCCGCAATATCTTCTTAAAAAATCCGACAAATCAAGCATCCGGTGGTTGGTGGCAAAACATCATGGACTACGGTGGGACGATGGAGACGTTCCGTACAGTATGGCTAAACAGCTAATTTCGAAAGCTGTAGCTGATGCAATCGACGAAGAAGATGACGCATCCCATATCGTATACGTTAAAGGGTTGCAGAAACGCGACTGGCTTGCGGATTTCCTCGATGAAAATACGAGAGCGGACGTGGTCATCGAAACGCTGGACATTGAATACGAGGATATTAAATCTCTAAATAAGCTAAATGTAGTTAATACTCTGCGATGTAGCAGACACGCAAAGCATTGTGCCTTGCAAAATGTACTTAAAATATTCAACTGGTGGTCTAAACGCCAGAGAGAAATTCATAAATAAAATATAATCTATTTTTAATGCATAAATGTTTTTTCTTCACCCTCCCCAACCTCCTATATGCGATGTATGCTAGATTAAGACGATAGTTATAATTATTATGCAGAAGCGGTTCCGTTCACGTTCAGAGTGATACGATTCACGTTCAGAGTGGTACGATTCACGTTCGACACCTGATCAAAGCCGTTCAATACCCGTTCGATACACGTTCAAAGCCGTTCGATTCACGTTCGATTTACGTTCAGAGTGGTACGATTCAGAGTGGTATGGTGTGGTATAGTGAAATGATGCAAACGAAGAAGGATAGGATGGCCAGTGAGTAATTCGAAGAAGATGCAGATGGCGAAGATGGTCAGCGAAAATGCAAGTGGAGCACATAGAAGGAGAGGGTGGCCAGTGAAGAACAAAGGCATCCTACTTTGCAACATATGCAACTTTAGGCATGGGCGACAAATTGCATGAGCGCTGCGGGGCCAGTTGTCTTCAAAGCTCGGCAGCCACAGGCCAGTTTGTTTTGCATCAAGATTTTTTTGTGTCAAGAATTTTTTTTTTGTGCCAATGGGGCTGCAGAGGGTAGCGCCGGAGTGTGACCCCGAGGTATGTACTTTGCAGTATTTTAATATTTATCGCGTTTAACCTTTGAAATCGAGTGTCAATATTACATCGTGAGTTTCTACCTTTTAGGGCTCGTCACCACCACCGTCGCCGCAATGGTCCTCCGATTGGGGCTCGCCGTCGTCGCCGCCGTCGCCCCCGTCGCCGCCTTCGCATTCGCCTCCGCCTCAGCATGTATGTAATACTTTACATTTGTTTTGTGCGTGTGATGTTTATGATGTTTAATGTGCTAATATTATATCGCCGTTTGGGTATGTGTTCTAGGACCCGCACCTATTAAGGGCTCGCCTAGCGTTTTTAGCCCAACTATTGGCGGAGGCTGGGCCTCAGGGCGCGCCACTCCACCCTGAGCCGCGGGACGTACGGCACAGGATAGCCGCGCGGCTGCGGCAGGAGCCCCAGGTGGGGCCGAGGTGGGCCCCCTATCGCGTCGCACGGCCACGATCACCGCCATCACCCCCATCACCGTTATCACCCCCATCACCGCCATTGCCCCCCGTACCACCACCACCTCCTCAGTAGTTTTTATTTTTTTTGTATTTTTTTCAATCATTTTATATATTTTTTCTATCATTTTATATATTTTGATTATTCACATATTTCTTTTATTTTCCTTTTTCGTTTTTTTCTTTTTTATATTTTTTTATAATCTTTTTCATATATTTTTTCTTATTTATATTCTTTTTTCATATATTTTTGCTTTTATATTTATATTTATATTTATATTTATATTTATATTCTCTTTTTTGTCATAATTTTTTATATTCATATTCTTTTTTATATTTTATATTTTTTGTAACAATATATATTCTTAAACGTATTTCATTGCACCTTTTTATTTACCCGTCCTCCTCCTCCTCCTTTCCTCGCCACCTAGCTCTAAGATTTGCTGGCACCGCATAATTCTTTCTATGATTCGCGCCGCCAAATGACGTCACCCCACGCGGCCGCTCCAGAGGAGCCGAATTACACACGATCGCGCGATACGCTGCGACGCTGAATTGGAACGCTTCGAAAAGTTGTTAGCTGTAGAATAAAATGCGATTGTACCGCCATGTAGCGCTGTCTCTTTCCCTCTCTCGAATTTAGCTTTTGAAAGTAATGCTCTGTCTCTTTCCCTCCTCGGAATACGCGGTGCGAAAAAGCCGATCTTTCCCGACTTCATCCGATAAAAATAAATTATTATTTCTGTGTTGGGGGGAAAATTCCATTATATAATGGTTTAGAAAAATATTTTAGGGAAAAAAATGTCAGGGAGCGGATCGAGTCTGAAAAAGATTTTTCAGACTCGACCCGCCACCAGAAATTTTTTCAGGGGCTGTCCCCTCCCTGGGCCAGGTCTGAAAAATTTCCGACGGTGGGTCCTGTCTGGAGAGGCCTCCGCGGCGGCTCGGTCCGGACTGATCCCCTCCATCATCGAGGCTTCCCCCACTCCGCGGCTCGTGCGCGCGCAACCTGTCTTCCTCTCCCCGCAGGCCCCGCGCCCATGTTTCCCTCCGCCGCGCTCCACCGCGCGCCCTCACTTCCCCCCGCCCCCGCGCTCCCCTCAGAGGACCTGGGTTAGAACCCGCTTAGCCTTACTACTTGTGAATTTTTCAGATTTTTTCGTTGCAACTGCTAAGTGTAAGATATAAAAAACGCAAAAAAATGTCGAAAAATGCAGATTTCGTGTTGAAGTTTTCGAGCGACTAGATTTTTAATTTTACAGTAGTTAGATATTGACATGACTATTATCTACAATTTTTTTCAGATTTTTCGGTAAGGTGCGCCATAGTTAAAAAATCAGAAAACGATATTTTCGAGATATTTCGCGTGAAAACGTGATAAGTACTTTCAATTTTTGCATTTCCGTCTACAGTGAATGCATTATATGATTTTTAATATCTCTACATTCGACAGAGTAATATGTAAACGGAGGGAATCATGTTAATATGATTAATTGGAAGTGTATACGTACTATATATCATATGGTACGAAAGAATCATTCAGCGCCGCAGTTAGCGGAGTGGTTAGAGTGTTAGACTCCAAAACCGCTGCATACTCTCTTTTGTCGTAGGTTCGCACCCCACCAAGGTCCAATTTTTTTTTTCATGATATAAATTTTTTTTCATCGTTGATTACATGACAATACACGATATTCATTTAAAAATGTTTCTAGAATATTTTAAAAATATTTTATCATAAGGTTTCCATAAAAATAATTTAAATGCACCGCCGCGCCGGCCGGTTTTCTGCCTATGTATTGTTCTAGCTCCGGATAGTTTATAATTATTTTGTCAATGGAATAGATGTGTGGTATTGGCTTATGATACGTATTCTGAATCCACTGGTTGGATTCGCCATTCTTTTATCAACGTACACCGTCCTCATTACATATAATGTCTCATATTACATATACCTTACTAAAATGTATTTGGATTTAATATGAGACAATTTTTAATAGCCAGTAGCAAAGCTTAATTGATGTCTTTTAATAATGATAAACCGTATCTTCAATTTCTGTTTTATTTTCTGTTAGGGCCCCGGTTTTGTCCTGGTCTTCTCTAAATACAGTCCTGCAAGAGGTAGTAGAGGGGCACGTTTAGCGGCCAGTACCCAACAGGGTGTCGGTTAAGACCCCGCTGAGGGACTTCACACCTAAGTCACTATAGCTCGGAGAGTCACTATACATTATACATCCAGCAGGTAGCGTCAATATCGGATCTGTGGGGATTTTTTCATCGATCGTCGGTGTCACTAGATCAAATCTAGGGAATTTTCATCGATCGGCGGTGTCGCTAGATCAAATCTAGGGAATTTTCGCTCTAACAGTTGGCCAAATTACCCCCATCACCGCCAACGGTTGCGGGCGTACGCCATCTTTGAAATCCCTCTCCCCCTGTGACGTCATCCCCCACGTCCAAAGTGCGGTACCCCCGCCCCTCCCCACCCCTCGCCCGGGTATCCTGAACTCTCATACCCTACCTACTAAATATCCAGAATATTGATATGTTACCAATAATTCGATATATCAGTAATATCGTTAGGATGTCGTTAAGGAGAATTAAATAGGAGCGGAGGTGATTGAAGTAGAGCGTAACGCATAATAAATTATTTTGTTCGAATTGATAACAGACAGCATGTGTGCGTGTTTCGGCTGTAGTCTACTTCTTCAGTATTCGTTCACTTGGAACACAGGTTGCTGGAATGTATAAATATATCTTCCACCACTTAGTGATATCTTAGCAATATTATCGATATATCGTTAAGTGTCAATAAGTTATCGATAAGATATCGATAACCGATAGTACTAACTCTGGACAAGAATCGTGTTTGATGCAAATTCTAACGACGAGATAAGTAATTGCCGTCGACTCACATCACTACCGCCGCCATCGATACACTGTATGTACTTTACATGTATATGAACGAGTATAAAAGCGGTGTTTACCGTTCTTGCAGAGTTTACTGTGTTACATACACTCGCGTACAGTGACCACGTGCGTTTCTCCTCTGGTCGTTCGATCAGTAGAATTGTACATACACTACCAGCTCCAAACTTTTTACCGGTAGTGTATTTATGTAGTACGAGTAGATTAGTATATAAGCACCGCTTCAATGACACAGATTATCCTAATAAACAACAATAGCACAACATGAGGTACATACATATGTATATATTATGTAAGTATTACTCGTTCGCACATTTTCCGTCTGGAGCCCGAACCAACAAAGCTCTACCACTGTGAGTTTCTTGCAGCGGTAGAACCACTTCAGCGACTCGATCACCAAAACGAACAACCACATGCATTATGCGATGGGATTACCCTTTGAACTCGACTGCCTATAAACGTCTCGCTATTGGAATTTGCATCGGACATTTGCGATTCGTGTCGCGTCGAGCTTGCAATAGCCGACACTAAATGCAACGAACTGTACTTTCCCCTGTCTACGTGGAAGCTCCGACTACACCACGGAAATGATATACTTCGCCATTTCCACAGCGATGCGATAGCGCGTGAAACCCTATTCTAATCGATTAATTACGAATCAACATCGCAGTAGTGCGCAACGAGCAAGTTATCAAAATCTCAGAAGGTAGCGTCGCCATTTACATTCCGGAACACACGATACGACGATTGTTCATGTATGAACACTGCAGCAACTACATGTTGTCGTGGTTGTGATCATTTTCATCAGGGACATCTAAAGGTTTGTCCTCATTAGCGAACAGTTCGCGAACACTGTTCGCAAACAATACTCGCAAGTTATTCATAAACTTTTTACCCCGGGTCTCCACCAAGGCGAACAGGAACGAAAACATTGATCGCGAACGTTTTCGTCTGTTTCCGTCATGTCGGAGGCACGCAGCGAACGAACATTTCTGACGATACCTGGCGATCCGCATCCCTTTCCATTGTGGGACTGTGCTCGTAAACAGGCAACCCTGTACGACCATCCGCCGGCAGGTACTCCACAGAAATAGCATGCGTGACAAGCTCGATTAAAATTTTTATATTTTTTATTTTAACATAATGAGAATATTTCCAACGTATGGATGAAATATTTCTAATAATAATGAAACCAAACACAACGCAATTCGGACAAATTTGAGTTCCGCTGATAATATACAGGGTGTCCCACCTAAGAATGGACAGCCGGTTTTCTCCTAAAGTATTGTCGATAAAAATATATAAAAAAATAGGCAATTGCATGGTTCGAGGGGGCCAATTTATTAGCGCAAACGAATTTTGTTTTCGATTATTATTTTAAAAGATACGATGGTCAAGTTCGGTTTTTCAAATGGAACTATTTTTTTTGAAGACCTGAGTTGATAGTGCGTTCCAAGACAAATTCAATAAGCTTTAATGTATACACTTTATTCCCACTGGTTTTTAAGATATTGCGCTTGCAAATTTACTGATTTTCACTGGAAGAAAACCCTCTGGAATAGAAAGGACCGGGGACGGTCTTACTGGCGCCACGGGTGGTACTGCCTGTTGAAATAGATACCTACCTGCCAAAGATCTACGCCAGGAATGGCAGGCCCAAAAGCTGGACAATGCTTTTCCGTCAGAAATGTTACTAAGGTAGGGACATCTGCGGTATCCAGAAGCGCACCGTTACTTTTATTTCGCACTTGCTTCTACGCTCCGATGGCCGGCTCTTTTGGGAGGGATGCAAGTTGGATTGGTTAGGTTAGGAGGAGTGAAAGTTGCTAGACTAAATTTCAACAATAGGGAGCAGATTCTATCAGAACCAATCGGATTTGCATCCCTCACAAACGGCTGCTCTCTTGAAGAGGCCCTCTTCACAGCAATACCTCCTCCCCAATGCCCACCTTCTCTCGTACGGAATACGTCAACGCATGCTTTTGTTTTGATATCGAAGCTCGTGTTTATACCCGAGAGGACCACGCGTCGACAGCGGGCTACCACTTTTCTTCCTGTGTCTCTCCACGAGGAGTATTGCCGGTGAATTATAGGAGCGTAAATGTTTGGATGCCAGTTATTGAATTCAGGAGACGATAGAAACACTTTATTACAAAACACACATGTACCATAATTAAAGTAAATCGTATTCCTCTCGGGCAGGAGTCGCCCGACGCTCATCAAGGGGATGCGGCCTGGTGCCCCGTGGCAAAATCGGACAACTTTCGCATAAGGAATACAAGTAGCTTGTGTCAAAGTAGTCCGATTTGCGTGATATTTGGTATGATTTTAATTGACGGAACGCCAGGAATCCATTGGCATCACTTTCCCCTTCGATACGATGATGAAAAGAAGCACACATTTGAAATCGTGAACATTTCTCACTTCTTAATGATATTCCAAACCCTTCGAGGGTCGAAAGCCATAAAATTCTATGTGCACTGCGGGGTGTTGTCCTCGCCACGGCGAGACGGGCATAGCTCCAGAATTACTCTGTATCTGATTAGGAAATAAAATAATCCTTTATTCTTTACCGTATGGATATGGAAGTGTCACCGCTGGATTCCTTGGGGTTATCTGATGAAAATCATAGCAAATGTCGTGTAAATCGGACCACTTTTACATAGGGAATACAAATAGCTTGTGTCAAAGTAGTCCGATTTGCATGATATTTGGTATCATTTTCATCAGAAAAACATAAGGAATCCATTGGCGTCACTTCCCTTTCGACACCATGAAGAAAAGAATTTCTTAATACGCTGTAATGGATATTTCATCCTCGACTGCGGGGGCTCGACCCCATTTCGTTACGTTCGGCCCAGGATTCGTACCTTTTTCCGAAAAAAGCCATAAAAATCGTGTGAGGCACTACGAAGGGCAGCCCTCGCCACGAGGCACCAGGCCGCATCTCTTTGAGGAGCGTCGGGCGACTCCTGCCCGAGAGGAATACAATTTACTTTAATTATAGTACGTATGTGTTTTGTAATAAAATATTTCTGTCATCTCCTGAATTCAATAACTGGCATCCAGACATCTACGCTCCTACAATCCACCGACAATACTCCTCGTGGAGAGACACAGGAAAAAAAAGGGTAGCCCGCTGTCGACGCGTGGTCCTCTCGAGTATAAACACGAACTTCGATATCAAAACAAAAGCATGCGTTGACGTATTCCGTACGAGAGAAGGTGGGTATTGGGGTGGACGTATTGTTGTGAAGAGGGCCTCTTCAAGAGAGCAGCCGTTTGTGAGGGATGCAAATCCGGTTGGTTCTGATATAATCTGCTCCCTATGGTTGAAATTTAGTCTAGCAACTTTCACTCCTAACCTAACCAATCCAACTTGCATCCCTCCCAAGAGAACCGGCCATCCGAGCGTATAAGCAAGTGCGAAATAAAAGTAACGCTGCGCTTCTGGATACCGCAGGTGTACCTACCTAAGAAGCATTTCTGACGGAAAAGTATTGTCCAGCCTTTGGGCCTGCCATTCCTGGCGTAGACCTTTGGCAGGTACGTATCTATTTCAACAGGCAGTGCCACCCGTGGCGCCAGTAACACCGTCCCCGGTCCTTTCTATTCCAGAGGGTTTTCTTCCAGTGAAAATCAGTAAATTTGCAAGCGCAATATCTTAAAAACCAGTGGAAATTAAGTGTGTACATTAAAGCTTATTGAATTGGTCTTGGAACGCACTATCAACTCAGGTCTTCAAAAAAAATAGTTCCATTTGAAAAACCGAACTTGACCATCGTATCTTTTAAAATACTAATCGAAAACAAAATTCGTTCGCGCTAATAAATTGGCCCCCTCGAACCATGCGATTCCCTACTTTTTTTATATTTTTATCGACAATACTGTAAGAGCAAACCGGCTGTCCAGTCTTAGGTGGGACACCCTGTATAATGGTTTTATAATATCAACATATTTTTACACTAGTCAATAACAGATTTTCATGAAAAAGAAGATAAAATTTTTGTTAGGTGGTGATTCGTGTATAAAGCTGTGGGGTATTATTAGGATATAAGGAGAAGGTATTAACGAGTTATAGGTACATTTATAACTATATACTGTATAGATATGCATATACATACATATATTTACAAACATGTAAATGAATTGTCGATATCAATATCGATCGAAAAAAATGACTTTTTTCCCATGTTTCCATCGATTTCACCCGATCTACTGAACCGATTTGAAAATGTTATGAGATATATTTGTTGGTGATTCAATTAGCTTTAATTTTAGATCATTTTCGACCACATCGGTCATTCGCAACCCGAGATATTCGCAATTAAGAGGGACCACATTTTTGAGAGACAGGTAAAAAGTTCACCTGTCGATATTTCGAAAAGGTATCCATAGAATTTTTTTAGACCTTATTTTCGGAATTAGCGAGCCATTTTACATAAGAAAAAAATAGTGGCATCTGCTGCGCAATTTTTTTTTATTTTGTAAACTAGTGTTATCAGCGGAACTCAAATTTGTCCGAATTGCGTCGTGTTTGGTTTCATTTTTATTAGAAATATCTCATCCATACGTTGGAAATATTCTCATTATGCAAATATAAAAATATACAAATTTTATTCGTGCTTGTCACGCATACTATTTCTGTGGAGTACCTGCCGGCGGATGGTCGTAGAGGGTCACCTGTTTACGAGCAGTCCCACAATGGAAAGGGATAGCAAGACCCAAGTTTCATGGGTTTGAAAAGGGATGAGAACGAGAAACCAGCCGATGTTCGTCACAAATGTTCGAGCCACCTTAAGGAATGGATTAATATCTAGGAGGATGGGGCGTACGGTAGACCTTATTTTTCAACTTCCGATTTTTTGTCTTACACCTCCCTCCTTTTAAATTTGTGACACTTGGTGAGAAAATTATATGTGCAAAATTTCGAAGTGATTGGACAACGGGAGTAGGTAGGCTATGCCGATTCTGGACCAAATGTGGGCGAGGGGGTGAGGCGGGGAGGGGGGTACCGCGCGCTTGCACGAGATGGGCGAGGGGGTGAGGCGGGGAGGGGGTACCGAGTTCGTGGGTGAGGGGTGGGGAGGGGAGGGGGTACCGAGTTCGTAGGTGAGGGGATGCCGTCATAGGGGGGGGGATTCCAAAATGGCGTCGACCGAGTTCGTGGGTGAGGGGGATGACGTCACAGGGGAAGGGGGATTTCAAAATTTTCAAAATGGCGTCGCGCGCGCAGGTCGAGTTCGTGGACGAGGGGGCTGACGTCACAGGGGAGGGGGAGGATTTTCAAAATTTAAAAATGGCGTCGCGCGCATTTCGTATTGGCGCCACCCATTGGTTGTTTAAGGTACTTTGGGTCCGCGTCGGTATTTGGGCCCGCCTTGGTAAATTTTCAAAATTTTTCATACATTTCGTATTGGCGCCACCTGTTGGATGTTTAAGGTACTTTGGGCACGCGTCGCCGCCGCGCAATCTCCGTACGCGTGCGGGGATCGGTGGGCAGACGCGACCGCAACCGATTCGTGGAAATTCAAATCGCGTCTTCGATTATGATTTCTGAGAAAGAGGGTGGACCAAGAGAAAAGATTTTTCTGAGCAAAGATAAGGAATCATGGCGCGCGACAGGATTGAACGCGTTATGACACCTACGTGCACGCGCTTCGTGCCGTGTGTTTATATTTGAATCGTGGGACCGGTACAGCGCACGTGCAGTGATGTATACATATAGCGATAATTATTGTAAATCAATCATCGCGATAGCCCATGGAATAAACATTGTCATGCGTTTTTCATGCCGTGTGTTTATATTTGAATCGTGGGACCGGTACAGCGCATGTGCAATGATGTAAACATAGAGCGATAATTATTGTAAATCAATCATCGCGATAGCCCGTGGAATAAACATTGCACCGCGCTATGCCGTGTGTTTATATCCGAGCAGGATTGAACGCGTTTTTGGTGCCTACGTGCACGCGCTTCATGCCATATGTTTATATTTGAATCGTGGGACCAATACAGCGCACGTGCAATGATATAAACATAAAGCGATAATTATTCGGGGAAAAGTTCCGAGTATTTTCACGATCGAGGAGGCTGTAAGTTAATCGTCGCGATAGCCCATGGAGTAAACACGACATTGCACCGCGCCATGCAGTGTGTTTATATTTGGTCAGGATTGAACGCGTTTTGATATTTGAACCGTGGGACCGATACAGCGCACGTGTAATGAAGGAATTAACTATGCGTTGCGTTCGCGGAAGCAACAATCGTAAACATAGAGCGATAATTATTCGGGGTAGAGTTCCGAGTATTTACATGATTGAGAACGACGTCTTAAGCATCATTCTCGAGGAGCTGTAAGTCAAGCGTCGTGGAAGCGTGTAAGGGCGAAAAGAATTCGTACATAGATTTTCATGATTTTAGTAATTTATTTATTTAACTTAGTTATCCCACTCGACAACATCATCGTTGAATATAGCATCGTCGATATCGTTCGTAAAGAATGCATTATCGGTGATTTTAGTAAATATCGTCGCGGTAGCCCTTGGAGTAAGCGCGACACTGCACCACGTGATGCAATATATACTTCCACACATTGACTTGTACGTGTACGTGAATCAGTATAAAATGACGTGGGTCAGTCCTGCGAACTTCATTACACCACGTACGCTCGAGTGCCAACAAGTATCGCTCGCGTCATTTTTTCCGTCGATGAGAATCATACGTAGTGCATATAAAAATGTACAAACGCAGCTTAAACGATTCATTCTGCGCATCCGTCAACGATGGTGGGTTTCCAAATAAACGTCAACAACAACAACATTATCAACAGTCCAATATGAGGTACGTATACGTTACTATACACTTTTCACTTACTTCATTCGCTTACTTCTTTCACTGTAAACGCAAATGAACGAAGCATTAATTTCGTGTACATGTTTCATACAGTTCTAGATCCACAACACCAAAAAAACGTTGAAAACACCAAAACCAACAATCGTACGGATCCTAGGGCGTGATTACCCACTGACCTCAACAGCTTATAAACGTCTAATTATTGGAATTCGCATTGGCATGGATTCGTGCCACGTCGAGATTGCCATAGCCGACAATAAAGGCTGCGAGGTGTGATTTTCAATGTCAACGTGGAAGCTCCTACTGCAAAACGAGACGGACATACTCCAACGATTACGCAGCAACGCAACATCGCCCCAAACCCACATCGTAATTGATCATTTGCGAATCGAATTCACGCGTATGCATGATGATCAACTTATTAAAATCACCGATAATCACGTTACCTTATACATGACGGAAGTTACGATGCGTAAACTGTTCGCGTATGAACATTGAATCGATCATATGTTCACTTGGTTGACTGAAAATATGTACTCTGTAAGCAGTAAATATGCCACCTTCGTGGAAGTTCTACGTACCGCTTCCGTACCAACGAATTATGTAAAATTAATTTCCGAAAGCGAGCATTTCGAGCATTGATCGATTGTGAATTGTTAGTGTTAGGATTACAATCCATGTTGCGTGATGTAAACCACGTACCACTATAGTACGTGCATATATATGTTTAATAATAAATGTACAATTTTTTAAATAAATGTATATATTTTTCAAAACAGCGTGTGTTTATTCATGTACAATGTAAATCAATCCATGCGTACTTAAATTATAAAATCAGTATTTGCGTGAAACAACATTCGTACGGGAGGGATATTCTTGCTCGTGGGTAAAGGAAGCAGCCGTCGCTGTCATTGCTCTCATCGTCGCCGCCGTTGTGTTCATCTCTATAGAAAAAAATAATTCTTACATAGGTAGGTATTCGTTTCTCAGCATATGACGCGTAAAATAGATGCAATGTGTGTAGGACTTACATTAGGTGACGCTACGTATATAATTCCATACTTTATGGACATTTTCCAACGCGCAAACACCGCAGTTCTTGTGAAATGCACAGCGAATTGCATTCGTCGAAGGCATGGACTTCAAGTTAGGAACGTCAGGGCCCACGGTGTCAGGCGTGATCCCGCAATAATCGTCGTCAACGTCGTAACCACCATCGTCTTCGACAGTTCGAGCATTGTTGTTGTTGCTGTTGTTGCTGTTGTTGCTTATCTTGCGCTCCTTCAGTTCGTACAAATTGCATACATCCTCGACGATTATGTCAGGTAGTATCCACGTTTTCTTTTCCGCACCTTTCACGATGACGAAGTCAATGTTCGCGAGTACGCTGGTGAGGAGCCCCGGAAGTTTGGAGTATGGAACGTAACCGTCAGACCAGCGAAGCCCGTGATGATGCTTCGCGAGCCAGGACGCTTGACGGTTCTCCCACGAATTCAGATGTCCCCAGAAGTATGGTAGTTCGAAGATCCAATGGCTGATTATCGTCGTCGTTGTTGTCGTCGTTTTATCGTTGTTGCTGTTTGCGCGAATTGCGATCTCTTTGGCTACGAACTCGCGCTCGATATTGAAACCTTGCAGATCGACAATAGCGAACATTATTATTCGTTTGGGTAGTACCGTCGGCGGCGGTGTCGGAACAGTAACTGAAGTCTTCGACAGTGACATGTTTACAGTAGCAGTATCCGCAGTAGGAGTAGTAGGAGTAATAGTATTAGTACTAGTAATCGTTCACGTACGCACGCTATATTAGTTTGCGTACCACGTTGGTTAAAGGGCTGTATTCGACTATACCATCGTGTATGATCAAACAGACGGCAGAAGTATTAGCGGGAACATTTTCTTTGAATTCGAAATCTATTCGCACGTCCACCGTAGCGCTCTTCAACGACTCGTTTTGCCTAGAACAATCTATGACTGCGATAGGTGCGTATTGCAAGAATTCGATCGCGTTCAGCAACGGTTCTCCGTGACCGTAGTACGATCGGCCGAATTTCGTGTACATATCGTACAGGAGCGCGTATTTATACTTATCGAAATCTAAGTTCAAGTCGTCGTATGGATACGTCTCGGAATTCAGATACAGTCGAACGTTCGTGAGATGATTCGGGTCGAATCCACCAGCGCATTTATCGGGACGATTCTTTCGATTGGTTTGCGTGGCGAATATCACGAATCGAGGTTTCTCAATTTGCGACGTAGCTTTCACGGTCCACGTGTGTTTCGTTGTCGCTTGTAGTAACGGGTACTCTTGCAGGCTCCACGAACGAAAACTCATCGCGATCGGTCGACCGCTTTCCAAGATACGCAGCATCGATAATTTATTCACTTCCTCCAAAACGACGTGGGGCATACGCCACTGCACCTTGCGTATCTCTAGTCTCGGTATCGCAGTGGCGGAGTTGCAGTGCATCGCGTTCGAATCTACTCGCGATCGTATAAGGATCAGCTCGTGCCGCGCGTTCATCACGATGTGTTTGTAATCCTCGCAGAATCCTAATAACATGTTCAGGGGTACGCAGAAATTGAAAGCGCCCGAATGAAAAATATCTTTATCGTAATCGATGGTATAATCCCAACCGGCATTCGCAAGCACTTTGCTTCTCTCGACGGACAACGAAACGTAATTTTTCAATGTGGTAGTGATTCCTGGATTTCGGCAACGATCGATCTCGACACCGTTTAATTCGTATCGAATCTCATAGAACATGAACGCAACGCAATTATTGTCGAGAACAGCGGTCGCGGACGTTGCCGGGCCATTCGTGTCCTGCGCCGTCAACGTGCCACGACCTTCGATGTAGAGAAAACTTTCGCACGGAAGCGTATACAGATCTTGCTGCTGTATGGGGATTCTTATCTCGTCGTTATTATCGAACGTCGTGTTGGCGTACGGATTGTACGTGTGTAACTCGATCTTCGTGATACGATTGTCGAAGGTTGGCGTATTCGCCACGTCCAGAATAACTGACATCGTGCTTGCGTGTTTAATAGGGGGCGATGAAACCTAACGATCGTAGGAAACGTACGTTTCGACGAGTCAATGACTTTCTTCTCCCTATAGGTCCTCTTCTTATCGCTCCTCCCGTCTTTATTCTTCTACTTTCACCTTCCGATAAAGGATTGCGCCGATGACTCGAGACAGAGACGGCAGGAGTAGCAGCGGTAGCGACGAATGATGATTCGTACGTGTGATCTAACACTAACATACTACACACGCGCAAATACACGTGCGCTCACGCTAGACTGTCGCGTGGACGTCGTTGAACGTGCAAACGAATAGTTATTTCTTCTCCGCGGAAATCTATAGGACGATCGTGTTGATCGACGATGCCCAACGTTAGATCGTGTATTGCTCGTGCGACGATTGGCAGGTAAATGACGTGTCGCGGAGTTTCCGGGGATATCCCGGCGGCACGCGTGGTGAAAATTCATGGATCGTGTGTACCGGTTTATCGTGGCTATACGCGCCGGTACTGACGTTGCACGTTACTCTGATCACATTAACGTTTATAATATTCACGGGTACGTCGGACTCGTGCCAGATTGTCGGTAATAAGACGCGATTCGAGGAAAATCCTAGCAACGAGCCCACATTGTTCGGTTGCGTAAAGTCTACAAAGAACGAGCAGTACAGCTCGCTTTTCATGGTGTTATTGTTAGCTCGTAGCATTAGAGGGTACTTGTCTTCATCGTTGTTCTAGTTGTTACCGCGTATTCGAGGATATCGATCGAGTAATCGTTGCTTCAGGTACTCGGCGATAGCATCTAATTCGTAGGAGCCGTGGGGGATCGTAATGCATTCATGAGTGGTGTCAGCGATGGTGTTGTTTTCGGTGTCAGCGATGGTGTTGTTTTCGGTGCCATAGTTCACGACGAAATAGAATTTATCGTTGCTCGAGTCGATGTTCGGTATCGTGTGAAACGTCTCCAAGTCCGCGAGCCCTAATTCGTATTGACCATCACTGAAATCTATCGGAGGAAAATAGTTTACCGTGAGCACGCTGCTGCGACCCGTTAACGTGAGCGTGAACGACATATCATAGATTACACTCGCAAGACGGAGAGAGGGGAAGTGACACGCGCGTACGAATACTCGGCAATTTATCGATATTATGAGTCTTTATTATAGAAGGTGTGGATCGCCATTACGCATGGATACATTGTAACATAATCTTAGTACACACACCGTTATTATTAGTATATAGGCCATAATTCCATAGACTTTTGCTGTAAAAATTGCATGCACAAGCGACCGCAATTCATCTCGTCGAAACGTTGAAAACGATTGTGATTGTACGTGATCGTTGTACCGCGTCCGAAATAGTAAATCAATTCCGCGGGAGGTCGCAGATTCCCAAAACTATCAAAGTACTGTACTCGTGGTCCACGTTTCGCGTACGCGACCCAGTGTGTACCGGTGCCTCGATTCTCGTCCAGATTCACGATACCGCATTCGTTGCTTCGTACGCTCGTGGCAAGTGTGTCGCGCATAAACACCCCTCGAAAGAATGGGATGCTGGCGCATTCGCGTTCTAATTGCAGGTTCGTCATAGGTTGTTGCGTTATCGCCGCCACCGTCGCCACGCGCCTACTCGATCGGCGTTTTTTTTTTTTTGATCGCAGTCGTCGTTG
The DNA here is from genome assembly GCA_947577245.1 of Andrena bucephala. Lineage (NCBI taxonomy): Eukaryota > Metazoa > Arthropoda > Insecta > Hymenoptera > Andrenidae > Andrena > Andrena bucephala. Next base: position 46,596,133 of record OX387716.1, on the reverse strand, counting down.
GCTTCGGTGTCTAGGATTCAAACCCGAGCCTCGCTTATATGGCGTCAGATGCATCCCTCGCCCTTCCATCGCCCGATTATGACGCAACGTCTCTTCCAGCTGTTTTCGAGAGGCCTTCGAATCGTTGACCGCTTTGGTTATACCAGCCGCTCCACCGGCCAATGCCCCGATAGCCGATAAAGCAGGTAGCACGAACGGAAGAAATTGAAGAAAGCCACCGCGCTTCGCCACTCGTAGATTACGATGTCGTCGCCGCCGTTCAGGATGTTTCCTTCCAGACTTTCTCTGTTTACGTTTCGTCCTTCTCATACCCATGCCGAGTTTAGTCTTGGCCTTCATCGTTGCCCACACTCCAGTCGCGGCTGCTTTTTCACCAAAGGTCGCGTCGTTCGCCAATATTCGTTCTCGCGCTCGTTCGGCTAACGCACGATCCGCCTCGTGTCGTCCCTCCAAGTCCTTTCGATGAGAGTACGCGATATCGTGGTTTCGGCACGCTGCGTCCAGGGGATTCACACCTTCGTCGCCACGAGCCAATCGCTTTAGCAAACGCGTTCCCGGCCCGCAGAACTGATAACCCGGAACGTGTAGTTCGAATGGTAAGCGGTTTATGATACCGTTCACGAGACCCGATCCGATATACTTCTTCTTCTGCTTCCCTACTTCACGAGACGTCGCGGTCGTTGATGCGACCATATACCTACGTTAGAATAACCACGATAGCTACTACAATAATAAACGCGTACGCACGCTTAGCCGATCACAGTGATTGTGACCTGCGCGACGCATGCCACGAACATAAATAGTCATCCTTCGTCACACGCGCGCGCGAGTACCTGGGAAACACCGCGAACATGCGATTCTCGAAACAGTCGAACGTTATTCGCGTGACCGCGAACAGAATGCTCGAGGATGATAGGGATGTGAGTCGATCGAACAGACACGGCCCGTTGTTGCCGAACAGCGTGTGAGGCGTGATTTGCGGACCGTCAGGATGTGGAAAAACGAACGTGCTTATAAGTATGCTGGAGAGTCCGAACGGTTTGCGTTTCGAGAACGTGTACGTGTATTCGAAATCGTTGCATCAGCCAAAGTATCGATATCTCGAGCAGGTATTGTCGCTCGTCGATAGAATCGAATACTTTCCCTACTCGGACAATGCTGAGATCGTCCCACCGAGAGACGCTCGAACCGATTCGATCTTCGTGTTCGACGACGTGGCGTGCGATACGTGAATACTTCTCCATGGGTCGTCACGCGAACGTAATACCTAAACATTTGATCAGGGACAACGCAAATTTTCTCATGCTATTCAAACAAGACGGCACGAAGTTGCGTCGCGTGTACAACGATCACGTGAACACAGACATGACGTTCGAGTCGTTCAACGACTTGTGCGCGAGATGCTGGCATCGACGATACGATTTCGTGGTGATCGATAAGGATAGTTCCATGTACGAAGGTCGATATCGAAGAGGATTTAACGAGTTCGTCGTAGCTCGCTGACATCAGTAAACCGCGAGTCATTCATCGAGCAACACGAAATGTCCAACGAACCGGCGGTTACAACTACGATAACCTCGAGCAATGTCGACGCGAAGCATGCGCGAAAACATCACCGACGTCATCGACAGAAAGAAACGAAACATAAAAAAGGAACGAAACACCATAAAGGGACGAAACGTCGAGGCGTGAACGCAAAGGTGGAAATCGCCAAAGTCAGTGACGTTATACGTAAAAAGTGCTTGGCCTTGAAAATTGGAAAAATGGCTACGGAAGTGGCTGTGGAGGCGAGCACGCGTCCTATCGTCGAACCGCTGAAACGATTGATCGAGAACTCGTCCGGGTTGAATACGCACTCAACGCCTATATCGCGACCAGTGAAGAGAAAACATGAATACGATCAACAATCATCGAAGAGACTTCGACCCATTACTCCGTCGACAATCAAGGAACGTCCGAATAATCTCCCAGATTCTAGCGACGACGACGATGACGACAACGACACCGACAATGACATCGACAATGACATCGACAATGACATCGACAATGACACCGACAACGACAACGACAACGACAACGACAACGACAACGACAACGACAACGACAACGACAACGACAACGACAACGACAACGACAACGACAACGACAACAACGATGTTGATGATGAAGATGATGTTGTTGATGATGTCGACGACGAAGACGGCGAAAAAATTCAGGATGATGAGTCGTCAGCAAAGGTTCACGATTTGGATACGCTGCGCAGCCCCTTCGATGATATCGAAGTGTATGTACGGAACGCCAAAGGACCCTTGTCGCGCGAATATCTACGATTGTTATTCACCGATACGAAGAAACGAATCGACAACGTGTACGGCGTATACTTGGGGTCTGACAAAGACCTAATGATCGGTGATTCCGTGCTCACCATTGATGCGGACGGCGATGACGTTCGCGTGAATGGAATGCGATACGCGGGAACTCGAGGTTTGTACGAACTGCTATTCATGCGAATACCCAACGTTCGCACGTACACGGACGCGGATATTCACTCGTACCGACGCATCTTGTTATCGACGAATGCGCATAAGCAAAACCATTCGCTGAGTAAGCGCACGATGGGTAACAAGGGGTACAAATATAAGAAAATCATATTCACGATAATCGGTGGGTTGCGAACATCGGGTATCAGACGCGTTAGGGGCAGGGGTAGCGGCGCGGACGGTGCGGACACGCGACAAGGTCGAGGATTGCCCATCGACGAATCGATGACGGTCACCGAGAACGCGATCGATTACGTGTACTGGGACGATCCGAACGAATTGGTCGATAGGCTTGGATTGCTCGTAGCATCGCGCGCGGCAGGTCACACGGGTCACGATAACGAAATCGCATCCATCGTGGAGGGACTTCGCGAGGATGGACGCATCTTAAATTGAACGATCCGGTGATCGTCGCGTCAGTAGTGTTCGCGCGCGCGCATCGTTATGTCGGTGAACAAGTTTGGCACCGCGTTAGGCAACAACAACAATAACAACAAACACAGCGACGAAGCGAGAATGATAATGACGAGATTATTGTCCTCGGTGGACGAACGCTTTACCCAAAAAATCGAAACGGCTATCGCACGCGCGCAACTGGACGCCGAGTATTAACGATCTCACCTCGAGACGCGAGTACAACAAACGATGACGGATATCGTTAACGCGCAATTGTCTCGGCTGGAGGATGATTTAAATAACGCGATGGAACGACGCTTGGATCACTTGAATGATAGACTCGAAGAGTTCACGACATCGGCAACGACACCGACTGCGATAACAACCACGGATCTGTACAAACGAAAGGAGCCGCAAAAAGCGAACGAGGGTCTACGACGACGACGATGATCACTGACGGTGACAATAGCGGCTACGAATCCGAAACATCTAATAACGAACGATCGCGAATACCGTGCATCGATTGCGTTTTGCGAGCACTAGAGGAACTCATACTAATTCTAATGTCCTTGGAACGTCGCAACCATCCCCCGCCCACCCGCGAAGCATGAGCAAGGAGCGAGTACAATTAGTAAATGAATTACACGCTCCCGCGAGACGAAATTTCCCGCGGCGACGCGTTGTGATTCGCGGCTACGATGATTTATGGCAAGCCGATTTGGTGGAGATGCGTCCGTACGCGAAGCAAAATCGAGGTTATCACTACATACTAACGATCATCGATGCGTTCAGCAAGTATGCTTGGGCCATACCCGTGAAAACGAAATGTGGACGCGATGTGACCGCGGCGTTCGCGATCGTGTTGAGGCAGAGCGATAGATGTCCGCGAAATTTACAAACTGACATGGGTAAGGAGTTTTACAACGCGGAGTTTCAAACATGTGTGAAGACCCGCGGGATCAACCACTACTCCACGTACAGCGTGATGAAAGCGTCGATCGTTGAACGTTTCAATCGCACGCTGAAAAACCTCATGTGGAAACAATTCTCCTTGAACGCGTCCTATCGTTGGGTTGACCTGTTACCTGCGCTCGTACACACCTACAATCATCGCAAGCACCGAACGATCAACGCCCGACCCGTTGACGTGACCCCCACGACGCGTTTGTCGTTCGCCGCGAATGAACCCCCCTCACCCTCCGCATCGAAAGGTGTTCGACGACGCGCGAAATTCAAAGTCGGTGACAAGGTACGCGTGAGGAAGTTCAAGACCCTCTTCGAGAAGGGATACACTCCGAACTGGTCGACCGAAGTGTTCGAAATTGTAACCGTACAACGAACATGCCCGGCGACGTACATTCTGCGCGATTCCGCGGGAGCGCCGATCTCGGGTGGATTCTACGAGTACGAACTACATTCGGTCGCGAATCCGGACGTCTATCTGGTCGAGAAGATTATTCGTCGCAAGGGAAACCAGGTATACGTTAAGTGGCTCGGATTCGATTCGTCGCGGAACTCGTGGATAAGCAGCAAGGATATTCTATGATTCCCGATTATAAACGCATTATATGTTACTGAAATAGATAAAAATAAATACATATAAATATATACATTGTCCGTTTATTCAAGTATTCTCCTTCTTCATCTCGTATATGTGTACAATTAATCATAATAAAGTAAGAAAAAATATATACATATAATTTTGACATACAAACATACAAACATACAACATACAAACATACAAACATGCAAACATACTATACAATGGGGTTCTCGTGGGACTCGTCAGGCTCAAGTTCGAGGCGCTCGTGGGTCTCGAGCTCGGGGATTCGATAATGCCCCCACGGAAGGGTGCTGACCCGATCGGCTAAAATACATCGCTTGTCGTCGAACGGACTGAGAGCGTTCTTTTCCCCACTCACGGAATACACATCGTGCTGGCTGGATCGAATATTGTTCTGTCGAATCACTTTCTCCGTGAGATTGCGGAGACAACGAATGTAATCGTCGAATTGTATATCGTTCGCGACCACGTGTCTCCGCACACTCTTCACTTTCTTAGTCTCACTCGTAGACCCCACTGTAGCGTTAAATGTTCTAGTCGCGTACATCTTAGACCGTAGTCCGACGAACTCAGTCATCAAGGCGCCGTTGTTCTCATCTTTCATGAGTCCCGGAACCTTTTTGTTTACGCGGGGCATACCGTACGGATTGTCCACCGCGTAATCACTGGGGTCGAATCGGTCGATGTCACGCTTCATCCTTTCATACAAATCCTCGCATTCCACACTATACATTAAACTGTCGGTGTCGGTGTACAGGACCTTACACCGATCACCGAACTTCGCGTGCATATATGCGTAGTGAAATTCATACACACATTCCTTCGATACGTCGAGCACACTCATACCCACGTATATCGGTTTGTCGAAGTTAACTTTCAGTTTGCGCATCTCGATGGCCACCAACTGTTCCGAGAAGATCGTACGACTGTGAAAGTTCGGTTTCGCGATCAGCGCTTCCGCGCCGTAACGACCGTCCCACCGCGTCACCAGTCGCACGTCTACGCGATTCCGCACATTTTCCATTGTCTTCCCGTACACCGCGTTGTTCATTAATTTAAATAGAGTCTTTTGAAATTCACTCGTGGCTCGCGTCCTCAAACCGGTGTTCAATTGGATATTGTCGCGCAACCAATGCGACTGATCGAATCGTAACACTCGATGAATTCGTGTCACGCGTAAACCGTGTCGGACGCACTGTTTCAGGTAGCAATAATGGATGACGTATCGCTCCTTATCGTCGAGTGTGACAAGCAGCTAGGTCTGTTTTCCTCCTGGCGCGTGCTCGCGCACCGGGCAGAATGGAAGGTCGGCGTGCGCGTCGTGGATCTCCTTGGGATATTCGATGTCTACCTCCAGCAGGTATCCCTCAGATTCCTCGGAGTCCTCGCCGTCGGGTAGGGATGATACGTCGAGCGCGGCCACTGTCGCATCGTCCAGCCATCGGAACACTCCTTTCGGCATAGCCTGCGACATCGCCCAGCCGTACAAGTTGTTGACATCGAAGTACATTAGATACGTCGACGGCTTCGACTCGTCGTACATCCCCGCAGGCAGGTGTTTGTTGTTGGCTCGCGCGTACCTGTGCGAGCACTGGCTCAGACCGCCGCGTATGCCACGCTCCACGAACAGTAGCATGTCCACGTCCGTCAAAAGCTCCAATCGTACACCGGTGTACTTGAGCATCGCGTCCCACGTGAAACTTGGTAGTGTGAAATAATGCGCGGGATCCAAGTCGTAACTCGCGACACAGTCTGTGCGGAAACTCTCGAATACGTCGGCGAGTAACAGCACATCTGTTTTCAAATACAAATCACTGTACTCGCCCAAAGTCTGCACGCGAAAAGAGTTCCACACGTTCACGGCGTGCGCGTAATCAGGCTCCGACGTGACGGTATCGGTCAACCGATTATAGAATGCTTCGCGGCACGGTAAACACGTATCATTGAGTTTGGCGTATGACGATACATAGTCGTACGGGAAGACACCCTTCCTGGTCAAGAGATTGAACTGATCGTCCGACAGGGATTGAAACTCGCGTCGTAGAATCGCGAGTCGTTCTTTGCCAAGGTCCGAAGCGAGTTTCTCCAGACTAGCGGCTAAGAACTTCAACGAATCTATGAATCGACACTTCAATCCCCTCTTCCAATCATTGTTCTCGGCGTCGATTCCCTTGACGTGTTTGGTGCACGATATGTACCGCTCCTTCGTTACCGGCAGCAGGTCGATCTGCCCCTCGAACGCGGACGCCAACTCCTTAATTATAAAATGCGCGTCGTAGCCTGATAGATTGTGGAATACTACCGGGATCGTGTACGATCGTTGAAATTGTAAATTACACGATACGTGGGCCGCGCCTCGGTACTCACCCGTCGAGTGGCAATGGTACGCGCACTTTTTTGTCCGTATCGACGAATGGTTTCCCGCACACATGACACACGCTCGCGTCATTAAAAATTCGCCACTGTTGCTTCGTCAGCGGGATCATCGGTTTCGCGTTCCGTAACCACGAATACGCAATGTCCGCAAAGTCTCGAAGTTCTTGCACGAACCATTTCACGCACTCGGTTTCGTGACGATACGCGCGATAACGGCACAGAGACGCGTCGGTGGAACAATGGATGTAATATCCCACGCTATACGCTCTATGCTGCTGGTACGCGTACGTCTGAATCCGCTCCGCAGGCTGGACGTCCTCCAGCATGCATTCGAAGTCCGCGTAGATGATGAATGGCGCTCGTTCCTTGTTCTTGAAATTCTTGAACTGCAACCATTTATCCTCTGCGGACGGCAATTCGACGGCACACTCGTTCAGACGCTGGCAGTCCACGTTGTGTTTCGTCAATTGGTTGGACGAGTGAAAGAAGCTTAGACATCTGCAACGATAACAACATCAATAATAAAACATACTAATCAATAATACATCGATCGAAATATACCATATTTTACTCACCTTTCGCAAACAAATACTTGATGTCCATGATTGCTGAGTTGTTTCGATATCAGTCTCGACATGCTGCGAATGCACGCGAAATGATACCGTTTGGGCTCCTTAGGATCCTGCACCAGTAGCAGGTTCGCATGTCTCTCTCGCTTATACTCAGTTAGACGCAGTGGCATGCAGCTTTTGTCGGTCCAGGTGTACACGTTCACCGATACGTCGTTCAACCTCTCGAACCTCGCTAGCTGGTCTATCGCGACCCTATCCCCATGCGTAGAAGCAGGGTATAAACTGGCGATGACTGCCCACAAGAAGCACGCATTGTCTCTACTCTTTACGTTCACCACTGCCCTTTTACGAATGACCTCGCGCGGAAGTGATACGTCGCAGCCGGCGCGAAGAGGGTTATGCTTGTTAACGTTTATTATGAGGTTTAGTACAGCCCTCAGAGCCCATCCACTGTCGCGATCTTGGAATTCCTCGATCGCCACTAACGTGGGAGCGAACACGTGCTTCGAATACCACTCACGCACGTTCGAAGTCATTAATAGTACACGATTTCGCGTACCGAAACTTTTCATATCGATATTCTCGTTTAACATAAACTCCGCGTTCAGGATCGTATTGACGGATATACCAGAATGTTCCCTGATAGCGTCTGTCACTCGCGAGAGCACCACTCGTCGGGCACCCTCCAAAAATTGACGCAGATCGATGTAACCCACGTTAATGACAGCACCAGTCGAAATACGATTCCGAAACGCGGTTTCGACATCCTCCCATACGACCTTAGGTACCGTCGATCGACCCGACACCCCGGGCCCTACTCGCGAAAACCGTGCCCGCACGATCGTTCGTAATGTCTTCGTACGCGCGATTAACGACGCCAGGCGTTGTTTCGCGGCCACTGACACTCCGCCGCTGCTCTGGTATTCGATGATGAGCTGCAGGCTCGTGTCGCATTGATCCGCCCAGTCTTGGAATTCCGCAACAGAGCGTAAAAGCGTGGACATCCGGGATAAAACCCTGTACGTGTCCATGAACACCTCCATGTTCACTTATTCCCAAATACTTTTGTCTACCAGACACGCACGAATAGTGCCGAATGGGTGATACGGCTCTTCCAGGTGACGTGGCCCGTGTTCGGATATCGGAAACCCAACGGCAAAATGATACGCTTCGATTGTCGTCGCACAATCGGTGTCAGGTGCTCATCCAAAAATCTTGCTAATTCATGACACAAAAACGAGTCCACGGTAATAGTCAATGTTCGAGGACACAACACTTTGTACACTTCGATCGTACCGTTCTCAATGTCCTGCAGAAGCGTTAACGGTGTACACACGACCGCGGTAAAGTACTTCGTATGCTTAAGATACACGTCCTTATCACCAACGATGCAATATAATGTGCACTTGCTCACAGTACTATATCGCGCGATATGGCGTAGCAATTGACGATGTTCACGCGTCAATTGCATAAATCCGTGTCGAAAGATGCTAATCCACGACGTCTCGGATAATGATGGTGGGCTTAACGCGTCGCGGATCTTATGTCTCTCGATCGTCAGTGATTTTTCATCCAACTGCAGCGACGTCGATAAAGGGCTCGCCTCACCACCCGTATCGTCATCGGAAGACGATGACGCGAGCATCGTGGAGGTACTGACATTGGTATAGTATAAATCAGATGCCCATGGGCCTATATCGAACTCTTTTCACCCTTACACGGTCGCTATCCCGCTTCCACTTACCTACTATAAACATACAGCATGGCGCGGTGCAATATCGTGTTTACTCCATGGGCTATCGCGACGATTAACTTACAGCCTCCTCGATCGAGAAAATACTCGGAACTTTTCCCCGAATAATTATCGCTATATGTATACATCATTGCACGTGCACTGTATCGGTCCCACGGTTAAAATATAAACACACGGCATGGTGCGGTTCACTCTATGATTTCTCAGAAATCATGTACCACCCTCTTTCTCAGAAATCATCATCGAATGCAATGTCGTGTTTATTCCATGGGCTATCGCGACGATTGATTTACAATAATTATCGCTCTATGTTTATATCATTGCACGTGCGCTGTATTGGTCCCACGATTCAAATATAAACATATGGCATGAAGCGCGTGCACGTAGGCACCAAAAACGCGTTCAATCCTGCTCGGATATAAACACACGGCATAGCGCGGTGCAATGTTTATTCCATGGGCTATCGTGATGATTGATTTACAATAATTATCGCTCTATGTTTACATCATTGCACGTGCGCTGTACCGGTCCCACGATTCAAATATAAACACACGGCATGAAAAACGCACGACAATGTTTATTCCATGGGCTATCGCGATGATTGATTTACAATAATTATCGCTATATGTATACATCATTGCACGTGCGCTATACCGGTCCCACGATTCAAATATAAACACACGGCATGAAGCGCGTGCACGTAGGTGTCATAACGCGTTCAATCCTGTCGCGCGCCATGATTCCTTATCTTTTCTCAGAAAAATCTTTTCTCCTGGTCCACCCTCTTTCTCAGAAATCATAATCGAAGACGCGATTTGAATTTCCACGAATCGGTGCGGGTCGCGCCTGCGCACCGATCCCCGCACGCGTACGGAAATTGCGCGGCGGCGACGCGTGCCCAAAGTACCTTAAACATCCAACAGGTGGCGCCAATACGAAATGTATGAAAATTTTTGAAAATTTACCAAGGCGGGCCCAAATACCGACGCGGACCCAAAGTACCTTAAACAACCAATAGGTGGCGCCAATACGAAATGCGCGCGACGCCATTTTTAAAATTTGAAAATCCTCCCCCTCCCCTGTGACGTCAGCCCCCTCGTCCACGAACTCGAACTGCGCGCGCGACGCCATTTTGAAAATTTTGAAATCCCCCTTCCCCTGTGACGTCATCCCCCTCACCCACGAACTCGGTCGACGCCATTTTGGAATCCCCCCCCCCCCCTATGACGGCATCCCCTCACCTACGAACTCGGTACCCCCTCCCCTCCCCACCCCCTCACCCACGAACTCGGTACCCCTCCCCGCCTCACCCCCTCGCCCATCTCGTGCAAGCGCGCGGTACCCCCCGCCCCGCCTCACCCCCTCGCCCTCATTTGGTCCAGAATCGGCATAGCCTACCTACTAACGGGAAACTGTGCCGCTATTGTGTTAAAGTTTTGAAATTTTTTCGATTTTTTATAAATTTTGAACATAATTGTGTTCGGCAATTTTAAAAGTGTGAGTGAATATTTTGTGTTAAAGGGACAATTTCTTAGGTGTAAGGGTATCATTTGTTTGCGACTTCAAACCGTATTCTCAAAATCTTATAATTGCGCGACTACGCAGGTATAGATTATAATACTTTCTTTGTACAAATATTTGATTACTTGTTATTTGCTATAAGTAACTATTAATAAAAAAATATAATTATTTGCATAGTTATGAACAAAAGTTCAATCCTCACCGATTTCGATGACCTTGGAATATGTTGTCGGGGGCATGATTCTGAACGACTTTTTCCTATACATGTTGCCACCGCTCGGCTTTAGTTTTTGAAATATTCTGAAACAAACTGTGATCAGTAGTTGGTTTTTGGTCACAGTTTTTTTGCGAATATCTTGTCCCATATCATTTTCTCACCAAGTGTCACAATTTAAAGCAGTAACACAAAACTAAAACTTACAAATTTAGACCCCTATAGCTAAGATCTCGTAAGGTTTTGTACTGGGCATTAGAAAAGGGGCCCATGCGGCAAATGCAAACCCAACACGGCTCTGAAATGAAGGCTCATTTGCTGCCTCATCCTGCTAGAGCAGGCCTATACAACTTTTGCCCTTGCCTTCGAAGAGCAACCGCGGGTGATTGCGAGCGAAGGCAAGAGTGCCCCATCATTGGAACCTTTCACTCTTGAGGGGCAGGGAGGGCCTATCTTGGTGCCTTCAAGAGCGAAGAGCAACTCGCGGTTGCTCGTGCGAGCAAATCCCTGTACTAGAATATCGCTTACATCCCTCGGTTTTTCCTCAGGCACCTACCCGAGGTCCCCCAGGCCGAGTGGAATTTTACTACCGGTTTCATTTGTTCAAAACCGCAAAATCTCGAACTTTGAAGCCATTTTTCGATGTGATCCCATCTGATTTCAAAGTTCAAAAACCTATCAATCGGTTCGACTTGATGAGATATTTCCATTGGTGTGTAGCAAGCGCTCTACGCTCGTAGGTCAGTAATCGCCACTGGAACAATATCCTTTTGCCTCTAGCCGGCTTCGGCGTGCACGTGTGCCTATGGTCGATCGTGCGACTTTTCAAAAAGTCAACTCCTTTATTTTTCAAAGTATCGACATGAAAGTGACACCAATGGATTCAAGGCATTCTCCCGATTAAAAAGACACCAAATACCATGCAAATCGGATTATATTTAATGAAGTTGGCTTTGAATTCTGCAAATTAATGTTATATGTTATTTCATTAATTATAGTCCGAATTATTACGGGATTAGTATCATATTCATCGGGATAACACAAGTGATTCCGCCAAGAACGGATTTAAAATGCCGGCGCTGGGATGACTCGGTGGGAAGGAAAATTCAACAGCAGGACGATCCTGTTTGGACTGACACGATTTATTTCCAGTGGTCAAACTTGGCCAGTGAACGTCACAATCACTCGTACAACACACAAAGATACAAAAACTATAAGTATTAAAATGGCGCGTGGGCGCGTAGCAAAAGCGGTCGCGTGAAAAAGGTCTGTGTTAGTCAGTGGCGCAATGGGCGCAAGCAGCAAAACGTTTGGACGTGCGTATCACAGCGGTGGCGTTTTCGAACTAACGGTCGTCGGGCGAGCGCTCCGAAAAGATCGTTGGTGTCAACAACGCAATGTCAACGGGCCTCAGCTGACTCATCAGCTGTTGGGATGCAGCGTTCTTGCGGCCGCAACACCAAGGAATCGATTGGTGTCACTTTCGCGAAGATTTGATGAGAAATGCATACCTTGACATTTTTTACTCCCCGGTCGTCCCCATTTTTGAGAACCGAAGCGTAAAAAATTCAATGAAATGTGAAATTCATCTACCACTACAAATAAAAAATAATCCCCGGAATCTGGATTTATCAATTTAACCGATCATAACTGTAGATATTACCAAGCGGCAGAGTAGTGGCAGGCCCAAACGGGCCACCACGTGTAACTTTACAGCACAATTAAATCGTTGCGAAATCTTTAACACTTTTTCCTGACCTAAACATGTATGAATATTTCCAATATCTAACATGCATTCATGATAATTGGTAGAATATTTGTAAGTCAACTGTACACATTCTTTTAATACTTTCAATGTCTAGTATTGATATATTTAACTTTTATTATATGTAACCAAATTCTTATCTTGAGAAATTGTAAATTACCTAATTCAAAATTTTCATTAACTCTAAGGTTAATGGACATGAAGTTCCCCTCGCGGATCCACCATATATAGCAGTTTACGAGCTAGCTTCGTTCTTGGAACATGCTTGTAATGCAAATTGTTCAAAAAGTTTTACTAAAGAAGGTGGAATAATTTTCCACGCTGCAACTCCAATCGCAAAAGGTGATTATATTTACATCAAATGGAATGTTACTGTGTGGTAAAAAAATCTTGATTGTTTATTAAATATACAACATTGAAAATTTTGTATTGAAATGTACTGTATACCAGCGCTGTCCAGCAGTGGAGCCCCTCACGCGTCTATTTCCCCTTCCAACTGCTCCTTCCCCACACAATATTTGCGGGGAGTAGTAGCATTGGCTTGCTGTGGCGACGTGCGTCACTAGTACAGTACACGTCATGTGTAGCGTCATAATCGCTTCTGTAGTGTCGCGCGTATGTCTGACGACGGGGGCGGGAGTGGGAGAACCCCACAGGGCTCGCAAGCAGGGATCCCAGAAGTAGGGACAACAGGGACGGGTTACAATGTAGTAGGGAATTGTCGAGGGGGAATCGTCGCATGGTGTGCACATGTCGTATAGTATATACAGGGCGTCCCAAAATGGTGGAGTTACTTGGAAGGGGTGACTCAGGGGGTAATTTCAACGAACTTTTCCTTAGCGAAAATACTGTCCGAACCATCGTTAACGAGATATAAACAAAAAATCCCGACCAATCAGAGCGCGAGCTTTGCTTGCTGCGCGACGTAATATATAAAATTGAACTTTTCGTCATCTTTTGGTTGTAAAATCAGGTCAAACGTAAAAAGACGAATACACAGATTTTTTTAAAGCACAATCGAAAATAATAATTATTTGAAGTGAGAGGATAAGGAATACGCAATTTTCCTGTTGTTAATATCGTACAGACGAAAATGTAATACAACAGGATGAACGAGAAGTTCTCAAAACTTGTTTGAGGGTGCTTTCGTTGCACAATATATGGATAGAAAAAGGGAACACTCTTTGGTGGTTAAATCGAGTCCAGCGTTTAATGGCCTCTAGCACAACGCGTGGAGCACGTTATTACAATGCTGCACGTTACCCGTAACGCAGCGGTTATTTCACGGATCGCACAGAACCGACTCGCGGGCAGACGAGAGTGAATCACCAACTGATTAAACGTTCACAATTCGGCACACGAACACTCGCATGCAAGAACAAGGATTGTCGGAAAAGAAAAGACGTTAGCACGTTGATCTAGCGACAGAATCACATAAGTGCGAGCTCTTCGCTCGGAGTTCGCGAGCCGCCGGTTGGGCTCGGCCGCCCCCCCCCCCCCTCGCCGGTCCCGCGACCCGAGCTACTCGGTCCACCCGAATTACGGAATGGACGAGAGTAGGTCCCCGTTAGAGGTAGATGTATAATATGAGATGTATAGTTATGAAAACCATATGAAGTAATTTAACCCTTGCCTGGTGGATATTTTAACAACACATTGGATGCGGAGTCCATTTTGATCCATAATTTAATTCGTATACACCTGGGGATAAGCTCCTATATAAGATTTTCATCTTGTTAGCATCTAGTAGTAGTACTAATAAGAAGTAGCACGTGTAATGTGTTGTTAAAATATCCACCAGGTAAGGGTTAAATTACTTCATATGGTTTTCATATCTATACATCTCATACTATACATCTAAGTTATTTTCTATTCGGTGCCTACAAAACGTCCCAGCTACACCAAGCTATCACACTTGCACCATACAGTCGACTACCTAAAATATATTCGGGTGGCTCGAAACATTCGAGTTACCCAAAACATACAAGCTGCTTGAAAAAATCGAACTACCCGAAACACATTCCTTATTCGAGAGACTCGAAAAAATCGAGCTACCCGAAATCGTTCGGGCCTCGGCTCGGCTCGAAAAACCGAGTCCCGCTCGGTTCGAACTTCAAGTTATTCGAATGTTTCGAGCCTCGAAACAGCTCTACCTTGGAGAACATTGCCGTAGTATATCCTTTTCCCCTTATCCGATCGGACTCAAACTCTACACAATTTTTTTTTTTATTATTTGGAATTATTCTGGGGGGTGCCGCGAAGAAATTTCAAAAGTCGAAAATAAGGGCCACCCTAATTATTATTATTATTATTATTTACAATAAACGGGATTAAACCTTTTCACACAACATGAAATATATCTAATACAGAGTCTGTCTATCACACAGTCACACCTGCGCGCACATCCAACACTTCCCTCTGCAGCAATACGCAAAAGTTACCAAATGAAGAAGAGAATAGATCAATGTCCAGGAAGTGGTCATTGAAATCACACATAGCATGGTTGATGGGATCAGCTGTGTGATGAGCATACGACGGCAATCTGGAACGAAACACAGACTGAGTGCGGAGGTACCTGCACGGGACATAAAAGTTTAACCCGCATAGCAAGTCAGCACAATCTAATCGGTTGTGGAATACTTTATACAGAAACAGCATATCCGCCACGAGTCTTCTATGAAAAAGCGACCTAAAATTCAGCGCGCGGAGAATCGGACCATAATCATGGTCAGAGAACGCCATCGAGTTACCCAACACCCAGGCAGCAGATCTCAGGAACTTATGCTTAACTCTCTCAAAAAGGTTGATATAAACCCTGTATCTGGGATTTCAGATCACCGACGCATACTCAAAGTGAGGTCTTACCAGAGAGGAGTAGAGAAGCCTCAATGAGTCACTGTTCCTAAAATGTTTAGTGTATAATATATAGCTACAGTTGCCTAGAAGTAGAGACCAACAGGGATGAGTCCCTACTCCCGGCAACCCTGCTCGTGAGCCGTGGCTTGTGCAGCGCTGGTGTATACTATGAATGTTACTTATTTTTGTGTTTTCTCTTGTTACTTTTAGTTACATTTTATATTTTGACAGAAAATATAACTAAACTGTTTCAACTGCTAATAATTGGTAACACTTTGAGTGGCAGCTGCATGTTGTCACGCCAAGGGATTTGCATCTTGTGCACGGTTTGTTTTTATCTCGATATTTCGTGGAAAGCATCGAAAATATTGTCCGAGAGTGACGGAATTGTAATGATTTGCTGTCTCAATGGCGTTTCGTTAGTATGACAGTCGAACATCCAATACCTAAGTACCTAGCAATGAACATTTTTATTTTCATATTTTCCAATAGACCTTTATGAATTTATGAACAACGGGTTAACGGTGGGGGGAGATCGTCATCCCAACGCGTCAACGTGTTACACATTGTTACTACAATTAGAAAATTTCTATTGTTTCACTGTCTTATTTATTCCGATATATTATGTATTCTTAGGTTACATTCATTACGTTGGTACCATTTCTACTACTGTCTACTGTTTTTTTGTCCCGTTTTATTTAAGAATCATACGTGACTATGCAAATCTTTGATAACTATCCACACCCTTGCAAACGGTGCTTAGCATACGACTGGTAAGGAAACAATTAGTTATTGTATTTAACAGGAGCATGGATGAAGTTATATATATACAGGGTGTCCCAAAAATGCTGCGGGTCCTTAAAGGGGGTGATTCGGGGGATGATTGCAAACAACTTTTTCCTTTGCGAAAATGCTCTCCGAGGTTTCGTTAACGAGATAATAACAAAAAGCACCGACCAATCAGAGCGCGAGCCTTCTGCTGAAGCTCCCGCACTAGCGTGGCCGCGCGCCGAGCCGCGCTGCGACTACGAACAAGCAAGGCGGCATGCACCGAAGGAAATTGCGTAGAATGGCAAATGAAAAAGACGTAACAAAAAAATCGAAACTTTTGCCATGGTTTGTTTGCCATTTGAAGTGAACAATGAAAAAAGGATAAGTGGATGAAAATCACGTTTGTTACGTCCTGATTCGACTTTTGTAAACCACCCCAAGCGGTTGGAATGATTTACCGGGTTCGCTGCTCTATCAAGGTGCTAAAGCACGCCTTGACTATACTTACCAAGGAGAGGGAGGATAACAAGGGATTGAATACATCGGTACAATAGGTTTAAAGGGAAATCCAAGATGTAAAGTATATTGTTACATAAATCAGTTAATCATACCTAAAGACGGCGCTCCGTCTCAGCTGTCGCTCGCCGGTTCTTGCTGACTTTGCACGACACGCTTGCCGTCGGTTATTCGCACGCCCGAGATGTCGGTTGACCGAGCGTAGGTCGCGGTCGCTCGCTGTGCTCTATCGTAGCACCCGGAAGTCGGTCACGTCGCTGTTCGCGGTCTCTAATCGTCCGTTCTACGCGTTCCTACGTCGATCACGAGTGACGCGCAAGGGCTCTCCCGGCTAGGCCGTTCACGGTGTGTCGGATGGAGTTACCCTTTCACGAATTACTTTCGGCCGTTCGTATTTCGCGGACTTGACGCGGAGACGCGGTCGCGGTATCTAGACGGCTCTCTGGCTCGTCGTGACTTCCTACTTCGAGCTCCCGCAATAGAATGAATTTCCGAAGTACCGCGATCGAGGTTCAAGCCTCGCACTCCCTATCTCGAGAACGGGGGAAATCGCCCCGTCAGGCGCTATCCTTCGCAACTTCCATTGCTCCATCCTCCGGAATCTAGGGCCCGGACCATCGGTGGTCACGTTGTGCCCACGCCGACGGATTCCGCGTTCGCGACCTACTAACTAACCCGCGTGTTGCGATTCCGCTGAATCGCTGATGGCGAAATGGAAGGCGACGCGGGGACAGCAAGCACGGAATGGACCTGAAGGGCCCATGTAACACGTGTAACGTAAAAAGACGAATACACAGTTGTTTTTTTTTTGGACGAATCGAATATAATAATTATTTGGAGTGAGAGGATAAGGAACACGTAAATTTCCTTTTTTAATAACGTACAAACGAAAAGGTAATGCAACAGGGAACGAGTAAAAAGTGATCGTAGTTCGTTATTGTGATAAAAATCCTTAGTTCAATAACGGCCAACACTGTTGTTGATAATGAATAAATCCGTTTAAAAACTGCGAAGAAAAATTTACGTATGGAAATTTGGAGAATTATCGCCGGAAATAAGCCATAGCCTGCGTTAGGCTTAAAAAATAATAGTTGCCAATAATGTAACTAAAACTCACCCTTGTCGAAAATTCACCTACAACTTGAAAACTTGTGTCACTGGGTCACTGAACCGATCCTGGTCATCGATGGACGAGCCCAGTGCACAGCTGATCCCAGGTATACGACACTACCCAAAGTTAAGGGTCGCAATGTCAGGTGCGTCCAGGTCAACGTACCGAATATTCACTTCACTGCACGGCTACTAACACTGATCACTTTATTTACTTTTCATGGAACGTGTTGTTCCTACGTTATAAAAATTGGTGGCCCCGAAAGGGGCCGATTGTTGTTAATTGATGAGTTGCTCCACATGGCGACCGTCATTGTCCACGCATACTTCAGCGCGGAGAACTAGTTGTCTTTGGACGCCCCGTAATGTTTACGGCGTTATGTTTTCCACCGCTGCGTGGATAAGCGCAATTGCTTCCTCAGGCGTGTCCACCGGCTGACGATACACCTCATTCTGAAATGATTGTTGTACAACAAATACAAAACGTAAGTAAAAAAAAAAATATCTACAACAGGAATAAGTAAAGAATAACAGCAATAATCAAATTACCTTCATGTAGCCCCAGAAGAAAAAATCCAGCGGATTCATATCCGGTGACCGTGGGGGCCACGCAACGTGGGCCTCTCGCCCGCCGTGGCCGATCCACCTGTCCTGAAAGGTTTCACCTAAATAAGCGCGGACAATATTGGCGAAATGTGGCCCAGCTCCGTCATGCTGGTAGTACATGTTCTGTCGGATCTCATATGGAATATCGTCCATAAGATCCGGCAGAACATGTTCTAAAAAATATTTATACGCTGGGCCGTCCAGCCTGTCTGGCAGAATGTACGGCCCAACGATAAATTAGTCACAAATGCCGGCCCATAGGTTGATCGACCAACGGACTTGTGCTGCACGTGGACGAAGCGCTAGAGGATTTTCGTCGCTCCACACATGCATATTGTGGGAATTGAAGCAACCTTGCCTGTTGAAAATTGCTTCATCCGTCCACAATATGTATGTGGTGAACGGCGGATTCCTTAGCACTTCTCCCAACAGCCACCTGGAATATTGAACCCGCTGGATGTAATCCCCGGCGTGCAAATGTTGCACCCGTACATATTTGTACGGATGCAACCTGCGATCCCTGAGGATTCGGTGTATCGTCGTCTTGCTGACACTAGAACAAAATGCAAAAACATCCACTATTAGATAACATTTTTTTTTCTTAATTAATAATTGCTGCAGTTATCTTGAAATGTGACTTACTTTAGGCGACGGCTCAAGATGCGCACACTGATCGTGGGGTCGTTTTGAACGGCGTCGAGGATTCGCTCGATGGTGCCCGGATTTCGCGCTGCTGCGGGTCTGCCCACCTCGCTGCCTCGCGGCATCATGGACCCCGTCGAGAATAGCCTCGATGCTAACCGACGAAATGTATCCTCGTTTGGCGTTTGGATAGCAGGATATTCTAGCGCAAATGCTCGCGCAGCAGCACTTGCGTCCCCGTTGTTCCGGGCGTACACCCAGAACATCCTGTAGTATTCTTGGGCCGTGAACATTTCTGCAACGCGATTGCTAGCTGACTGACAGGATTTTTTCCAAGCAACGTCCGCTACCCCCAAGTAGCTTCTCTGGTTCCATTATGAGTTAACTCCCACCAGGCCAAGAGGCTTTAGGTAAAAAGACCAACCAGAACACACATGTTTTGCAGAAGTGCAACGAACACTTTCACAAAAGCCCGCGCTCCGTCCTTCTACTGCCAATGTACCCATTGCTTCGAGATAGAAAACAGACACCACGTGTATCGGTTCGAAAAGGTCCGAAGGGAAGAGAAGCAGAAAGTCTTCGAGTTGCTATAAAGAAGAAAATGCATACCATTCCTGTTTCCCCTTTCGAAAACCCTGAGTTCACGTCTGCTACGAGGCGGAACCAATTAAGTCATAAATTATCCGAAACTGTAGGAAACCGTTCTCTACCGCCGACTGGCGGGACAATACGGTCATAAACCGCGACCCTGGCGAAATGCTCTGGCTGATCAGCCTGATTAATTTTGGAGAACTAGAAATTACAGAGTATTGTCCAACATCAATACGCCTCGTGGAGAGACACAGGAAGAGAAGGGGTAGTCCGCTGACTGCGCGTAGTCCCGCCTGTTTCGTCCTACCCTCAAATTAAAGACGGATCCCTTATCTCTCGAGTATAAACACGTGCTCGAATTTCAAAACAAAAGCACGCGTCGACGTATTCCGTGGGAGAGAAGGTGGGCCTTGGGGAGGAGATATTGCTGTGAAGAGGGCCTCTTGAGGACAGTGGCAGTTTGGGAGGGATGCAGGGCAGATTGGTTCGACTAGGGCCAATCGGACTTCAAGCCCACCGTCTCTCGCACGGAATACGTCGGCGCGTGCTTTTGTTTTGAAATTCGAGCACGTGTTTATACTCGAGAGATAAGGGATCCGTCTTTAATTTGAGGGTAGGACGAAACAGGCGGGACTACGCGCAGTCAGCGGACTACCCCTTCTCTTCCTGTGTCTCTCCACGAGGCGTATTGATGTTGGACAATACTCTGTAATTTCTAGTTCTCCAAAATTAATCAGGCTGATCAGTCAGAGCATTTCGCCAGGGTCGCGGTTTATGACCGTATTGTCCCGGCAGTCGGCGGTAGAGAACGGTTTCCTACAGTTTCGGATAATTTATGACTTAATTGGTTCCGCCTCGTAGCAGACGTGAACTCAGGGTTTTCGAAAGGGGAAACAGGACTGGTATGCATTTTCTTCTTTATAGCAACTCGAAGACTTTTTGCTTCTCTTCCCTTCGGACCTTTTCGAACCGATACACGTGGTGTCTGTTTTCTATCTCGAAGCAATGGGTACATTGGCAGTAGAAGGACGGAGCGCGGGCTTTTGTGAAAGTGTTCGTTGCACTTCTGCAAAACACGTGTGTTCTGGTTGGTCTTTTTACCTAAAGCCTCTTGGCCTGGTGGGAGTTAACTCATAATGGAACCAGAGAAGCTACTTGGGGGTAGCGGAAGTTGCTTGGAAAAAATCCTGTCAGTCAGCTAGCAATCGCGTTGCAGAAATGTTCACGGCCCAAGAATACTACAGGATGTTCTGGGTGTACGCCCGGAACAACGGGGACGCAAGTGCTGCTGCGCGAGCATTTGCGCTAGAATATCCTGCTATCCAAACGCCAAACGAGGATACATTTCGTCGGTTAGCATCGAGGCTATTCTCGACGGGGTCCATGATGCCGCGAGGCAGCGAGGTGGGCAGACCCGCAGCAGCGCGAAATCCGGGCACCATCGAGCGAATCCTCGACGCCGTTCAAGCCGACCCCACGATCAGTGTGCGCATCTTGAGCCGTCGCCTAAAGTAAGTCACATTTCAAGATAACTGCAGCAATTATTAATCAAGAAAAAAAAATGTTATCTAATAGTGAATGTTTTTGCATTTTGTTCTAGTGTCAGCAAGACGACGATACACCGAATCCTCAGGGATCGCAGGTTGCATCCGTACAAATATGTACGGGTGCAACATTTGCACGCCGGGGATTACATCCAGCGGGTTCAATATTCCAGCTGGCTGTTGGGAGAAGTGCTAAGGAATCCGTCGTTCACCACATACATATTGTGGACGGATGAAGCAATTTTCAAAAGGCAAGGTTGCTTCAATTGCCACAATATGCATGTGTGGAGCGACGAAAATCCTCTAGCGCTTCGTCCACGTGCAGCACAAGTCCGTTGGTCGATCAACCTATGGGCCGGCATTTGTGACTAATTTATCGTTGGGCCGTACATTCTGCCAGACAGGCTGGACGGCCCAGTGTATAAATATTTTTTAGAACATGTTCTGCCGGATCTTATGGACGATATTCCATAAGAGATCCGATAGAACATGTACTACCAGCATGACGGAGCTGGGCCACATTTCGCCAATATTGTCCGCGCTTATTTAGGTGAAACCTTTCAGGACAGGTGGATCGGCCACGGCGGGCGAGAGGCCCACGTTGCGTGGCCCCCACGGTCACCGGATATGAATCCGCTGGATTTTTTCTTCTGGGGCTACATGAAGGTAATTTGATTATTGCTGTTATTCTTTACTTATTCCTGTTGTAGATATTTTTTTTTTTATTTACGTTTTGTATTTGTTGTACAACAATCATTTCAGAATGAGGTGTATCGTCAGCCGGTGGACACGCCTGAGGAAGCAATTGCGCTTATCCACGCAGCGGTGGAAAACATAACGCCGTAAACATTACGGGGCGTCCAAAGACAACTAGTTCTCCGCGCTGAAGTATGCGTGGACAATGACGGTCGCCATGTGGAGCAACTCATCAATTAACAACAATCGGCCCCTTTCGGGGCCACCAATTTTTATAACGTAGGAACAACACGTTCCATGAAAAGTAAATAAAGTGATCAGTGTTAGTAGCCGTGCAGTGAAGTGAATATTCGGTACGTTGACCTGGACGCACCTGACATTGCGACCCTTAACTTTGGGTAGTGTCGTATACCTGGGATCAGCTGTGCACTGGGCTCGTCCATCGATGACCAGGATCGGTTCAGTGACCCAGTGACACAAGTTTTCAAGTTGTAGGTGAATTTTCGACAAGGGTGAGTTTTAGTTACATTATTGGCAACTATTATTTTTTAAGCCTAACGCAGGCTATGGCTTATTTCCGGCGATAATTCTCCAAATTTCCATACGTAAATTTTTCTTCGCAGTTTTTAAACGGATTTATTCATTATCAACAACAGTGTTGGCCGTTATTGAACTAAGGATTTTTATCACAATAACGAACTACGATCACTTTTTACTCGTTCCCTGTTGCATTACCTTTTCGTTTGTACGTTATTAAAAAAGGAAATTTACGTGTTCCTTATCCTCTCACTCCAAATAATTATTATTTTCGATTCGTCCAAAAAAAAAACAACTGTGTATTCATCTTTTTACGTTACACGTGATTTTCATCCACTTATCCTTTTTTCATTGTTCACTTCAAATGGCAAACAAACCATGGCAAAAGTTTCGATTTTTTTGTTACGTCTTTTTCATTTGCCATTCTACGCAATTTCCTTCGGTGCATGCCGCCTTGCTTGTTCGTAGTCGCAGCGCGGCTCGGCGCGCAGCCACGCTAGCGCGGGAGCTCCAGCAGAAGGCTCGCGCTCTGATTGGTCGGTGCTTTTTGTTATTATCTCGTTAACGAAACCTCGGAGAGCATTTTCGCAAAGGAAAAAGTTGTTTGCAATCATCCCCCGAATCACCCCCTTTAAGGACCCGCAGCATTTTTGGGACACCCTGTATATATATATATATATTGTTACGTTTCGCGTACGGCATAATAAGACTCGGTGGTATCGCAAAGGGAACAGAACATCAACTCGGTAACGAACACGGTAAAAGGAATGTAATGCAACAAGCACAATGGGATAGTGGGAGTGATCGCTTCGTCGGTTCGCTATGGCGGCTGACTCACGAATGACAGCTTGACAGGCGATCGATCCGATCGCCTTCTTCTCGCTGTCTCTTGTCCTCGTCACGAGCACCAGCGAGCCATGGATTCCCATCCATAGGAATCGCTCGCAACAATATATATTTATATTTGATTGCGCACGAACGTGAAGCTTCGAACTATCGCGAATTAGATTTAGATTTAGGCTTAATTCAGTGTATACGATAGTCGATAAGGATAGCCGTTAAGAGTAGTCGTTAAGTTTAAACTAAGGTCACGGACACTTTGTATTTATAAGACGGCGCACAATAAATTACACTTAGGTCTTATTACCGTAACAAAGAACAGTGAGTCTATTTACAATAACGCGAAAGCGCGCGAGAAATAATGACTGATCCGAGTAGATCGCACAAGATAATCCTGGAACTTTCCAGCAATACGCAAGCACGCGAGATACAAGAGAAGTACTATCTGAGTCAACGATTCTCAGAAGAGAGATCGATCGCGGTGATGGATCGGGCCGTTTCGCCGAATTCCGTGACGTCAGCACCCCACCCAACAGCTGTTCGCCCTGAGCAAGACAAGGGCCGCACGGGCGAAACAAAGCCGGTCGCACGGTGAAGCGAGAGAGCTGTCTAATTAGCTGAGGTGCGCGTCAACAGATGGCCCGACCGATCTCATCACCGCGATCGTGTATACCGCGACTTGGGCGCGTTAGCCGTTTCGAACCGCGCGCGGAGTCATCAGCGAATCCGCGCCCGCTTGGCCTGTGGCCGTTTGGGCCAATCCCAAACAATATTAAAACAATTATTTTTGAGATTTGAAAAATAATTTCAACGATATAACTTAAAATCTACTGGAATTACGCAGTGGCCAAAAATGGTACATCGAAAATGGAATTGTTCCATTTGTGGGCATGTAATGGCCACGAACAGTCAACGGTACAACCAGTTTTGGTCAGTAGGCATTCTCATTAGCAACTGATCGTACTATATCTAATTATTGTAAAATTATTATACAATAGTATTGACAATGACGTTAGCGAAAAACTTCTTCTAAAGTTTAATTTAATTTTTTCTGAAAAGTAGACTCATTACTTTTAACTGCCATAGATAATAATGGGACGTAGAAAAAAATACTACAAAAGCAATTTCAATGACGGAATGTGTTGAAACGAAGAGACAACGATCAAAAAGAAAATTCTTCGCCAACTATTCTGAAGGCAACGTCAAAAACGCATTGCAAGCGATTGGAGACGTAACTCCATTCGCAACATCCAGTAACTTATACGATGTTCCCCGAACAACTTTACGTAACAAATTACATGGGAGAGCACCAGAAACCGCAGGGCCAGTCGGACGGGAGTGTGTCCTTGGACGTGAGATGGAAGAAAAGTTGAAACAGTGGCTTTTGGACACGCGTAAAATGGGATTCCCTGGCAATCAAAACTGTCCAGTGCACTCAGTTGAGCAATTAGTGAGGAGGGAGAACATGCCTAATCCTTTAAAAAATGGTCTCCCTGGGCGCAAATGGTTTGATGCCATCCCCGAAGCGCACACAACAAAGCGGAACAGCTCTCTAAAGCTAGGGCTGTACTAACTCAAAATCGTATTCGATTGTGGTTTTTCGATGTAAGGATTCAATTAGCTGATAAAGTAGAAATACTTCAAGATCCTCGACGAGTATTTAACATGGTTGAAACAGCGATATACCTTGTACCAAAATGAGGTTTTGTCTTGCCGGAAAAGGGCAAATCAGTATATGATGTAACTGGTAACGATAAAGAAAATATTACAACGCTATTCACGGTAAATGCTACTGGAGAATTTGTCCCGCCGTTAACAAGTTATAAATATGAGCGTCTGCCGCAGATCTGTTTACAAACTGATCCTAGAGATTGGGAATAGGGAAAACGTAAAATAGTAGGATGACGTACGAAGTATTTTACGAGTAGGTATATCACCAACGTGTTTCACTACACCACTAAGGACGCACAAGGGTACCTTACATTTTGAAACTTCATCTGGCAGACACTTGGTCTGTCAGTCCGCGCCTGGTACACTGTTGTAAACTTATAAATTGACCGTATCTCGTATTGGAAACGCAGGTTATTAGCCCAAGTCAGGGCCAAGGGTCCCAGGATCGCCGTGATAATAAGCAGATGTCTTCGCGACCACCGACTAACCGATGCACCAACACCTTTGCCAAGACTTCCCGTTCCTACAGTTTTTCACAACCTACTCCCAAACCGTTTGCTGCCAATACGATAACGATTCTTACCACTGTGGTAATGAAACTCCACCCCTAAAGGGAAATTGTCTTGTCTACAATCCAGCCAGCGAAAGAGTGCCAGAAACAGTTCAAATGCATATCTCACACGTGTAACACAGAGGAACTCATTATAACTCGTTACGCACTCAGTCCCAGTAAAACCTGTATCGACATAGGGGACTCAGTGCAGACTCACATTTGCTGTTTGTTAAATTTCTATAGTCAAGTTTTGTTATACATCTGTTAAATACAGTTCACATTGTTATTGTTAATATGGGCGGTGTCTCAGCTCATTCAAGTTTAACCCCCATTTACATCCTACTGCAGTGACTTCTTACGGTCTGAAACCACCGTAGAGAAAGTAACGTTGCACCATCGTAGATTTACGCCCTCCAGAAAAAGGCGACGCTCTGCCCCACAACATCACCCTTTTCTTCTAAAAACTAACATTCCTTTAACAATCGTATTATTTTTGGACGGTCATGTTTCCTACCTATCTATACATCTCAGCTCGTTCTGCAGGGAGAGACAGATTGAAATATGTTGCTTTCCGCCTCATGCAACGCATATTCTAAAGCCCTTGGACGTTGCTCTATTTTTCCCCCTACAGCAAAAATGGAAAGGCCGCGTAGAAAATTGACGAATACAAAATGAAGGCAGTGAAGTCCAAAAGTATCATGTACCATTATTATTGTCACGTATTATTTGGCACGAAGATTTTACAGACACTCTGAAAAATGGCGGCAAGACATGCGGTTTATATCCATTGGACGAGAATACTGTAAATCACACTAAATACATCCAAGAAAAAGGACAACATGAGGTGGCAAATACAGAGTGCAAGGGAAATGAAAATAATCCGCATAGCTTGACGAACCTCCAATACGTAGAAAGCAAATTCAATTCTGATATACTAGAACGTTTTAAGGAAGCGAGAGCCACAAAAACAGCTTGGAAAACTGACGATAGTCACGCGGCATTTTATCATCTCTGGTTTACAACTGTTGAAGACGAAACCGGAGGGGCAGGTTATAATGCAACAACAGAATGTCCTAATAAAACTGCATTTACATTCCACGGCCACACCAGTTACAGAGTACTCTGTAATAGATAACATTCAGCAATCCCGGACCGACGTTTCCAACACATACACCTGGACCTAATAGGTCCCCTCTCGTTGTGTCAGGGCTACCGCTACTGTTCATCTTTGGTTGATCGCTTTTCCAGGTGGCCAGAGGCCATTCCACTCAAAGACGTCACCTCCGACACCATAGCCACAGCGTTTTACGCTCACTGGGTGGCAAGGTTCGGGGCTCCACAGGTCATCACGACAGACAGAGGTGCGCAGTTCGAGGCTGCCCTCTTTCGAGCACTCACCATCTCCTGGGCTGTAAACGGATCCGCACGACAGCATATCACCCAGCTTCTAACGGACTCGTGGAAAGGTGGCACCGGACGCTAAAGGCAGCAATAATGTGCCACGAGACATCGAACTGGGTGGACGCTCTTCCAACGGTGCTCTTTGGGCCCCGCACCTGCTTCAAGGAAGATATCAAATCCTCTACAGCAGAGCTGCTGTACGTAACGACGCTGAGGATCCCGGGGGAGTTCTTCGACGAAGAGGACCCACTAGAAGTCCCGCAGATTTTTGTCGAGAAGCACCGACAGTACATGAGGAAGCTAAAACCGCGCCCGACGGCACATCACATTAAAAACGTGCCGTTCGCCTACAAAGACTTATACACGTGCACACTCGTGTTCGTGCGCGAAGACGCGGTGCGACGACCCTTAAAGGCTCCTCCAAACCAAAGCGAATATTCGCGGCGGCAGCGGATCCGCCGCGGATCAAAGTTTTTTATACGTGTCGACATATGGGCAGCCTTATCTGATCCGCCGCGGATCAGAGTTTTTTATACGTGTCGGCTTATGGGCGCCTTATCTGATCCGCGGAGAATCCGCTCCGCGGCGCGAATATTCGCGTTGGTTTGGGGGAGCATTTAAGGTAGGATTTCCTAGACACGATTCGCGGCGGCGGCGGATCGCGGCGGCCGAATTCTAAGCACCGCTCTTATGGAGAAGCGTGTATCTGTTTTCCTAGGCGCGTTTTCCAACCGCTGTGGCAGTGCGTCTGTCTCGGCAGCTACCTAGGCTACTCGAGACGTAACACAATGCGATGAGTGTCTGTTTTCCGCCATTATGGCGGAATCTCCTGGCGGGCGGCTAATCGCGGCGGCCAAAAGCTTGACTGCTACAAACTGAGTCAAGCGGAGACCGCCGCGCGATCCATCTCTACAGTGGGACAGAATCCCAAGAAATCTGGAGACTAGTTGAAATCCAAAAGTTATGGGATTATGTTTTCTTTATATATTTCTTGTAAACTAATAATATGAGCTCCTAAAAAAGGGAAAAATATCATGGCGGCTACTTCTGATCTGTGTGTAAACACGTGTCAAAGTTTGTATGTTTTTATTTTGTTGGAAAATTTAAGTCGAGGCTTTTGAATTTCGGTGATATAAAAGAAAAATATTTTGGGAACCGAAATGAGTAGTATCGTTTCCGATAAGCAGTATCAATTAATTAGTTACATATAGTTTTTTCCATAAGAAACCCATAGAAAAAATATCAGCAATTGTCGGCCTTTTAGTTACCTTCCGGAAACTTCCAAGCAAATTTCTTTTTTGTTTTATAATCAACATATATTTGTCCTTGCAACTGCGAACACAAGATTTGGCACTATTTGCCAATCATGGAGTAATTACTTGTATTCCATGTCGCACAATGGGGCAGAATCCCAATAAATAGGGAAAAAATGCAACATCCCATTTTTAGCACAAAAAATGACGAACATTATGCAGGAAGTTCATAAAGGAAGAGTTAACATACAACTCATACGATGGTTCGACGTTATCTAAAAAAATAACGTTAATGATTCCAAT
Organism: Andrena bucephala; assembly: GCA_947577245.1. Lineage (NCBI taxonomy): Eukaryota > Metazoa > Arthropoda > Insecta > Hymenoptera > Andrenidae > Andrena > Andrena bucephala. The sequence continues at coordinate 46,567,542 of OX387716.1, read as the reverse complement.
AAAACTAAAAGAATTTGATAAATATACATACTATGGAATGTGCAGAAAAATTGTAAACCTGTATCCATGTTATCCCGGTACCAATATGCTAAATAAATAGGTAGGTACTGTTCACAAAGTGTTAATACATTCCTACGAAATTATACAATATTTGGGCAACCTTCCAATCGGCTAATTGGGAGAAGGGACACAAGACGCCAGAAATGAAGATTTTAAAAAGTATAGAAAAGATTGTATGTGCGCACAAAATAGTCTCATTGCAATACAAACGAAGAAGTTTTAAACCTTTTATCGACTTCTTGAGATCCAGTAGTAGATTAGTTTTCAAGGTATCTTCGCCCAAAAAAAGGCAAAAAAACTTTTTTTTTATTAAGTAGCTTGATATGATTCGGCATTTTGATTGGAAAAAATGGCATGTCGACTTTTTTCTCTACTCATAAGATTGACGCCCATGGTGCGTTGGAACATAGGGGGCTCAGAGCTCAGCGAGAATTCATTCGTTGTTTTTGACCCGTAATTTCATATTTTCCCAAGAACGTTTGGACAACATCTGTTTGCCAGCATTTCAAAAGGGCAATCATAGATTGCCTTTAAGAATTTTAGGCATTCTTCAATCTGAGTTAATCCGTATATTGCTCTGCCAGTGGGTAGTAGGTACATGTGATGACTTCGGACCTGCGCGTGCTGTTTTTAATCGCCGACTCATGATGCCGCACCGAATTTTATGGCTTTCGACCCTCGAAGGGTTTGGAATACCATTAAAAGTGGAAAAATCCAAGTTCCACATATCTCATCAGATCTCTGTGAAAACGGTACCAATCGATTCTCTATGTTTCGCCGATGAAACTAATACTAAGAACGACGTAATTCGGACCATAATGAAGGAAATTAGATGAAAAATTCATTTATATAATTTCTCACTAGCTTCGTTAAAAATAGTCCGATTTACATGAAGTTTGGTATAATTTTCATCGGCAAAACGTGAGGAATCCATCGGTGTCACTTCCATATCGATATGGTCAACAATAAACAATCTGATTTTTCTGAAACAGGTATACCGACCGTTAGAATAGACCCGTTCACGTGCTCGAAGCCAACTGGATCCCTTAACGCGGTACCTGAGGTCTACTCGCCGCGGCGACGGGCCGCGATTCACCGCCGCCGTGGCGAATCGTGTCTAGGAAATCCTACCTTTAGAATCCCCATATTCCAGGCCTTTTAAGATCCTAGAGGGACTGGACGACCGGGTTTTCAAGGTGGACGTGCACGGGAATCCAAACACAATCTGCGTCGAGAGACAGAAGCCGGCCTACCTTCCCAGTGAGGGCTTCGATCTCAACAACCCAGGCCACCCTCAGCAGCCCCTCAAGACGTACCCAGCCAAAGGGAGGGTACGAATCGCGACGCCGTCGCTGGAAGGGGGTAATGTGGCGCCGCAAGCGCGCCGTTACCACGTAACGCACTCAAAGAACGTACATTCGCCACGCTGGGGAATTGTGGGCTGACAAGCCAACCAGCGGTGAGAACGGCGACACCACGCTGGTGTCGGGTGAGATTTTAAGTTTAAGTAGTTGGCAATTCTAGTTAGTAAGTTTTCCTTTTTGGTATGGATCTCTCTCTCCTCGCGGCGACGCTATCGGTGTATAAGAATACCACGAGGACCATTGTACCTGATTTGATATATAAAAACTTGTATCGTTCGTTATTATCCTCGAGTACTTAATTCCTTTGTGAACCTGCCCCGGCACCAGTGCCTCACTAGGAAAGTCTCCCACAAGTAGTTCAAATGCGAAATATGATTGAAGAATAACATTAAGAATAAATAAATACGTGGAAAAAATAAATTTATATTTGTTTTCATTGAAGACAAATAAGTAATTCGCTAAGAAACAGGAAGAAATGCAAAAATGGGGAAAAAGTTGAAAATACGCACTCCCACTCTATCGCCCGTAACTTCCTTATTTGTGCATGGATTTTGCTCAGGTTGGGCTCGATTTCTTCGTAAGGGTGCGCACTTTACGTAAAAAATAAGAATCTGGGCGTTACATGATAATTTTTATGTCTTCCAGGCTATGCAGTGAATTTTCGATTTCAATTTCAAAACATTACATTTTTCTTAAGTTTCGCACGATTCTGCCTAAATTATTGGTCCGGTTGGAAAACAATGTGTGAAAGAATTGTATGCAATTTACTTACCTTTCATTTAAGAGTCGCCGCGATCAAATCAGTGCACTTTAACGCGAGATATGGCCAAAAACGTCGGGTTGTCTTCTTAAAGAATTACCAAAATATTCATCGGGCGATATCTCAAAAACGAATCATTAGGATTTCGTCTCCTGACGATTTTTGAGTTTAGGGGACCACCTTACATAAGATTTTCATAGTGGAGTCTCGATCACAAATAATTTCTTGGATCTTGTAAACTAGTATTATTAATAATTGATAGTAACATAATTATAGTCATGTTTATTTAATTTTCTCCTTTTGAATCATTTACTTATTATTATCTGATTTTTTTATTTACGTCAGATGAACATTCTACCCAATCCATGTCCAATAGATTATGCAGCCCCTATAATCCTAAACAAAACTCCATCTATCATGATTTTTCTCCAGATAACCACTGTATAGTTATCGAAAATAATAACTTAAATAATACCGAGTTTTTGTTTAAATTGAACGAAAAGAACTCTTCGCAGGAAATTGTCGAAGTCTCAGTGTAGGAAGCTGGCGAAAACAGTAACACTGACACGAGCACAAAAGCGATCCCCTGCTAATTTGCTTACTACTAACAATGCTGAATCTGCAACAAATATTACGATTCGTGAAAAATCATTCGACGATGTCTTCAACGAATTTCTTTTGTGGCCTGAATAGCAAGTCATAAAGCAAAAGCGAAAAGCAGTTGAACTTTTGCCTACTGTAATAACATCAGACAAATGGATGGAGGTCATGTTGGCCAAACAAAAAGAAAATAAGGGCAAAAAAGAGGAGAGAAAAATTAAAAAATAATGAAGACTGGCAAAAATAGAAGAAATCGAAAAGATTAAAGCCATAAAGGTAGAAGAAAGGAATAAGAAAAAAAAAACAGAAAAAGCAAAACCTGTCGCCGCTAATAGAGAAAGTAAAAAGGATATTGACAGTTAATATTATTCTTTCAACACCTGCATGAAAATGGGTATTTTTTTTTACGGTATGTCTACACGACGAAACTTTTGTGTCTAGATCAAGTGTCTTTTGTGTCTAGCTAGAGCAGGGTTGACTAACTGATGGCTCGCGAGCCACCGGGGGCCCCTCCGCCTTCCTGCCATGCTGAACGCCCCCCCCCCCCCCCCCCCCTCCATACCTACCAGACTCTGACGATCATAGTCGAAAAGAGAAGGAATGAAACAGAAATCTGCGATCGTCAGAGTCTGGTCGGTATGGAGGGGGGCCGTTCAGCGTGGCAACAAGGCGGAGGGGCCCTCGGTGGCTCGCGAGCCACCAGTTAGTCAACCCTGAGCTACTTAGATCTAGTTGCAGTGTCTTCAGTCTAGCTTTAGCTGCAACTTCTGAGATGATAGGTCGAATTCAGTGTTGCGGACTGTTCCAGCCAGTTTCCAATCTTCCGTAATTTTTTTTGATGTTGTATACACTTGATCCAGACACAAAAGTGTCGTCGTGTAGACGTACCTTTACGCCTAATGAGCGAGAGCAAAGTGATCAATTTCAGACGTATTCGCGTTTTCTACTTTGCTCCCAAGGGATCTTGAGTTTGCGAGCTGAGTGAATATGGTGTTACCCAGTGGTATAAATAAGCAGTTCTTCGACTAATAGATATCGATCAGGTGTGTTTATGTTGCCGTTACAACTGTAACAGCACATTTTTATTAAAAGATAAAATGAGTGATAATGAGAGTGATAGCGATACGGGATACCACACGCCTCCGAAATCGCAGAAGCTGCAAAAGCGATTGAAGAAAATTTGCTGCCGTCGAAATCGATAGAAAAGTATGAAACGATGTACAACAAATTTATGGAGTGGCGAGATAACCAGAAATTGGAGTCATTATCGGAAGCAGGTTTTGGAATATTAATAAACGTATTTATTAATTTCGACAGAATAAAAAAGCAAGCGCACATGCATATTTTTTTGCGAATCGCTCAGCAGGCTTTCAAAAACACACCTTCCATGCAAGTGTTGAAAAAAGTATTGTAGGGTAAAGAGTACAATGGTTGGTCACTTAAGTAAGAGTGTCACATAAATAGTGAATTATAAATGTGAATTTAGTAAATTTGAAATGAAAATCAATATAAATAAGTACGAAAAACCCCTAATAATCTAAAAATAAATAGAGTTTATAAAAAAGAAGCAAGAATTTATAGACATATACAAAAAATTTGTTGACTACGAAGAAATATAGTTATTGGCATGGTCATGACAGTAGTTGTCCAATCGGTTCGACAGTGATTGGCCGCTATTTGACACATAATATAACCTAAAAGAAAATGTTATATGATTTGATGATAGAAATGGGATTAAAATTATTCAATAAAAATGGATATATCTTATGTATGCTTGTATAATTTCTTCATCTGTATATTTTTTCCATGTTTATCACCTTTTTTACTATTGGCATTTTTTACTGGGGATTAATTCAGTTCTTCTAAAAAATTCAAAATTTGTGCAATTTATCTACTAAGTAATCACAATTTAATTTTTAACATCAATTTAATTAAATAAATTCAGTAATCAAATTAAATTTGAATAATCGAATTAATTCGATCAAATTTCATTTTAATTCAAATTTAATTAAATAAATTTAATAATCAAATTGAATTTGAATACACCAATTAAAATTCAAATCACAAGAAACTTAAAATATAACTATACAATGTAACATACCTAATAGTATTTCTTCTTTTTATTTAATTGTACTATAATTATGTCGATATTGAATCTTTTTTAAAAATGACAGTTTCAATACCGCGAATGAATAGGGGGCCAATCAAGAGACACGGTAGTGTCTGGCGCCAAGTATATACAGGGTGTCCCAAAAATGTCGGAGTTCCTTGAAGGGGGTGATTCAGGGGGTGATTGCAAACAACTTTTTCCTTTGCGAAAATTCTCTCCGAGGTTTCGTTAACGAGATAATAACCAAAAGCACCGACCAATCAGAGCGCGCGCCTTCCGCCCGAGCTCCCGCGGTAGCGTTGGCTACGCGGTAGGCGGCCGCGCTTGTACTACGGACGTACGAACAAGCAAGTCGACATGCATCGAAGGAAACCGCGTTACACAGTTTTTTTTTTAAAGCAGAATCTTAAATAATAATTATTTGAAGCGAGAGGACACGAAATACGTACATTTCGTTTTCAAATAACGCATAAACGAAAAGGTAATGTAGCAGAAAATGTACGACATGTGATCGTAATTCGTTATTGAGGTAAAAATCCGTAGTTTAATAACGGCCAACCCAACTAAATTTAAACAATAATATTAGGTGTATGAATAAATTCTTTCCGACTGGATTTACATAATCAGTACAAAGCTACTGAATTTCTATCGCGGTGGTATTTTTCATATTTTTTAAATCGAACTGTTATTGTACCCTAAAATCGGAAAGAATTTATTTCTACACCTAATAATCACCAATAAATTAAATAAAACTCACCCATTCGGACATTCCTTTCCTTCTTTTTCGGAAACCTTTTTTTGTGTCACTGGGTCACTGTACCGATCCTGGTCATCGGTGGACGAAAAGATTTATGGTAGGGTAGCGCCCAGTGCTCAGCTGATCGCAGGTATTCGCAGGACACCACCCGAAGGTAAGGGTCGCAACGTCAAGTGCGTCCGGGTTAATGTACCGAATATTCACTTCACTGCACTGATACTAACACTGATCACTTAATTTATTTTCTACGGATCGTGTTGTTCCTACGTTATAAAAATTGGTGGCCCCGAAAGGGGCCGATTACTGTAAATTGAACAGTTGCTCAATGTGGGCACCCTCAGCGTCTATGCACGCCTCCGCCGAGTATAATCGAGACGCCAAACGTCTGATCGTTCCCTCGCTCGAGGTTTCGATGCGCGGGTACTCCACTGCCAACGCTCGCACGGTAGCACTCGCGTTCCCGTCGTTCCGCGCGTACACCCAGAACATAGCGTAATACTCTTCGGCGGAGTACATTTCTGGGCCGAGATTACTAGCTGACTGACAGGATTTTTTCCCAAGTAACTTCCTCTACCCCCAAGTAGTTTCTCTCATTCCATTATGAGTTTACTCCCACCAGGACAAGAGGCTTTAGGTAAAAAGAAGCCAGCACATTTTCGGAACACACGTGTTTTGCAGAAGTGCAACGAAAACTTTCACAAAAGCCCGCGCTCCGTCCTTCCACTGACAATGTACCCATTGCTTCGAGATAGAAAACAGACACCACGTGTATCGGTTCGAAAGGGTCCGAAGGGAAGAGACGCAGAAAGTCTTCGAGTTGCTATAAAGAAGAAAATGCATACCATTCCTGTTTCCCCTTTCTGACACCCTGAGTTCACGTCTGCTACGAGGCGGAACCAATTAAGTCATAAATTATCCGAAACTGTAGGAAACCGTTCTCTACCGCCGACTTGCGGGACAATACGGTCATAAACCGCGACCCTGGCGAAATGCTCTGGCTGATGAGCCTGATTAATTTTGGAGAACTAGAAATTACAGAGTATTATCCAGCATCAATACGTCTCGCGGGGAGACACAGGAAAAGAAGGGTAGTCCGCTGACTGCGCGTAGTCCCGCCTGCTTCGTCCTACCCTCAAATTAAAGACGGATCTCTTATATCTCGAGTATAAACACGCGCTCGAATTTCAAAACAAAAGCACGCGTCGACGTATTCGGTGCGAGAGACTGTGGGCTTGAGGTCCGATTGGCCCTGCATCCCTCGCAAATGGCCACTGTCCTGCAGAGGCCCTCTTCACAGCAATATCTCCTCCCCAAGGCCCACCTTCTCTCGCACCGAATACGTCGACGCGTGCTTTTGTTTTGAAATTCGAGCGCGTGTTTAGAGACGAGAAATAAGCAGCCCCGATTGGCTAGTTTGGGACCAATCGAACCTCAAGCCCACAGTCTCTCGCACCAAATACGTCGACGCGTGCTTTTGTTTTGAAATCCGAGCGCGTGTTTAGACACGAGAGATAAGCAGGCCCGATTGGTTAGTTTGCGGCCAATGGGACTTCAAGCCCACAGTCTCTCGCACCGAATACGTCGACGCGTGCTTTTGTTTTGAAATTCGAGCGCGTGTTTATACTCGAGATATAAGAGATCCGTCTTTAATTTGAGGGTAGGACGAAGCAGGCGGGACTACGCGCAGTCAGCGGACTACCCTTCTTTTCCTGTGTCTCCCCGCGAGACGTATTGATGCTGGATAATACTCTGTAATTTCTAGTTCTCCAAAATTAATCAGGCTCATCAGCCAGAGCATTTCGCCAGGGTCGCGGTTTATGACCGTATTGTCCCGCAAGTCGGCGGTAGAGAACGGTTTCCTACAGTTTCGGATAATTTATGACTTAATTGGTTCCGCCTCGTAGCAGACGTGAACTCAGGGTGTCAGAAAGGGGAAACAGGAATGGTATGCATTTTCTTCTTTATAGCAACTCGAAGACTTTCTGCGTCTCTTCCCTTCGGACCCTTTCGAACCGATACACGTGGTGTCTGTTTTCTATCTCGAAGCAATGGGTACATTGTCAGTGGAAGGACGGAGCGCGGGCTTTTGTGAAAGTTTTCGTTGCACTTCTGCAAAACACGTGTGTTCCGAAAATGTGCTGGCTTCTTTTTACCTAAAGCCTCTTGTCCTGGTGGGAGTAAACTCATAATGGAATGAGAGAAACTACTTGGGGGTAGAGGAAGTTACTTGGGAAAAAATCCTGTCAGTCAGCTAGTAATCTCGGCCCAGAAATGTACTCCGCCGAAGAGTATTAGGCTATGTTCTGGGTGTACGCGCGGAACGACGGGAACGCGAGTGCTACCGTGCGAGCGTTGGCAGTGGAGTACCCGCGCATCGAAACCCCGAGCGAGGGAACGATCAGACGTTTGGCGTCCCGATTATATTCGACGGGGTCGATGATGCCGCGAGGCAGCGACGTGGGTAGACCCCGAGCCGCGCGGAACGTTGCGGTGGAAGAAAACATCCTGCACGCCATCGACGAGGACCCCACCGTCAGCGTGCGCGACTTGAGCCGCCGCCTAGAGTAAGTCACAGTACAAGATAACTGCAACAATTATTAATTAAGGGAAACAAATGTTATCTAATAATGGATGTTTCTGCATTTTCTTCTAGTGCCAGCAGAATGACGGTGCACCGAACTCTGAGGGAGAACATGTTGCACCCGTACCGCTTTATACGGGTGCAACATTTGCACCCCGGGGATGCCGACCAGTGGGTTGAATATTCAGTGTGGCTGTTGGGAGAAGTGCAGCGGAATCCGTCGTTCTGCAAATACATATTGTGGACGGACGAAGCAATCTTCAAGCGGGAAGGCTGCTTCAATTCCCGCAATCGGCATGTGTGGAGCGACGAGAATCCGCTAGCGCTTCGGACACGCGCAGCACAAGTCCGTTGGCAAATTAATGTATGGGCGGGCATTTGTGGCAATTTTATCGTTGGGCCGTACATGCTACCAGACAGGATGGACGGTCCAGCGTATAAAGTCTTTTTAGAGCATGTTCTGCCGGGTCTTATGGCCCATATTCCAGATGAGGTCCGACAGAACATGGTCTATCAGCAAGACGGGGCTGGACCTCACTACGCCACAATTTCCCGCGACTACCTTAACGAAACCTTCCAGGACAGGTGGATCGGCCGCGGCGGTCCTGTTGCGTGGCCCCCACGGTCACCGGATATGACCCCGCTGGATTTTTACTTCTGGGGCTACCTGAAGGTAATTTGATTAGTGCTCTTAATTTTTTATAGGTATTCTTTTTTTACTTACGTTTTGTATTTGTTGTACAACAATCATTTCAGGATGAGGTGTACCGTCAGCCAGTGGATTCACTGGAAGACCTAGTCGTGCGGATTCATGCTGCGGTGGCAAACATCACGCCAGAAACGTTACGTGCAGTCCAAACGCAGCTGGTTGTACGTGCGGAGGCGTGCATAGACGCTGAGGGTGCCCATATTGAGCAACTGTTCAATTAACAGTAATCGGCCCCTTTCGGGGCCACCAATTTTTATAACGTAGGAACAACACGTTCCGTAGAAAATAAATTAAGTGATCAGTGTTAGTATCAGTGCAGTGAAGTGAATATTCGGTACATTAACCCGGACGCACTTGACGTTGCGACCCTTACCTTCGGGTGGTGTCCTGCGAATACCTGCGATCAGCTGAGCACTGGGCGCTACCCTACCATAAATCTTTTCGTCCACCGATGACCAGGATCGGTACAGTGACCCAGTGACACAAAAAAAGGTTTCCGAAAAAGAAGGAAAGGAATGTCCGAATGGGTGAGTTTTATTTAATTTATTGGTGATTATTAGGTGTAGAAATAAATTCTTTCCGATTTTAGGGTACAATAACAGTTCGATTTAAAAAATATGAAAAATACCACCGCGATAGAAATTCAGTAGCTTTGTACTGATTATGTAAATCCAGTCGGAAAGAATTTATTCATACACCTAATATTATTGTTTAAATTTAGTTGGGTTGGCCGTTATTAAACTACGGATTTTTACCTCAATAACGAATTACGATCACATGTCGTACATTTTCTGCTACATTACCTTTTCGTTTATGCGTTATTTGAAAACGAAATGTACGTATTTCTTGTCCTCTCGTTTCAAATAATTATTATTTCCTTCGATGCATGTCGACTTGCTTGTTCGTACGTCCGTAGTACAAGCGCGGCCGCCTACCGCGTAGCCAACGCTACCGTGGGAGCTCGGGCGGAAGGCGCGCGCTCTGATTGGTCGGTGCTTTTGGTTATTATCTCGTTAACGAAACCTCGGAGAGAATTTTCGCAAAGGAAAAAGTTGTTTGCAATCACCCCCTGAATCACCCCCTTCAAGGAACTCCGACATTTTTGGGACACCCTGTATAATATATATCAAGGACATTTCTTCTTCCACGTTTAAATTAGCTAGATGCTGTTTTGTTACGTAGCGTGATCGACATGCAGCTACATAGTCGCTGAGCGGTCGCGCTGCCGCGCTCTCTACTGTCTAAGGTCGGGTTCAGATATATTGGCCGGTGAATTCGCTTTCGTGAGCAGCGCGCGAGGAGAAATCAGCCACCACCACCTGACGACCGTGGATTGGCAGTTGAAGTTGCTGGGCCCCCGAAAGGTATGGTGGAGTAACGGAACCGCTGCTCGACTCCGCCTGAACGAAGCCGTGTGGCTATTGTTTATTCTAACCCACCGCGCAACGACCAGGCGTAGCCCGAGAGAGAGTGAGAACGTAGAGAAAAGGAGCACCGAGGCAGGCAAGCGGTGTGGTGGGAGAATAACCCTCACGAAACTCACCGGCCAATATATCTGAACCCGACATTAGTCGTGCAATACGTTTTATTTTGTGTAAACGAGGAACTATGGAAACTGAAGCCAGTATCGAATCCGCAAGGAAAGATGCGAATTTAGGAAAGAAGAAATTGATTTATAAGACAACTTGGTGTCAAGAATCGAAGAAATTAAAACGTCTTGGGGCACACAGTTATATATCTCATTCGGGAAAAGAGGTGAAAGGAAAAACATTTCATTTTATTACGATGTGCTGTACAAATGATTGTCACAAGAAATTTGATAGAGATCATCAAGAATCTATTTTTAACTCCTTCTGGAAATCCGATACAAAAACAATTCAAGACACATATCTTGCTAGCTGTATATCGGAAAAACCTAAAACAGATCGTTCACGTTATAAAATCAATCCGAAAAAAAAATAGAATAAATATTTGGCAGTACTCTCTTAAAAATGATGGAGTAAGTTATCCGATATGTCTTAACTTATTACTACATTTGTTACAAGTATCAATGAAAAGAATGAGACATCGCCCAAGGAAAAGTTCAAAATGACGATACTTTTGAAGAAAGAAGAGGAAAGCACGAAAACAGGCCTCTCAAAGTGATCGATGATGTTTGGGGATTAATGAAATCAGACGTAAATTCTTTTCCACATAAAAAATCACATTATTGTCAGCATAAATCTTCTTTAAACTATTTCAATAATCATAATTTAAATGTGAAAAAACTTTATAACAGTTTCAAGATGTATTATGAACAAGAAACTGGAAAACCCTTTATTATAGGATACAACTGGTATTTCAAAGCTTTTCGCGGAGATTGTAACTTTACTTTTCGTCAACCTAAAACAGATGTGTGTGACTTTTGCACAAAATGTACAAAAAAACTTAAAGTAGACCCTCATGATCCCTGCAGCTCTGAGTTCGAAACGCACAAAACAAACTACAAACTCTACTTCGAAATGAAAAACAAATATATTAAGGGGGTAGACACGTCACGTGACCTGGCCGATTCGGCAGGTCGGTATTACAGCAGGTTTTTTCTGCACAGAAATGGTAATACCGATAGATCGACGATTGCCCGGTAAACGCGAGAGGGAGCTGTTTGCTATTTCCGTATTCTATTCTGAATAAGGAAATAAATTCTCAGCTGTTGCGTTGTACTTATAAAAATTTAAACGGAAAGTCGGCTGGTACTGCAAACGTAGAAAATTCATTGTACATTTTAATTACTTGAAATGTGCTTATGCTACAATATTCTACGTTAGCAGTAAGGAATTATAAGTGAAAAGGGAAAATAGATGAGGGGATGTCCCCAGAAAATGAAGTTTGTTAGGTTAGACATTTTTTTACTAGCAAAGCACCGAAACAGAACATGAAATACACTTATTACACGTCCTATGCAGTGTTGCGTACCGCGCAACCTCAAGTTGGCAACAATGCGTTTCCCACTATAAGGAAGACTTGGGGGTTCGGCCAGAAGGTTGTCTGCCATGAATAGTAGTCCGAGTTTAAACTCGCCTTTTTGCCCGGCATATTTGAAGCCGCTCGTTGAGCTAGCTTTTGTCGGTTTCTCCTTAGAAACGTGAAACAACAAGTCCAAAGGAAGGCCATTCTAATCTCGACTGTACTAGCGATTACACGTTTATTTCCGAGCTCTGTTACAATTCGCAATCCATCTTTAAGTCGTTGAGAATAATTATAAAACGTTTAAACTTATAAAGAATACAAACTAAGAGTACAACTGTAGTCGATTTATTCAAACACGGACGCGCAACTCCGAGCAGAGCGGTTCTGCGCTCCACGGGCATCAATCCAGCCCTAGGACCATCGCCGGGCCGAAGAGCTACGCAACAGCAGAAAGCAGTTATGAACAAACATTATATATAAAATTGTAAGGAATCGATTGACATCACTTTTGCAAAGATCTGATTAGAAATTGCAGAACTTCAGATTCGTCACTGCTTAGCGTGCAACATTGTATAGTCCCGCTGGTTTCGAGCGTCGAAGCCCACGAAACTCAGCGGGACACATGACTGTTGGCGAGCACCGCGTTTGACAACTCTAACAAGAGAATCACCCCGTATAAATGCTAAGAAACGATAATGTGAAGCGGCGTGCGTTTCAACTGCACAGTGACAATATCGTAGATTCTAGGGCCTAGAATATTAGCTCCGTATTACGATGTTCTTCACCAGAGCACTACATTAATGAATTAAAAACTAAATGAATAGGTCAATTAGTTAAAATTAATGAACTGTGCATGATTTTAATGACGCCTAATTTAATTGCACTTACAAACTGAATTACTAATTTTAATTAAAAGAATTTTTTGACGTGCAACACGAAGCTGCGCACGCAAATGGTTGGGCTCGGATTATCGGGAAAGACGTACCCATCCCACCGTTTTGCTTTCTCGCTGCGAGCGAGGACCTTCGGGCCCCAGTAGACCACCCGTTGACAGCCGAGAGCAATAAAACCGACGGGCCAGATAAAATGTTCATGTTTGATAAGTGTTGAGGAAAGTATTACCAATGGAGTTTTTAGGGTTTCTCGATGAAAATGATGTCAGATATGGAGGAGTTCGGTCCATTTTTAGTGAACGTAGTGTGTGTCCTAATCATGTATTCAGAAAAAAAAATAGACCGAATTGCTTTGCATCTCGACTCATGTTCGTGGACATAAACTCACCAATCCATCGGTGGTAACACTCTTATCAAGGTGTAATGAGAAATATGAACATTTTCATATTCAGTACTCAGTACTGGATGACTCAAGTCGCCGTCGACTGAGGGTCTCTACTCTCTCGCTGGTGCGCTATTTCACTCGCACTCGATTTACGTCGTTCAATCTCCTTGTCAAGCGGTTCCGACGAGGGCCCTGATAAATGTGTATTTATTTGGGAAACCAAAGTCGCGTCATTCGTGACACCTACTCGCGAACAGATATATGTATGTACGAGAAGAAGCAATGCAATTTCCCGATGACTTGAAGCAACATTTCAATAGGTAAATGTATGAAAATCTGGGATCAGGAATTTCCAACCAAGTGATGTATATGAAAGAACTGGCGATATTCAACAATAGTTTGTCGTCTAAATTTTACAATTGAAGTATTTGTTTGACATGAATATAAAGTTTGTCAGCAAAGTCTTTCTCGATTTGAGTTCTATATAAGGCTGACTTTCCTTCGCCATGAAAAGTCCCCTCTTGTCCTGCACACTGGCAAGAAATCGACGCTTGAAACCAGCGGGGCCATACAATGTTACGCACTAAGCAGTGACAAATCTTCAGTTCTGAATTTCTAATCAGATCTTTGCGAAAGTGATGTGAATCGATTCATGTTTTCTCGATCAAATTGGCCCCAAATTGATATTATTCGGACCATAATTTAGAAAATTACGTGAAAATTTGTTTGCAGAATTGGAAGCCCGTTTCGTTAAAAATAGTCTGATTTAAATTATTTTCTGTCAATTTAATCGGGAGAATGCCAGGAATTCATTTGTGTCACTTTCATATTGATACGATGAAAAAAAAACAAATTCTGTTTCTATATAATCGATGACACATCGCCGAGCAACGGCGATCTCGTGCGATTCGGGCCACAAAGGTTCTCGTCGGTTATTCGAGCATCTAAGATCGTTACGGGCTCGGTTTGGTGTACACGATACGGACTTTTCGCTATCCCCACCACTTCTGTCTCATTCTTGTCCGGCGAACGCGAGAGCGATTTGGAAAGAGAGCGAGCGAAGGCACTGAAAGCGAGCGAGGACAGTACGAGACAGACGACGCGTGGATATTTTGTCTCGCTCCGTCTTTCGGACGCCTGACACTCCGTCCTTTGTGTGCGCGACGGGCGTGCGCGATGGTCGCAAGCGGTTACGGCGAGCACGGGAACCGCTTCGCAAAATCTTGACGCAGGCCCGGCATAAGTCTTTTTTGCGCCCTAAGCGAACTTGTCAAATTGCACCCTTTAGTATATTACATTTATTTGCGATTATTTATGACTTTACTCTGCAAAATTAGGCAACTGCTAGAGCGTAAGGTTGACAAGAGGCGCAAAATGGCGTTTTCATTGTTGGCATTGTTGAAAATAAATTTTTAAATGAAATACTACAAATTATACTACAACGGTTTTAAACTACGAGTAAAAGTTAAGAGTAAGGTCATGAAGAATCTCAATTAAATGTATTATAATAAATGGCGGAATTTGGCAAGCTCGCTTATGGCGCAAAAAAGACCCGTGCCGTGCCTGGCTATCTGACCGTGGCGCGCATGCATCGAACAGTCACGATTCCATCTGAACACTCGCGCCCGTCGCGCACGCAAAGCGTTCCATCCCGCTCCCCCCTTCTGCCAGAAAGAAGCGAGAAACTCAGCCTCGGAATTAGGGCTCCGTTCATGATACGGGCTCACGCCGGTCCCGACCAGCGAGCGGCTAACGAGACTTTACAATCAGATATATTGGCCGGTGAGTTTCGTAACGCGTATTCTCCCACCATAGGTACCGCTTAGCTCCGTCGGTGCTCCTGTTCGCAACGTTTTCTGACTCGCTCTCGTTCCACCTCACTCTCGCCTTCGCAGAACAAGAGTGAGCCAGAAGTGGTGGGGATAGCGCCAAGCTTCTGTTGTGTATAGGCCAACCGAGCTGCAGCGTAGAAATACACACATCAGAATAGGTGTGCCTTAGCTCCGAAAAAATTCAGGAGCTTTATTGGTCAGAACATTGATTCTTTCTCGATAGCTTCATCTCGTATTGGTCATAACAGCCACACGGCAACGTTCAGACGGAGCCGAGCAGCATTCCCGTTACCCCACCATAGCCTTGGGTGGCCACGTAACTCCAACTGACAAATCCACGATCGTCTGATGGTGGTGGCTGATTTCTCCTCGATCGCTGTTCGCGAAAACGAATCGACCGGCCAATATATCTGAATATGACCTTAGGATAAAGATATGTATAATGAGAGATGAAAAATTATTCGAAGCCCAAGATGAAAGACCTTCGAATAAACAAAGGAAACTAATAAATACCCGAAGCTAAATAGAATTTTAGATTTAGGGTACACACACCCTCCCCCAAACCTTGTGTCGATCGGCCACTGGGGCCATTCGGAAGTATATTCTTTTATTTAAATAATGCCCATCTCTGCATAGGATCGTAAAGAATTACAAAAAAAAATTTTTCCTTGTTAGAAAAGACTTTTCCTTGTTATATGTTATATACAATACTCGGAAGAATAATAATAAGAGCAATAATTGCAAATAATTGCTGTAACTTCCACATTCTGATAATATGATATCAGTAAATCAATATTTCCAGTATTAGTAAAAAACTTCCAATCTCTTTTTTTATTTTAAATAATGTGACCATATAATTATAACATAAATTTGACAGCGATTTCAAGTGATGTATGTGTTACAATAAAAGCGTTAATTTAGTAAATGTACACAGTTCCCAGCAGTTATATGCCTAAAATGCATATAACCTAACCTACAATCGTCCGAAAATTCATACATTGACTGCAGCACGCTTTTACTATGGCACATGAATCCAGCTAACGCT
Source organism: Andrena bucephala (assembly GCA_947577245.1). Classification (NCBI taxonomy): domain Eukaryota; kingdom Metazoa; phylum Arthropoda; class Insecta; order Hymenoptera; family Andrenidae; genus Andrena; species Andrena bucephala. The sequence goes on along the minus strand of OX387716.1, from coordinate 46,551,497 downwards.
TCAGTTTTGCTATAATTCCACGTTGGCAGTCCTCCCGAGTAGGCGCCATCTCGTATTGACTACCTGAACTAAATTTGTCACGTGACTTGCTCTGTATTTTCGCCAATATGGCGGAACTCGTATTTGGGAATGCAGTCACGATTTTTCGTTTTTCGTCCTTATATGAGCAGATTTTGGGCTGGGCGAGGTCTCATTCGAAAAAAGAAGATTCAATGCGGAGCGCTCTGCTCATCGTTTGAGTCACAAAACTCTTTTAGTGACCTAAAAATGCTTGGATTCTGCGGGTATATTTTGTCGACTTTTGCTCTACTTTCGACACTCATATTATTACATATCAACACAATCTCGTTGAACCATGAGCAGAGCGCTCCGCGTTGAACCTTCCTCTTTCGAATGAGACCTCGCCCAGCCCAAAATCTGCTCATATAAGAATGAAAAACGAAAAATCCCAAACCCATGTTTCGGGCCAGATTGTGTCGGTATACAGCGCGCTGCATTACCCGTGTCTACCCCCTTAATGAAGCGAGTAAAAGTGTTACAGTTCTTGTGTGTGAGTTCGATTACGCACAGAATTTCGCTGTACCAAAGCTGAATGTGACAGCCTAGTTCTACAAGCGACTCCTGTGGTTATATACATTCAACAAACACATCTACAACGATGGGACATCTTTCTTATACAACTTTATGGAACATGAAGCAAAAAAGAATGCGGATTTAGTAATTTCCTTCCTCAACAAATCAGAGAAAAATTTAAGGAAAATCCTCGCATTAAGAAGATAGTGCTCTTGTCTGATTCAGCTGCAGGACAGAATAAAAATTCAGCAATGGTGTCTTTCTGTTTATGGTTCTCAAGAATATTTAATGTTGAAATAATCCATCTATTCCCTGTACGAGGACACTCATTTGGGCAATGCGACAGAAATTTCGGGATAATTAGATCCTACCTCAAGAAACAAGAGACCATTTCCACGGCAAAAAAGTACCTAGAAGCAATGGTTCTTTGCAGAGAAAACCCTTCCCCTTTCAATGTTATTATGGACCACACGATTATCGAAAACTGGACAGCAGCTTTGCCAGTTTTCTTCATGAAGCATCCAATGAGTAAGGGTAAAAAGTTCACTATCCGCAAATATGTGAAAATATCTTTCAAACCAAATGGTTTGCTTCATACTTACGAAAAGTACAATTCGAGCCTTGTACCTTTCAAGTTCTCGAAAAAAAACGTATAATAAAAAGCAATTAAAGAGCATTCAATGGAAACAAGTTGAATCACCTGGCCTAAAAGTTAATAAAGAAAAGGACGTAAGAGATCTGTTGCAATATTTGGACGAGGACAGCAGAATATGGATTGAAAACGTTCTTCATGCAGCAAAGACTATACCGAGCGAATCTGATAAGGATGAATTCATGTCGACTGACGAGGAAGAGGTGTAATAGTTTTGGAAAAATTTAACAAAAATTACATATTTAACTTCTATGAAAATACTTACTTAAAACATTACATTTTTTGTTTATTTTTGTGATTCTTTTGTATTTTTTATTTAAACAAAGAATAAAACATGTGTAACTAAGTAAGTAAACAAAATTTTTTACGAATTTACTACGTTTAGGGAAAAGGGCACATAAACCACTTGCATAAAACTATTAAATAAAGACACATCATTTTCAAATCATGACTTCTGTTCACGAAATGTTTAAAGGATATGGTACTACATCCTTAAAAAAAAATTGGATTTAATTGCATTATTTTTCATTAAGTTATACTATAATGAAAACTTTGAAATCGATTTACTCGAAATGGCATTTTGGCGTATGTGCCCTTTTTCCATCAAATGCCTCAATTCTTACTGTGGGTCTTTCTTAGGTATTACCAATTCTACAGGAACTCCGCGGGAACACTGAACAGCTGGAAATGTCTTAACGTATTGGAGATAAAAAAAATATTTATATGAAATTGCATGGTTCGAGGGGTCAAATTATTATTTTATAAGATACGATGGCCAAGTTCGGTTTTTTAAATGGAACTATTTTTTTTTCAGAGATCATTTGATAGTGCGTTCCAAGACAAATTCAATAACCTATAATGTATACACCTCATTTCCACTGGTTTTCGAGATACTGCACTTGCAAATTTACTGATTTTAACTGGAAGAAAACCGGCTGGAATAGCAAGCACCGGGGGTAGTCTTGTTCGCGCCACGCGTGGCACGCGCTAGCCATTGCCTGTTGAAACAGATACCTACCTACCAAAAGTCTACGCCAGGAGTGGCAGGCCCAAATGCTGGACAATTCTTTTCTGTCACAAATGCAAGGTACATCGAAATGCTAGGTACAGGAAATGCGAATTAAAAGACTATGGAAGGTGAAATTTAACTGATCTTTTCCTACTTTTCCTTGCGTACAAACGCTAAGTTTGTAAATTTTATGACGTTTTGAAGCATTAGTGGTACGTTTCTCGATACCGTTGATGTACCTAGCATTTGTGACAGAAAAGAATTGTCCAGTATTTGGGCCTGCCACTCCTGGTGTAGACCTTTGGTAGGTAGGTATCTGTTCCAACAGGCAATGGCTAGCGCGTGCCACGCGTGGCGCGAACAAGACTACCCCCGGTGCTTGCTATTCCAGCCGGTTTTCTTCCAGTTAAAATCAGTAAATTTGCAAGCGCAGTAGCTCGAAAACCAGTGGAAAGAAGGTGTATACATTATAGGTTATTGAATTTGTCTTGGAACGCACTATCAAATGATCTCTGAAAAGAAAATAGTTCCTTTTAAAAAACCGAACTTGGCCATCGTATCATTTAAACTATGTTTGGGATTGGCCCAAACGGCCACAGGCCAAGCCGGCGCGGATTCGCTGCCGACTCCGCGCGCGGTTCGAACCGGCTAACGCGACCAAGTCGCGGTATGCACGATCGCGGTGATGAGATCGGTCGGGCCATCTGTTGACGCGCACCTCAGCTAATTAGACAGCTCTCTCTCTCTACCGTGCGACCGGCATTGTGTCGCCGGTACAGTCCTCGTCTCGCTCGAGCCGAACAGCTGTTGGGTGGGGTGCTGACGTCACAGAATTCGGCGAAACGGCCCGATCCATCACCGCGATCGATCTCTCTTCTAAGAATTGTCGACTAGACAAGTACTTCTCCTGTATCTCGCGTGCTTGCGCATTGCTGGAACGTTCCAGAATTATCTTGTGTGATCTACTCAGATCAGTCATTATTTCTCGCACGCTTTCGCGTTATTGTAAATAGACTCAGTGTTCTTTGTTACAGTAATAAGACCTAAGTGTAATTTATTGTGCAACGTCTTGTAAATACAAAGTATCCGTGACCTTAGTTTAAACCTAACGACTATACTTATCGGCTATTCTTAAAAGACTATCGTATACACTAAGTTAATCCTAATACTTAATCTAATTCGCGAACGCTCGAAGCTTCGACGTTTCGCTCTTAAACAAAATAATAATCGAAGAAAAATTTGTCTGCGCTAATAAATTTTACCCCTCGAACCATGCAATTTCATATAAATATTTTTTTTATCTGCAATACGTTAGGAGATATCCAGCTGTTCAGTGTCGCTGCGGACACCCTGTATAAGTGGTCACAAATGGAAAGCCGACTGGCCAAAAATAGTACTCTTGTGGCCACAAATGATGCAAAACAGTCTTGCATGATAATGTAATGATATTTTAAATAATTATCTTTAAAACATTGTTCAACTTAAAATATTTTAATCATCTGTATGTTCTTCACTTTTGTGTACGTATTCTTGAATGACACGGAAATCCTTCAAGTAGCCACAAATGCTAGTGTAGGGTGGTGGGGCTTCAAGTCCCGTTTTTCGTATAAACCTATATAAAATTTAGTATTAACAATCTAGAGATATCTGGTGTTATTTTGTATAAACTAAAACTTTTATGCTTTACGTTCACGAAGTTCGTTTGTTGATACTGTTATTTTCTGTTGAGTTATACCAAAAAATGTTTGCCCCACGCACGGGGCAAAAAATCCATCGCATAGGATAGAAAGTCCCTAATGACTTGTCGTGTAATATTAAATTACATAAGTAAAAAGCTCTTTTCAAATGAACAAATATTTATTAAATCAATTCTTTTTGGTATACAATATTGAAAGGAAAGCATGACTTATTTACCAAAAAATAAAAATATATGTCAGAAGCACACTTTGAACTAAAAATTTTAAAAAAATCGCTCAACTAAAACAAAAACTGTATTTAAAGTCTTTGGCATCAGTTCTTTATAGTTTGGCCATCTTATTATGAAAACAAATTCAGTCTGAGGGACTTTTTGCTCCAATGGTACCTCTATAGTTTCTGCGATATATACGTTAGAAAATATTATCATTCAGCAATAAACAATATCATGCACACATTACTAAAGGAACATACAATCTTACCGTACTTGGCTGATACGCTTAAAAACTGTGGTTTACTTGGTATAAAACAACAAAGGCGACGTATTTCTTTTAGTTTTCGATATATAAAATAACGAAAGCGTCGTGTAATACGCATTAGGGCCCTTTACACGGTCGGTCTTGCGCGCGGCCCGCAAAAGTACGTGAAGCCGGATCGTGGCGCTCCTTCGCGCGGGCCAGAAGGTCGTACTCGTCACTACTTAGAGACAGCGAGTTCGGGCTCCCATTTCTACGTCGACTCCACATGCTTTTTACACGATCCACCGCAGTGGTGTATTGTGTACTACTTGTCCGATGTATATCATCGATCTGCGAAACGATCGGCAAGACACGATCGCGATATACGTTCGCGAAAAGTATCTCAAATTCCTCGATATACCAGGCTTATAGAGGATATCATAAATGCTGTTACTGTAGGGTACACTGAAACATCTGTTTTTAGGAAGCTACATTTGGTTGACCTGAAGGTGCTATAAATTCTGGAAATGGTTTATGACTCAGTTATAACGACTGTAAAATTTTACAAGGGTACTTTAAAAAATGTCCAAATGTTTCCCCGGCAATGCGATGGCAAATGAAATTACAGTTAACACATTCACTGTTGTGACGATCATAATTATTACTATCAACGGCAATAATTACCATGTCACTGCTTGTTTTAATATAAAAACTAATATTGATAGACAATAAATACATATAGGTATGCAAGTGATGTTATATCTATGATAAATGATGAAGAGATGTAATATGCAAGATGTTTTGAAGGAGGGGGGTAATCTTCTGATTGCTCGTGATGCAGGTCAAATTTTTCACCCACGCTCTTGCGTGGCGCGCAGCAAGAAAGCATCACAGTCCTGCCCGCGCGCCAGAAAGCACCACGCTCCTGCCCGCGCGCAAACCTCGAATCCAGAAGAGTTTGCATAAGAGACAGAAAAGGTAGTTAGAAAAGGAGAAAACGATACTTGAAACCAGGCTCGTTGCGCGCCTCAGGATTTCCGACAGTGCGGACAAGTCTGAGGCGCGCGACGAGCCTAGCAGCCGATCCTGGCAGCCAAGGATAAGCCGTGCCTCGATGGGTTTCGAGGACTTCGACCCTCGAGACCAGGGGGGCCGTACCATGTTGCCCCCTAAGACGTGGCGAATCGAAAATTCTACATTTCGCACCGGATCTTGGCGAAAGTAACGTGGATCGTTTCCTTATGTTTTTCCGATGAAAATGGTCCAAAAACGACACAAATCGGATTGTAATTAAGGAATCTTCATAATAAATTGATTTCCATAACTTCGTTAAAAATAGTCCGATTTACATGAAATTTGGTATAATTTTCATTTGAAAAGCGTAAAGAATCCATCGGTATCACGTCCATATCGATACGATAAAGTATAAAGAATTATTTTATTTCTGAAACAGGTATGAATCCTTGGCCGACCGCAGCGAATCGAGGTCGGCGACACACAGTCGAGGGTGAAATATTCATTACAGCGTATTAAGAAATTCTTTATTCTTCGTCGTATCAATATGAAAGTAACACTAGTGGATTCCTGGCGTTCTCCCAATTAAAATGATCACAAATATCATGCAAATCGGACTACTTTTACACAAACAATACAAATTATAAAAGGAGTAGGCATTTCGTGGTCCGAACGATGACCAGAACGAGCAAAGAACCTAATAAAAAGAGAATAAATATAAGGAAAAATGCGTGCGCGGTACGTGTTGTCTGATAACCGGTTCGAGACCATGTGTCCGCTCCGTGAATTTTCGCCGGTTAAAAAGGAAAGACTAGACAGAGTTAGAGATAGCGAATAAAAGAAGATAGAAGAAAGATGAAGTAGGAAAAAACAGGGAAAAAACATAGAGAGGGTGAAAAGAAAGCGTGAGATAAGAAAGCTGTCCCCCGGTTAGCAAAGGCCTGGTCGCCAAATGTTCCTGACGCTGACCAGGCCTGTGCGAACCCTTGACTCCAGGTACATGGAAGCAGAAACGGTACGAACAGGTAGGTACTTATAAAGGAGTAAAAGTGAAAGTTAGAAACAGCTGAAGAGACAGAAAAAATAAATATGGCAAAGACGTAGTTTAGTATGAAAGTTGTACTTTTGTGTATCCATCACTCTATTCGGACAGCTAATGGACGAAGTTTGTAACCATGCAAACAAATATATCGTGTTTATACTCGAGCGATAAGGGATCCGTTTGTAATTTGAAGGGAGGACGGCGCAAGCGGGACCCCGCGTGCGCAAACGTACTGGCGTTTCTGGCGATATCAGGTGTTCCTGAAAATATACTAGCAGTGGCTTGCTGTTTTCGAGGTCAAGAACCGTTTAAGGAAACCAAACGCTGCGCAAATAATCTTTTACCCTTTCTTAAGGAGTCACTCTACCTTGACGGCCTGAACAGCAGCGCGATATTTGGGATTTTTTTCAGAGAAACCCACAAATTATATTAATTGAAAACTTTATGCCTATATTTGTACATATTTTGGCAGCATTTAAAAAAAATTTAAGCAGAGGCTTGGCTTGACAGTGCGGAAATCCTGAGGCGCGCGACGAGCCTGGTTTCAAGTGCCGTTTTTTCCTTTTCGTATAATATTTAAATAGGTACAAAAATTAGTACATTAGTACGTTTATTACGGTTACTTTCCTTATATTAATTCTCTTTTTATTAGGTTCTTTGCTCGTTCTGGTCATCGTTCGGACCACGAAATGCCTACTCCTTTTATAATTTGTATTGTTTGTGTAAAAGTAGTCCGATTTGCATGATATTTGTGATCATTTTAATTGGGAGAACGCCAGGAATCCACTAGTGTTACTTTCATATTGATACGACGAAGAATAAAGAATTTCTTAATACGCTGTAATGAATATTTCACCCTCGACTGTGTGTCGCCGACCTCGATTCGCTGCGGTCGGCCAAGGATTCATACCTGTTTCAGAAATAAAATAATTCTTTATACTTTATCGTATCGATATGGACGTGATACCGATGGATTCTTTACGCTTTTCAAATGAAAATTATACCAAATTTCATGTAAATCGGACTATTTTTAACGAAGTTATGGAAATCAATTTATTATGAAGATTCCTTAATTACAATCCGATTTGTGTCGTTTTTGGACCATTTTCATCGGAAAAACATAAGGAAACGATCCACGTTACTTTCGCCAAGATCCGGTGCGAAGTGTAGAATTTTCGATTCGCCACGTCTTAGGGGGCAACATGGTACGGCCCCCCTGGTCTCGAGGGTCGAAGTCCTCGAAACCCATCGAGGCACGGCTTATCCTTGGCTGCCAGGATCGGCTGCTAGGCTCGTCGCGCGCCTCAGACTTGTCCGCACTGTCGGAAATCCTGAGGCGCGCAACGAGCCTGGTTTCAAGAATCGTTTTCTCCTTTTCTAACTACCTTTTCTGTCTCTTATGCAAACTCTTCTGGATTCGAGGTTTGCGCGCGGGCAGGAGCGTGGTGCTTTCTGGCGCGCGGGCAGGACTGTGATGCTTTCTTGCTGCGCGCCACGCAAGAGCGTGGGTGAAAAATTTGACCTGCATCACGAGCAATCAGAAGATTACCCCCCTCCTTCAAAACATCTTGCATATTACATCTCTTCATCATTTATCATAGATATAACATCACTTGCATACCTATATGTATTTATTGTCTATCAATATTAGTTTTTATATTAAAACAAGCAGTGACATGGTAATTATTGCCGTTGATAGTAATAATTATGATCGTCACAACAGTGAATGTGTTAACTGTAATTTCATTTGCCATCGCATTGCCGGGGAAACATTTGGACATTTTTTAAAGTACCCTTGTAAAATTTTACAGTCGTTATAACTGAGTCATAAACCATTTCCAGAATTTATAGCACCTTCAGGTCAACCAAATGTAGCTTCCTAAAAACAGATGTTTCAGTGTACCCTACAGTAACAGCATTTATGATATCCTCTATAAGCCTGGTATATCGAGGAATTTGAGATACTTTTCGCGAACGTATATCGCGATCGTGTCTTGCCGATCGTTTCGCAGATCGATGATATACATCGGACAAGTAGTACACAATACACCACTGCGGTGGATCGTGTAAAAAGCATGTGGAGTCGACGTAGAAATGGGAGCCCGAACTCGCTGTCTCTAAGTAGTGACGGGTACGACCTTCTGGCTCGCGCGAAGGAGCGCCACGATCCGGCTTCACGTACTTTTGCGGGCCGCGCGGCGTGTGGCGCGCCGGCCCGCGGGCCGGTCCGCGCGCAAGACCGACCGTGTAAAGGGCCCTATTGTTATGTGACACTGTCCGAACTACCCGAACGCAGTCGTCGGGTAACACCTCTCGACTCACCCGAACGCAGTCGTCATGCGATTCCGACCGATTCACGCTTTAACGTACTCCTGAAGTTAAGCATGTGCAGCAGCCGGTTGGTGTAATGTGGCCTGCACATGTTTTCTCCGTTCCAGGAAAAGCAGGGCCCCCAGTTTTCCTAGTCACGTGGGCCACGCCGAATCCCTTGTTCCAACAGGGGATAAAAACACAAGACCTCCTCCTCAAGGGGTCAGTCGATTTCCACAAGCTTGCGCGTGTACTCTTGGTCACCTCTGTACGTCCCAGAGTCGAATATACAATTTGTGCTCAATATAATAAATAAGATTTGAAAGTGAAAACCCTTCAGTTTTCGCAACCCATAACAGTACGAACGTCCAGGTGCGACTCGCGACTCTGTGGTCACCTCCGTTTCTTCTCGCCTTTTACTGTTAGTATACTGCGAAACTCAATACATTGTTTAGGAATAGAGATTTTGAATTCGGGACTTTTTACCCGTCGGACTTTTAGCTCCTCCCTACCCTGCACCTACCGTATGTCATTTTATATTAATTCTTCGTATCATCGTTTAGAACTGTGATGACTGTTAATTTTGTAATTAAATGGTACAAATTTGGTTTAGAATACTTTCGCTGTCGTGATCAATTACAAGCAATATAATGTGAATTGCAAGAAGTATTTAAATTTTTATTATGTACTATATATGTTGTTTCCTATGACAAGCAGCATACTACATTTTGATTTCTGTCTGTTAAAGTGCTTGATTGCATGGTTCATGTTTATGTAACTACTTCAACAATTAATCTTCTTTCAACATTTTTGACGTTCCAAAGTTGTTTCTTTAATCTTTTCCAATATAGGATACCACGAATAATGCTTATATTGTTTCAGGACACCATATTTCCATCTGTTACACTGATGCATTATGGAGTACTGCGAACAGACGGTATCATCTCTCTGAAACAAAATTTTTTGATTGTGTCTGCGACAGGTGCAAAGATCCTACAGAATTCGGCGTTATGTATAATTCTATAAAGTGCAATGAAATGTAAGTTTTCGTAAGTTATAATACGAATGAATACTTTAACACTTTGAGTGGCGCAAGGTTGGTCCGGCCTTTTCGCATGATCTATTTTATTGGGAAAATATTGTCCAGCTTGCTCCGCACTTTGAACGTATACCGTCATTGTTAATTAACTTTTGACGACACTACTGCCATTGGACAGACGAGGTTATTCGAATGGAAATGAGTCCAAATGCGACTACATTTAATTGCACATATTTTGAATCACTAATGAATTCCGTAGATCAATTATACATGATGTATGATTAAAAAAAAAACAGCCTGAGTGAGGTCAAGTATTAACTCATTTTCATCAGATTAATTTAGCCAATCCACTGATGATACTTTCACGAACATCAAAGAGGGAAAATAAAAATTACCGAGCTTGGTTTGTTATCGCAGTAAAAAAATCGAGAACACTCGGACAATATTATTGATGCATTCCACAAAATATCGACGTAAAAATGCCAAAAACGATTACAGAATACAACTCCCCCGGTGTAGAAACACACCAACGCTATTCAAAGTGTTAATTAATCTCTAAATAGGTATGGTGTTGTCTATATAGTGTTCGGCAATAGCTAGAACAGCGCCGTCCAAGGTCGTTCCCGCGGGTGCTTGGGGTTCTCCCACTCTCGTCCGCGTTGTCAGGGATACCGCGCAACGCTAAAAGCTGGGTCCAGACCTGAATGCGTATACGCTGAGCAGGCTGAGCGCGCACGAATGACGCATGCGGAGGGGTCGAAAGTGCCATTGTGTCTTTCTTCACCAACTTCTGTGCTTAACTTAGCCCACTCCGCAGTCGTAAAGATGGTGTGATACATAGTTAGCTAAATAAACATACAGCTCAACCTTCCGAGTCATCCTGTTTACCAATACAGGGTGATTGTCCACCGACGCCTGTCAAAGAGTTGCCACCTATTACCCCCCCCCCCCCCCTGATAACCAGGTCTGCCGGCAGATCCGGCGCCGTCTATGTCCGCATTCAACTACGGTTCTGCCGGCAGACCCTGACAAGGCAGGATCTGCTGCGGATCTGCCGTTCATCTGCCGGAAGATCCGCAGCAGATCCTGCTGCCCGTCTGACTCATCCAATAGCGCCACCTGAAGGCAGGATCTGCTGCGGATCTGCCGTCCATCTGCCGGCAGACCCTGCCTTGTCAGACCCTGCTGTCCATCTGCTGACAGACTGCAGGCAGGGTTGTTATCAGGGCCGTGGCTAGGACAATCCCCTGGCAGTTCCTCACCGAATTTTATGGGTTTCGATCCTTCAAACGATCCTTTTAAGGGGTTAGGACACAGTAACGAACCAAGAAAGCAGACGATTTTTAGACGACGATAATAAGAAAAGTAAACAATCGATTAATATAAGGTTTTGTGTTTTAGTTCACTATATTATGAACTATAAGAAAAGCATATAATATTTACAAAATAGCATTTGTACGCCGTGCAATGTCTCCATTTAAAATGTTCATTTTTTTTCGGATGGCCAACTGGTGGGCCGGATTCCGGCAAATCGGAGGAACTGTAACAAAAACCCCAAAAATGTCATAAACTATAATATATTTCCTAGGCATTGACGATCCAACATTTCAATTTTTGCGAAAATTGACAAAATGGCCGATGTTTTTGAAAAATAATGATAATCATATCAAATTTCGATAAAAGTGTGTGATCTTTTTGTTTATATTTTGTACTATAATTAAAAAATTTAAAATGTTGGATCGTCAATGCTTAGGAAATATATTATAGTTTATGACATTTTTGGGGTTTTTGTTAAAGTTCATCCGATTTGCCGGAATCCGGCCCACCAGTTGGCCATCCGAAAAAAAGGACATTTTAAATGGAGACATTGCACGGCGTACAAATGCTATTTTGTAAATATTATATGCTTTTCTTATAGTTCATAATATAGTGAACTAAAACACAAAACCTTATATTAATCGATTGTTCACTTTTCTTATTATCGTCGTTTAAATATCGTCTGCTTTCTTGGCCCGTTACTGTGTCCTAACCCTTTATCACAACAGCGAGTCGGGCTGGCTGTATGAATTAAGAACAATGCAGGGTGTAGTGAAGAAAAGAAAGACAAATTATGCAGTAAAATAGAGCTTTAAAGACTATTATATGTTAACTGCATTATTATTATTCAAAATGTAATTTTTAAATTTTTGATTATCTGTTTATGTCAATATTAGCAATGAATTAAAATTATTTAGTCTATGCCTTCAATAATTTAAGTCATTAAAATTAATTTCTGTAGGCGTTTCGTAAAAATCGCCGAAAGCAGGGAACTTTGAAGATTTGTATTTTTTAAACAATTTCGAATCTGCAAAAATGAGGACTAAGTACCCTCCCTAATTTCATATGGACTACCATATATGTATTTCAATATCATGAAAATCCGAGACATCGAGGATTTTAGAAAAGTATCACATCTGCCTCTATCTTCCACGCTGAACGCAATGCACTCCAAACTCCCTTTGATGTGTGGAAGAAAACCGACAACGGTCGGCTCAGGCCATGTGCCTTCGCCGGCATTCGCGAGTCGGGTCGCATGCGCCGAGTCACTACGAATGACCCGTCCACACTAGCATATGCGTTCACGCTCACCCTTTCTGACGTAGAAGCATGCGGCCCTGGCTACCGTTTCACCCGTCCACATCAGAATATTTGTGCGCGCTCAGCCTGCTCAGCGTATACTCATTCAGGTCCGGACCCGGCGAAAGAGGCGACCATGACAGACCAGCGTCTCCGTCGTCGAGCGAGCTCGGACGCCCGATACGACATGTATATTAGTAACACGCGCCGTCACAGCCAGCCAATGCTACTATTTCCCGCGAATTTCGGATTATTCGTCTTTTGTTTAACGTCTGAGGAGGTCAACATGATACAAGGCCACCTCATTCAGTTAAAAACTACGAGACGAGCGCGTCATGGCAGTCTTCTTAGCGTCGCGCGGTCTCCTTGACAGCGGATGGCACGCTGTGCGAGAGAAAGATTGGAAGGGCAAGCAGGCGCGTGAGGGGACTATACGCTGGATAGCGCTGAGCTAGAAGAAAAGGACAATGTTATGTTTTTAGAGTGATCACTGATCTGAGCGCATGTACCGATTTCTACATACAGTCGCTGTAGAAAGTATTCGTACAGCGACAAATTTAAAGTAAAACTTTGTATATCGATGTCAGTAATAAATTTGAATGGAAAACAATGATTAATCAATATTCTTTGATGTTTGTAGAATAGATTTTGTATGAACAAAATTTTATTCCCTTTAACATTTACAAAGATATTAACAAAAACAGATAAACGTACAGAAATGGACGCGCAAAAAGTATTCGTACAGTTGAATAAAGACTTAATAAACTATGGAAATAAACTAAATATTTAATGTTTTACTAATTTGTGGGATTGCCTTTTGATTTTATAATAGCTTCGAGGCTACTTGGTATGGAATTTACTAACAAGGGGAGATTCCGAACCCGGAAATTCAAAAAATTCTGAAACTTTGTGGATATGTAGGGGATTTCCTCCTGATTACAACGCAATTTTTTTTTGCTGCCCAAAATCACTCTAAGGGGGTGAAATTAACCCCTGAAAATTCGTGTATTTTCCGATTTTGTGTTATAACTCGCGAACTGTAAGAGATAGAAAAAAAATCTCAAGACGAAAGTTACTTCTTTTAATTAGATCTATCAAATAGTACAAGTTAAATCAATTGTTTAAACAATTAGAAAAATGTTATAAACAAAAATATTAATGTTTTTTAAAATTCGTTGTTTCGCGTGAAATCTGAATTGGTGGTTTAAATAATTATGAAACAGCATAATCCATTTTTTTTTCATACAATTTCAACCTTTGTTGTATCGCGGAACTGTGCTCCTCGACAATCGAAGAACTTTTGGATCCCATTGTAACGTGCCTTAAGCTGCACAACGAGCAATGTTCTTCTAACGTTTATTAGGAAATAATACGCGACGCGTAGTAAGAAAGTAAGATAATTTATATACTTTTGTCTTTAATTACACATGGGGAAAATATATCAGGTGGAAATAGAGGAGAAGAAGGGAACTGTTAGATATAACTTATCCTTAATAGAACTTTTTATTTTTAACATAATTATCGACTTTTCTCTTATTTCCTCACCAAACAAGCGAGACAATGCAGGTGTTTAGTACTTTGAAAACACTTGTGTGATGTGAATATATACCTACTTTTGTCTCCCATCAAAGTATTATCTCATGTCTATTGTTCTCTCGAGCATTAATAATGAGAATACATATATTCGTATTCTTATCGGATGATACTTTATTTGCAAAGAAAATACAGGTGATCAATTTTAATAAGACAGTCCAAACATGTTTTCCCCAGACGTGATAAAGTAAGATACATACACATATGCCATATGTATATATATAAGATAGGTATTATCAGTTCTATAGGTGTGTCCTGACGACAAAAGTAATAAATGCTTCGACTCGTAATTATTGTCAGTACTATCGAAGACATTTGAAGAGTAAAGACTCATTAAGAATAAGAAATACTAGTTAATTGTAGTTTAAGTATAGGTGTTAACAGTAAATGTACGTTGATTCTGTGTAACAAACGTGTAGTGTTGAAAATGGTTCCCATACATCCTGCAAATGTAATTCGTTTACTTATGACAACATTCTTACTTGAGAACAATAATGAGACGCCTATTAATAATAGAGAAATGGAGTTACACGACATAATAAAAACCATGCTTATTAAATCGCAAGAAGACACATCATTTTCAATGGAAGCTGATGTTACATTAGAACTTTTGGAACTGTTTAGACCACATTCTGTACAATTTGTGGATGATATATACAGGGTGTCCCGCCTAAGACTGGACAGCCGGTTTTCTCCTAAACTATTGGAGATAAAAATATAAAAAAAATAAGGAATTGCATGGTTCGAGGGGGCCAATTAATTAGCGCGAACGATTTTTTTTACCGATTATTATTTTAAAAGATACGATGGTCAAGTTCGGTTTTTCAAATGGAACTATTTTTTTTTAACACCTGAGTTGATAGTGCGTTTCAAGACAAATTCAATAAGCTTTAATGTATATACTTTATTTTCACTGGTTTTTAAGATATTGCGCTTGCAAATTTACTGATTTTCACTGGAAGAAAACTGTCTGGTATAGCACGGACCGGGGACGGTCTTACTGGCTCCACGGGTGGCACTGCCATTTGAAATAGATACCTACCTGCCAAAGGTCTACGCCAGGCCCAAAGGCTGGACAATTTTTTTCCGTCAGAAATGCTACTTAGGTAGGTACATCTGCGGTATCGAGAAGGGCACCGTTACTTTTATTTCGCACTTGCTTCTACGCTCGGAAGGCCGGTTCTTTTGGGAGGGATGCAAGTTCGATTGGTTAGGTTAGGAGGAGTGAATGTTGCTAGACTAAATTTCAATCATAGGGAGCAGATTGTATCAGAACCATTCGGATTTGCATTCCTCACAAACGGCTGCTCTCTTGAAGAGGCCCTCTTCACAGCAATGCCCACCTTCTCTCGCACGGAATACGTTAACGCTTGCTTTTGTTCTGATATTGAAGCTCGTGTTTATACTCGAGAGGACCACGCGTCGACAGCGGGCTGCCCCTTTTCTTCCTGTGTCTCTCCACGAGCCGTGTTGACGGTGGATTGTAGGAGCGTAGATATCTGGATGCCAGTTATTGAATTCAGGAGACGATAGAAACATTTTATTACAAAACACACATGTACTATAATTAAAGTAAATCGTATTCCTCTCGGGCAGGAGTACTGATAATGATCGAACTTGCGCCCCACTTCGCGCAGACCAATTACACGGAGGGTAGTCGGGTCACACACTGCCCAAATGATACAGGGTAATTCTGGAGCAACGCCCGTCAAGGAGATGCGCTGGCACCCCGTGGCGAGGACAGACCTTCGCATTGCCTCACCCGATTTTTATGGTTTTTTTTTCCGGAAAAAGGTACGAATCCTGGGCCGAACGTAGCGAATTGCGGTCGAGCCCCCGCAGTCGAGGGTGAAATATCCATTTGAGCGTATTAAGAAATTATTTTCTTCGTCGTATCGAAAGGGAAGTGACGCTAATGGATTCCTTATGTTTTTCTGACGAAAATCATACCAAATGTCATACTAATCGCACTACTTTGACACAAGCTATTTGTATTCCTTATGTAAGAGTTGTCCGATTTCCACGACACTTGGCATGATTTTCATCGGAAAACCACAAGGAATCTATCGGCGACACTTCCGTATCCATACGATAGGGAATAACGAATTGTTTTATTTCTTAAAAAGGTAGGTACAGGCTGATTCTGGTGCTGCGCCCGTCACCCCGTGGCGAGGACAACACCCCGCAGTGCCCATCGAATTTTATGGCTTTCGACCCTCGAAGGGTTTGGAATACCATTAAGAAGTGAGAAATGTTCAGGATTTCAAATGTTTGCTTCTTTTCTTCATCGTATCGAAGGGGAAGTGGCGCCAATGGATTCCTGGCGTTCCGTCGATTAAAATCATACCAAATTTCATGTAAATCGGACTATTTTTAACCAAGTCAAGTCAGCTTGAAATGATATAAATCGATATTCCATGGAATTTCCTTCATTATGGTCCGAATTACGTCGTTCTTAGTGTCAGCTTCATCGGCGAAACATAAGGAATCGATAGGTGTCGGTTTTGCAAAGATCTGATGAGAAATGCGCAAGTCGAAGATTTCTCACTTCTTATTAGGCACTCGAACACCTTCGCGGGTGGAAATCCATAAAATTCGGTCAGCCACTGCGAGGGGTTGTCCTCGCCACGGGGTACCAGGCCGCCGCATCTCCTTGACGGGCGGTGCTCCTTAATTACCCTGTATCTGGTTAGGAAATGAAATAACTTTTTATTCTTTATCGTATGGATATGGAAGTGTCGCGGATGGATTCCTTGGGGTTTTCCGATGAAAATCATGCCAAGTGTCGTGGAAATCGGACAACTCTTACATAAGGAATACAAATAGCTTGTGTCAAAGTAGTGCGATTAGTATGACATTGGGTATGATTTTGATCAGAAAAACATAAGGAATCCATTGGCACCACTTCCCTTTCGACACGACGAAGAAAATAATTTCTTAATACGCTGAAATGGATATTTCA
The DNA here is from genome assembly GCA_947577245.1 of Andrena bucephala. NCBI lineage: Eukaryota > Metazoa > Arthropoda > Insecta > Hymenoptera > Andrenidae > Andrena > Andrena bucephala. Next base: position 46,534,534 of record OX387716.1, on the reverse strand, counting down.
CCCTCGACTGCGGGGGCTCGACCGCAATTCGCTACGTCCGGCCCAGGATTCGTACCTTTCCCGAAAAGAGCCATAAAATTCTATGGGGTGACGGGCGCACCACCAGAATCAGCCTGTACCTACCTTTTTATGAAATAAAACAATTCGTTATTCCTTATCGTATGGATATGGAAGTGTCGCCGGTGGATTCCTTGGGGTTTCCCGATGAAAATCATTACAAATGTCGTGTAAATCGGACAACTTTTACATAGGGAATACAAATAGCTTGTGTCAAAGTAGTCCGATTTGCATGACATTTGGTATGATTTTCGTCAGAAAAACATAAGGAATCCATTGGCACCACTTCCCTTTCGATACGATGAAGAAAAGGGTTTCTTAATACGCTGTAATGGATAATTCACCCTGGACTGCGGAGGGTCGACTTCAATTCGCTACGTTCGGCCCAGGATTCGTACCTTTTTCCGGAAAAAAACCATAAAAATCGCGTGAGGCAATGCGAAGGTCTGTCCTCGCCACGGGGTGCCAGCGCATCTTCTTGACGGGCGTTGCTCCAGAATTACCCTGTATCATTTGGGCAGTGTGTGACCCGACTACCCTCCGTGTAATTGGTCTGCGCGAAGTGGGGCGCAAGTTCGATCATTATCAGTACTCCTGCCCGAGAGGAATACGATTTACTTTAATTATAGTACATGTGTGTTTTGTAATAAAATGTTTCTATCGTCTCCTGAATTCAATAACTGGCATCCAGATATCTACGCTCCTACAATCCACCGTCAACACGGCTCGTGGAGAGACACAGGAAGAAAAGGGGTAGCCCGCTGTCGACGCGTGGTCCTCTCGAGTATAAACACGAGCTTCAATATCAGAACAAAAGCAAGCGTTAACGTATTCCGTGCGAGAGAAGGTGGGCATTGCTGTGAAGAGGGTCTCTTCAAGAGAGCAGCCGATTGTGAGGAATGCAAATCCGAATAGTTCTGATACAATCTGCTCCCTATGATTGAAATTTAGTCTAGCAACTTTCACTCCTCCTAACCTAACCAATCGAACTTGCATCCCTCCCAAAAGAACCGGCCTTCCGAGCGTAGAAGCAAGTGCGAAATAAAAGTAACGGTGCGCTTCTCGATACCGCAGATGTACCTACCTAAGTAGCATTTCTGACGGAAAAAAATTGTCCAGCCTTTGGGCCTGGCGTAGACCTTTGGCAGGTAGGTATCTATTTCAAGAGGCAGTGCACCCGTGGAGCCAGTAAGACCGTCCCCGGTCCGTGCTATACCAGACAGTTTTCTTCCAGTGAAAATCAGTAAATTTGCAAGCGCAATATCTTAAAAACCAGTGAAAATAAAGTGTATACATTAAAGCTTATTGAATTTGTCATGGAACGCACTATAAACTCAGGTGTTCAAAAAAAATAGTTCCATTTGAAAAACCGAACTTGACCATCGTATCTTTTAAAATAATAATCGATAAAAAAATTCGTTCGCGCTAATTAATTGGCCCCCTCGAACCATGCAATTCCCTATTTTTTTTATATTTTTATCTCCAATAGTTTAGGAGAAAACCGGCTGTCCAGTCTTAGGTGGGACACCCTGTATGTACCTACACGCGAAGAACTTTTAGAACCGATAGAGTTCGAAGAAGAGCAGTGTATACCAGAAGAAGGAGGTTTTGCGGCTTTAGAATATAAAACAAAGGCTGTTGAATTTTGGAAGAGTGGTAAGAAGAGACGGCTTTCTTTACAATCTGTCAAACATAAATATCGAAAAGTTTCATCCATACAACAATTGTATAAGTGAGTGGTAAACGGTGTACTGTTATGTTATGCTGCTTTGTATCTATTTGTTTTATATCTATGCAAAATTGCCTTGTTTTCATTAGATGGAAAGAAACGGTGAGCAGAGGAGGGACACGACGGAAAAAATTGTTACAAATTTCTGAATATGTGTATAATAAGTTTGTTATGCCATTATTCATGATTTGGACCTTCGAATATGGGCCTTACAAGCTAATGAAGAGACAGGGTTGGAAAATTTTAAAGCATCTCGGCATTGGATCTGGAATTTTAAGAGAACGTATAAAATAGTTTCAAGAAAAGTGAACAAATTTATTACCAGATCATACGGTACAGATACCGCGCAATTAAATGAAATTGCTTCGACTTGTGTGAATAATATAAAACCTCGTATTCGAGATATCGGAACAAACAATACATTCAATGCTGATGAAAGCGGATTCAATCTAGAATTACATTCGGGCCGTACTTTAGCTGAAGAAGGAACCAAAACAGCAGTCGTACAGTCTATAACCTCTACTACACATAGCTATACCATATTTCCCACAATATCAGCTTCTGAGAAACTACTCTCTCCGCTATTTATTGTTCTGCAGGAAAAGGATGGTAATTTCGGTCCACGTGTACAACAATCTTTGTTTCGACCGTGGAATGTATATATACAGGCGTCCACATCTGGAAAGTTAACAGGTGAACTGGTTATGGAATGGTTAACAAACGTATATCTACCACATACGGGATATCGAAGTGTTTTGTTATTGGATTCGTGGACTGGTCACTGTCCATCTACATTACGAAACGGTATACCAGCTAATCAACATGTGGAAATATACACAATACCGAAAAATACTACAGGAATGATACAACCGCTTGATGTATATGGTTTCCGGATATGGAAATAATTTGTACGAAAATTTTCCCACCTTGTATTATTGTTTAATTACGATGTTCAACTAAATGCAAGGAATAATGTCATTAAATTACAGTCTCTTATTCATAATCAACTTTCATCACCAAAGTATCACGATGTGTTTGCTTACGCGTGGTATAAAAGTGGATATATTGTTGAGAAACCAAATCAGTTTGAAAATCCAGTAGATTTCGCTTTTTCACAACAAGATTTCATACATCCACCTCGTTGTTCCATATGTGGTAATTATGCTATCATACGATGTGCGTGGTGTAATCAATATCTATGTTTCCAACATTTTTTTGCAGAGTTTCATCACCATGAAGAATAATTCATAATAATCACACCACACAAGTGTTTTCAAAGTTATCTACCTATACTTAAACGGCGGCATTATCTCGCCTGTCTTGTGAGCAAATAATAGAAAAGTTTGATAATTATGTTAAAAATAAAACGTTCTAATAAGGATAAGTTATATCTAACAGTTCCCTTCTTCTCCTCTATTTCCACCTGATATATTTGCCCCATGTGTAATTAAAGACAAAAGTATATAAATTATCTTACTTTCTTACTACGCGTCGCGTATTATTTCCTAATAAACGTTAGAAGAATATTGCTCGTTGTGCAGCTTAAGGCACGTTACAATGGGATCCAAAAGTTCTTCGATTGTCGAGGAGCACAGTTCCGCGATACAACAAAGGTTGAAATTGTATGAAAAAAAAATGGATTATGCTGTTTCATAATTATTTAAACCACCAATTCAGATTTCACGCGAAACAACGAATTTTAAAAAACATTAATATTTTTGTTTATAACTTTTTTCTAATTGTTTAAACAATTGATTTAACTTTTACTATTTGATAGATCTAATTAAAAGAAGTAACTTTCGTCTTGAGATTTTTTTTCTATCTCTTACAGTTCGCGAGTTATAACACAAAATCGTAAAATACACGAATTTTCAGGGTTTAATTTCACCCCCTTAGAGTGATTTTGGGCAGCAAAAAAAATTGCGTTGTAATCAGGAGGAAATCCCCTACATATCCACAAAGTTTCAGAATTTTTTGAATTTCCGGGTTCGGGATCTACCCTTGTAAGTTGGATGTTATAGCTAGCTGTATTTTACTCTACTCTTCTAGCAGAACGGCTTTCAAACTTTCTATAGATGTATTATTATGATTACATATTTTTTGGTCCAAATAATCCCATAGATACTCTATGGCATTGATATGTGGTGATTATGGCGGCGTTTGAAAATATTTTGGTGGGCTATATAAAACTCTCTGCCTTGTATTATATGCAGAATGCTTTGGATCATTGTCATGGGTAAATATAAAATTGTCATTAAGTCCCATTTTATTTGCACTAGCATGGATGTGCTTGCTGAGGATGTCAATATAAACTGTATAATTCATAATACCATCGATGAGCTTCCAATTCAGCTGCACTCATGCAGCCCCAGACAAATGCAGAACCCGCCGCAGTATTTCATTATAGGTGGCAAATTTTCTTTCCTAAACTCTGTATTCTTTTTTCTCCATAATGTGAAGTGTGTTTTAGACTCAAATATTTCGAATTCACTAACGCCAAAAAATTCGAAACATTTGGGTCCAAAACAGACTTCACAGTATGGAGAAAAAGGAATACAGAGTTCAGGAAAGAAAATTTGCGATGTGACGTCCCGGCCCCACCATGGGTCGCACCGGTCAGTCTCTGCCGGCGCCGCACAGTGGTACATAATCACACTTTTTGTTCAAATCACCGTACAGGTCGTGATTTTTGAGTAATCGTGACGATTTTTTTTTAAAATTCTTCGCAATTAAATTCTCTATCGATCTCTCCGGCCGGAATTTTGAATTTCGTTGCTGTTTTTTTTTATATTTAGCGAAATATACAGCACTTTTAGAAAATCGGTGTCTGTGGGACTTTTTGGACGCCGATTCCGAATTCAAACTCAAATTTTCTAAATTGTAGAGCTTTTTAACGATGGCAAATTCAATATATCGAAGCGAAATTTCAGAAAATTATCTTTTCTTGGAAAAACTTAGTGCGTATAGATTTTCGGGGTGCTATCTTATTTGAGGATTAGGTTTTGTGCTTCTGGATGCAAATCTTTGATTTTATGTTTATGTACGTGTCTTAAACTGGAAATGTATGGATCGGAAGATATTAAAAGAAAATGTATTATGTCCTCGTTTGTATGTATAGGTGTCGATTTACGTGTATTATTTTCTCTACACCTCTTAATATCTTTGTTCCTCGTCTCTTGTGCCTCTTCCGATAATTGCCCAATACGGATTAAAAATGTCTCTATTACATCCGACCCATGAATTAACATCATATGGCACGAAGAAGGCATTGGGTACCACATATATTTATTCACATAAATTTTCGCCGTATCCATGCAATACTTTTTAAATTTATTTACATCGATCGGTTTTCTTGATGCCATTGCTTGCATAATTATGTACAGTCGTTTTATGAAATGTTGTTCAATGCCAGTGATTTCAGCAACCTTATTGTAATTTTGAAAAAACTTCCTTGCCGTATTGCCGTCATTTGTATTACCTGCATGCACCTTGTTTTACTGCATCCACAAGTAAACCCAATTTATCGCGAATGCCTGTTTGAATCTGGTGTTTAGTATTCTCAACTATTTCTGTTTCTTCATCGGTCAATCGTACATTCCATTTTTTAAGAGGTAATTTATATGCTAAATGCAGAATCTACTCCATGTTTCTAATCCACGCATGTAGCGTGGACAGACCGTACTGATACGTTCCTATATTTGCAGGCTTCTTTAAGATTTCTGTTAAATTATTCATTTCTTTTGGAAGTGCATCACATATGCAACATCTTTGCGAAGAAGCGGTGCCTGTAAGAGCTTGGCGAACCTTCCTGTCAATCATAGTGCATAGCATCGTATGCTCGATTGTGATTTCAACTTTCTCGAAAATTAATTTCGTTGGTTTCAAAACAGAAATTTCATTTTCCATCTGTTTCATTTCGAAATTAATATTTTCAATTGTTTCTTTCTGATATGAGTATTTAATTGTACGGCAGTGCTGGGTAGAACATGGGTATTTATTTCGCCAAAACTCTATCGGTGTATCATTCGCACGATTCACTATTAAACTAATCGGGACCATACAAAACATGAAAATACTATTGTTTCCTAAATCATTAGGATTAGTAAAGGATTGTTTGAATTGATTAAATCCCGAGCTGCCGTCACAACCGTACTTTTTAATCAATTTGAAACAGGTCTCTTGTTTTTCAAGAACAGACTTCTTTACATCATCTGCTTCTAAAATTCTTTGAGCAGTATGATCGAGAAGATCTTGTAATTTAATAGAGGCACCAATTTCTGATACTTCAACCTCAGGATAACATCTTGCTTTTGCAGCAATAATATGTCTGTATTGGGCTTGAGGTCCGATTGGTCCTGCATCCCTCGCAAATGGCCACTGTCCTGAAGAGGCCCTCTTCACAGCAATATCTCCTCCCCAAGGCCCACCTTCTCTCGCACCGAATACGCCGACGCGTGCTTTTGTTTTGAAATCCGAGCGCGTGTTAAGACACGAGAGATAAGCAGGCCCGATTGGTTAGTTTGCGGCCAATGGGACTTCAAGCCCACAGTCTCTCGCACCGAATACGTCGACGCGTGCTTGTGTTTTGAAATTCGAGCGCGTGTTTATACTCGAGAGATAAGGGATCCGTCTTTAATTTGAGGGTAGGACGAAGCAGGCGGGACTACGCGCAGTCAGCGGACTACCCTTCTTTTCCTGTGTCTCTCCGCGAGACGTATTGATGCTGGATAATATTCTGTAATTTCTAGTTCTCCAAAATTAATCAGGCTCATCAGCCAGAGCATTTCGCCAGGGTCGCGGTTTATGACCGTATTGTCCCGCAAGTCGGCGGTAGAGAACGGTTTCCTACAGTTGCGGATAATTTATTAAGTAATTGGTTCCGCCTCGTAGCAGACGTGAACTCAGGGTGTCAGAAAGGGGAAACAGGAATGGTATGCATTTTCTTCTTTATAGCAACTCGAAGACTTTCTGCGTCTCTTCCCTTCGGACCCTTTCGAACCGATACACGTGGTGTCTGTTTTCTATCTTGAAGCAATGGGTACATTGGCAGTGGAAGGACGGAGCGCGGGCTTTTGTGAAAGTTTTCGTTGCACTTCTGCAAAACACGTGTGTTCCGAAAATGTGCTGGCTTCTTTTTACCTAAAGCCTCTTGTCCTGGTGGGTGTAAACTCATAATGGAATGAGAGAAACTACTTGGGGGTAGAGAAAGTTACTTGGGAAAAAATCCTGTCAGTCAGCTAGTAATCTCGGCCCAGAAATGTTCTCCGCCGAAGAGTATTACGCTATGTTCTGGGTGTACGCGCGGAACGACGGGAACGCAAGTGCTACCGTGCGAGCGTTGGCAGTGGAGTACCCGCGCATCGAAACCCCGAGCGAGGGAACGATCAGACGTTCGGCGTCTCGATTATACTCGGCGGAGGCGTGCATAGACGCTGAGGGTGCCCACATTGAGCAACTGTTCAATTAACAGTAATCGGCCCTTTCGGGGCCACCAATTTTTATAACATAGGAACAACACGTTCCGTAGAAAATAAATTAAATGATCAGTGTTAGTATCAGTGCAGTGAAGTGAATATTCGGTACATTAACCCGGACGCACTTGACGTTGCGACCCTTACCTTCGGGTGGTGTCCTGCGAATACCTGCGATCAGCTGAGCACTGGGCGCTACCCTATCATAAATCTTTTCGTCCACCGATGACCAGGATCGGTACAGTGACCCAGTGACACAAAAAAAGGTTTCCGAAAAAGAAGGAAAGGAATGTCCGAATGGGTGAGTTTTATTTAATTTATTGGTGATTATTAGGTGTAGAAATAAATTCTTTCCGATTTTAGGGTACAATAACAGTTCGATTTAAAAAATATGAAAAATACCACCGCGATAGAAATTCAGTAGCTTTGTACAGATTATGTAAATCCAGTCGGAAAGAATTTATTCATACACCTAATATTATTGTTTAAATTTAGTTGGGTTGGCCGTTATTAAACTACGGATTTTTACCTCAATAACAAATTACGATCACATGTCGTACATTTTCTGCTACATTACCTTTTCGTTTATGCGTTATTTGAAAACGAAATGTACGTATTTCTTGTCCTCTCGCTTCAAATAATTATTATTTAAGATTCTGCTTAAAAAAAAAACTGTGTAACGCGGTTTCCTTCGATGCATGTCGACTTGCTTGTTCGTACGTCCGTAGTACAAGCGCGGCCGCCTACCGCGTAGCCAACGCTACCGCGGGAGCTCGGGCGGAAGGCGCGCGCTCTGATTGGTCGGTGCTTTTTGTTATTATCTCGTTAACGAAACCTCGGAGAGAATTTTCGCAAAGGAAAAAGTTGTTTGCAATCACCCCCTGAATCACCCCCTTCAAGGAACTCCGACATTTTTGGGACACCCTGTATACAAGTTCAAGTTATTTCCTCTTAGTCCTCGTGTATCTGGGGCAGGGGCCGTCAGCTATGCAACAATTTCTCAATCGCGAATTTCATAATAGAGGAAGGCCTTCAACAGGGCACTGTTAATTCGCCGATCCTATTCAATATTTTTACAAGCGATTTGCCCAAGCGTTTTGACTTTAATACCCCGAATAACCCATCGCTACTAGCTTTTGCTGACGACATAATAGTGTACGTGTACGGCAGCAGAGTAATGCCCGTAAGGGATAGTCTAGAACAGGCGGTAGATAAGATAAATAAATACCTTATGGCATGGAATCTCCGATTAAATCCCGGTAAATGTGAAACAATACTATTTCGAAAACCGAGGAATACTTTAAGTTGGAAGACAAAGTCTGGCAAAGAGATTTCAGTATCTCAATGACAGTCTCAGGCACCGACGACGGAATGGCGGTCCCACACAGGAGGGTCGTGAGATATCTAGGAGTGCACATGGACTATCTGTTGCGGGAGAATGTGCACATAGAAACTCAATTATCAAAAGCAAACAAAGCATTCATAGCAAATAGCAGGATCTTCCATAATAAGTTTCTCTCGCCAAAAGCGAAAATCATATTGTATTTATTACTGGTTAGACCCATTGTCTCATACGCCGCCCCCGTGTGGTGGAATTTTAATCACACCGTGGCAGAAAAGTTAAGATGTTTTGAACGAAAATGCCTAAGATCGTGTCTGGGCCTATACAGATCGCGTGACTCATCCCGGCAGCACTATGTCAGAAATCAAATACTATATGATGGGGCTGATATACCGCGCATAGATCTTTATATTCTGAGACTATCATGTGATTATTATAGTAACCTTTCGTCCATTGAGAACGATATGATTGGTCCCATCGTCAAATATGATGATGCTAGTGATGCCGGACAATTAGAGTCTGGATACATTGCGCCACAGACATTCATCTACTGTGATAGGTTGGGATTACTACAAGATGATGGCAATGTCCCCTCACTCTATCACTGGCGTAGAAACAAAGCGGATAAGCGCATTGCGATGAATCAAGACGATAGAATATATGATAGACCCAAATTCATGTATTCATACAGCATGGCGAAAAGAGGCACCTATGATTTCCATAGGTTAAACTTAAAAAAATACTGGTGGCTGGACATCTCTTGTAATTTTATGACGGAGCTAACACTTCGCCGGGCCGAGCGTCCGACAACAAACTAAATATAACAATATTTTTTAGAGATAAACAGCCCCAATTTGGGCTCAACCTGTAAATAGTCTTATCTGTATATAGCCATAAGCCTCATTTTCTTACCTGCTTCAACTTATATTAGTAAATAAGTAGCATCCTATTTTTATATTATGCGTGATTTTCCAGATTGATATAGGGGTTTTTCATACTGGACATTTTTCCCCTATCTATAACTATGTACTGAAAGATAGCCATATAAGGCAGCCTTATATACCTTGGGTATAAATTCTTGGTAGGTAATACTATAAAACAGAGCTCTGTTACAGACTGATTTATTATAAGCCTCGGGAACTCCGTGCAAGTATTAACTAAGCCAAAGAAATATACAAAGCTTTCTTTATTAGGTTTATTTTGCTAAGTATTATTAAAAATGTATTTACATGTCCAAAAATAAACACTTTTCTGAAAAAAGGGGGCCGTCAGCTATAGCTCTACTGATTAGTCTGGCTGACAGTCCGAAGAGGAAACGCACATCTTTTTTTCCTTCTGCATCTTTTAAAACTTGCCAATCCACCTGCCCCGCACAGTACTCCAAAAAGCGTGACCGGCATTAGGGCTTACGGTTACGTCGGAGGCGACGAGGCAAGATCCCTCTTTACGTTGCGAAGTCAATCATCAATCACAATCTCGATTTCGGACGTAACAGCGACCTATGATGAAATACTGCGGGGAGTTCTGTATTTGTCTGGGGCTGTATGAGTGCAGCTGAAGTGGAAGCTCTACATGTAACGTTCTCGAACGAGAAGTTGCCGTTAATTACAGGAGATTCCACAACTAGAGCGGTTTACCTGTGAAATTGTGGGATTAGTTCGGGTGGCGTGCGATAGAGAAATGAATTTCACGAAACGAGAGTCCTTCTTTTTAACAATAAGTAACAAAATAGTTTATTCAAAAAGGTTTTGACACTAGGTCTAAATGGAACATAGAATGCGATGCGTAGTCGCGTGAACTCTGAAGTTTTAAATTAATATAATTGAACATAAGGTAATTACGTATTGACGTATTGGTCGGTATTTATGAATATCTTGGATTTCGGTTTCGACGCTAAGTCGGTGTTAACGGAAATGACGCTTAGTCGGTTGTGATAGAATTTGACGCTTCGGTCGGTAAAACAGAACATAAAGATCGTTTGACGCTTTCTGTATAGAATAGTTAGAACAGAGCCGTTAATTAATATAGAAGATATAATATAAAGGTACGATACTACGATGGGTAATTGAACATAAAGTCTCGACACATAGTTTATTAATTCTTTATTCAACTGTACGAATACTTTTTGCGCGTTCATTTCTGCACATTTATCTGTTTTTGTTCATATCATTGTAAATGTTAAAGGGAATAAAATTTTGTTTATACAAAATCTATTGTACAAATATCACAGAAAATTTCAAAGGGAAAAGGATACCCAAAATGCACTCATTTTTGGAGATATCTTTGAATTTATTTCCAAAACTAAGGATCTAGGATAAAATCTGACCATTCCACACGATGCAGCTGACGTTTTTCCTTCGGAAAGCATCAACAAAAGTGGTAAGTCACGTTTTGTTTTCAATACAGAAGCGAAATAGTTTAGCAAAATGCGCGGTGCCAACAGTGGTAGTCAGGCGCGTTAAGCGATTGGGTTAAGCGGCAGTGGATCGCGCCGCCGTTGACTACCACTGTCGACACCGCGTGTTTTGCCAAACTATTTCGCTTCTGTATTGAAAACAAAACGTGACTTACCACTTTCGTTGATGATTTCCGAAGGAAAAATGTCTGTTGCATCGTGTGGAATAGTTTTGGAAATAAATTGAAAGATATCTTCAAAAATGGGTGCATTTCGGGTGTCATTTTCCATTTGATTGTTGTTTAAACATATTTAAATGATTATAATGCAATAATAACTTATATCGTTGTATTCGGGAGGGTTTATAGAATAATTTGACGCAACGAGCAACCGAATAACTATTACCGTTCGACACAAAAGAGGTTCAAATTTAAAAATTTGCAGTTTTTTCCAATTCGGTTTTCTCAAAAACTGAGGGTGATAGAGCAATTCTGCTTGCGGATTCGTGTTCAGGGCGAAAAACTATACAAGAATCACCCAGCGGATATTGCGGACAAAAAATCGTGTTGGACAGTGAAATGATCGAACTCACGCTCTACTTCGCATAGACCGACTACACGGAGGGTAGTCGGGTCACACACTGCACAAATGACACAGGGTGATTCTGGAGCTACGCCCGTCGAAGGATGCGGCCTGGTACCACGTGGCGAGGACAACCCCCCCGCAGTGCCTCATCGAATTTTATGGCTTTTTCCAGAAAAAGGTATGAATCCTGGGCCGAATGTAGCGAATTGAGGTCGAGTCCCCGCAGTCGAGGGTGAAATATCATGCAATTCGGACTACTTTGACGCAAGCTAATCAAAGTAGTCCGATTTGCATGATATTTGGTATGACTTTCATCAGAGAAACATAAGGAATCCATTCGCGTCACTTCCCTTCCGATACGACGAAGAAAAGAATTTCATAATACGCTGTAATGGATATTTCACCCTCGACTGCGGGGACTCGACGTCATTCGCTACTTTCGGCCAAGGATTCATACCTTTTTCTGGAAAAAGCCATAAAATTCGGTGAGGTGTGACGTCCCACTATTTTTCGCGCGGTATTATTTAAAGTCTTCCGCATAAATCAAACCAGAATTCCGCCAAAAATCCCTATAACTCAAGTCATACCCCTTTTCCCAATCATTGACAACTTTGACGATGTACCTTAGCGGTCCCCATCTCGAGATGGTCAAGTATGAAATCCCCTTCCCCTCTTCGCCCTACGAGGCATTATCTCCTCCATTATATTTAAATTTAAACAAGGCCCTCGTCCCAAAAACCCTCTTAAAATCGAGACCACGTCTCAACCTCTCTCAAAGACCCACCAAATCAAAGCCACTCTCACCCCTTTCCAATAAAACAATCAAACTCCATCCAATGGGTTGAGTATTCCTCGTCGAAAGCCCCAAACAAAAACCCCGGAAGTCCTATTGCGACGCATATTTCGTACATTAGTCATCAACACGTTCTAATTATAGATCACATAATTCGCACATGAGTCGTGCTGCATACCGCGCATACCCGTCATACCTGACATTCCATCGCTCCATATAAATACCGGTGCCACATGGACCGCGAGCAGCCAGTTCGGTAAAATCATTGACGAAACAACCTCGTCATTTTACAAAAATCTCACAGTATTATTAATATTATATAAAATCAGTATATGTGTGTGTTCCCAGCGCCATCAACTGTAAGGTATTATAATTATCTAATATACAATTACATATCGCCCACGTATACAGGGTGTCCGCGGGAAAGCTAAACAGCCGGCTTCCTCCTAAACTATTGGAGATAAAAATATAAAAAAAATAGGGAATTGCATGGTTCGAGGGGGCCAATTAATTAGCGCGAACGACTTTTTTTATCGATTATTATTTTAAAAGATACGATGGTCAAGTTCGGTTTTTCAAATGGAACTATTTTTTTTGAACACCTGAGTTGATAGTGCGTTCCGAGACAAATTCAATAAGCTGTAATGTATACACTTTATTTTCACTGGTTTTTAAGATATTGCGCTTGCAAATTTACTGATTTTCACTGGAAGAAAACTGTCTGGTATAGCACGAACCGGGGACGGTCTTACTGGATCCACGGGTCGCACTGCCTTTTGAAATAGATACCTACCTGCCAAAGGTCTACGCCAGGCCCAAAGGCTGGACAATTTTTTTCCGTCAGAAATGCTACTTAGGTAGGTACATCTGCGGTATCGAGAAGCGCACCGTTACTTTTATTTCGCACTTGCTTCTACGCTCGGATGGCCGGTTCTTTTGGGAGGGATGCAAGTTCGATTGATTAGGTTAGGAGGAGTGAAAGTTGCTAGACTAAATTTCAATCATAGGGAGTAGATTGTATCAGAACCATTCGGATTTGCATTCCTCACAAACGGCTGCTCTCTTGAAAAGGCCCTCTTCACAGCAATGCCCACCTTCTCTCGCACGGAATACGTTAACGCTTGCTTTTGTTCTGATATTGAAGCTCGTGTTTATACTCGAGAGGACCACGCGTCGACAGCGGGCTACCCCTTTTCTTCCTGTGTCTCTCCACGAGCCGTGTTGACGGTGGATTGTAGGAGCGTAGATATCTGGATGCCAGTTATTGAATTCAGGAGACGATAGAAACATTTTATTACAAAACACACATGTACTATAATTAAAGTAAATCGTATTCCTCTCGGGCAGGAGTACTGATAATGATCGAACTTGCGCCCCACTTCGCGCAGACCAATTACACGGAGGGTAGTCGGGTCACACACTGCCCAAATGATACAGGGTAATTCTGGAGCAACGCCCGTCAAGAAGATGCGCTGGCACCCCGTGGCGAGGACAACACCCCGCAGTGCCCATCGAATTTTATGGCTTTCGACCCTCGAAGGGTTTGGAATACCATTAAGAAGTGAGAAATGTTCAGGATTTCAAATGTTTGCTTCTTTTCTTTATCGTATGGAAGGGGAAGTGGCGCCAATGGATTCCTGGCGTTCCGTCGATTAAAATCATACCAAATTTTATGTAAATCAGACTATTTTTAACCAAGTCAAGTCAGCTTGAAATGATATAAATCGATATTCTACGGAATTTCCTTCATTATGGTCCGAATACGTCGTTCTTGGTGTCAGTTTCATCGGCGAAACATTTCGAAGATTTCTCACTTCTTATTAGGCACTCGAACCCCTTCGCGGGTGGAAAACCATAAAATTCGGCCAGGCACTGCGAAGGGCTGTCCTCGCCACGGGGTACCAGGCCGCCGCATCTCCTTGACGGGCGCTGCTCCTTAATTACCCTGTATCTGGTTAGGAAATAAAATAATTCTTTATTCTTTATCGTGTGGATATGGAAGTATCGCCGATGGATTCCTTGGGGTTTTCCGATGAAAATCATTACAAATGTCGTGTAAATCGGACAACTTTTACATAGGGAATACAAATAGCTTGTGTCAAAGTAGTCCGATTTGCATGACATTTGGTATGATTTTCGTCAGAAAAACATAAGGAATCCATTGGCGTCACTTCCCTTTCGATACGATGAAGAAAAGGGTTTCTTAATACGCTGTAATGGATAATTCACCCTCGACTGCGGAGGGTCGACTTCAATTCGCTACGTTCGGCCCAGGATTCGTACCTTTTTCCGGAAAAAAAACCATAAAAATCGGGTGAGGCAATGCGAAGGTCTGTCCTCGCCACGGGGTGCCAGCGCATCTCCTTGACGGGCGTTGCTCCAGAATTACACTGTATCATTTGGGCAGTGTGTGACCCGACTACCCTCCGTGTAATTGGTCTGCGCGAAGTGGGGCGCAAGTTCGATCATTATCAGTACTCCTGCCCTAGAGGAATACGATTTACTTTAATTATAGTACATGTGTGTTTTGTAATAAAATGTTTCTATCGTCTCCTGAATTCAATAACTGGCATCCAGATATCTACGCTCCTACAATCCACCGTCAACACGGCTCGTGGAGAGACACAGGAAGAAAAGGGGTAGCCCGCTGTCGACGCGTGGTCCTCTCGAGTATAAACACGAGCTTCAATATCAGAACAAAAGCAAGCGTTAACGTATTGCGTGCGAGAGAAGGTGGGCATTGCTGTGAAGAGGGCCTCTTCAAGAGAGCAGCCGTTTGTGAGTAATGCAAATCCGAATGGTTCTGATACAATCTGCTCCCTATGATTGAAATTTAGTCTAGCAACTTTCACTCCTCCTAGCCTAACCAATCGAACTTGCATCCCTCCCAAAGGAACCGGCCATCCGAGCGTAGAAGCAAGTGCGAAATAAAAGTAACGGTGCGCTTCTCGATACCGCAGATGTACCTACCTAAGTAGCATTTCTGACGGAAAAAAATTGTCCAGCCTTTGGGCCGGCGTTGACCTTTGGCAGGTAGGTATCTATTTCAAAAGGCAGTGCCACCCGTGGAGCCAGTCAGACCGTCCCCGGTCCGTGCTATACCAGACAGTTTTCTTCCAGTGAAAATCAGTAAATTTGCAAGCGCAATATCTTAAAAACCAGTGAAAATAAATTGTATACATTAAAGCTTATTGAATTTGTCTTGGAACGCACTATCAACTCAGGTATTCAAAAAAAATAGTTCCATTTGAAAAACCGAACTTGACCATCGTATCTTTTAAAATAATAATCGATAACAAAATTCGTTCGCGCTAATTAATTGGCCCCCTCGAACCATGCAATTCCCTATTTTTTTTATATTTTTATCTCCAATAGTTTAGGAGGAAGCCGGCTGTTTAGCTTTCCCGCGGACACCCTGTATATACATATATATATATATATATATATATATATATATATATATATATATATATATATATTAATCACTGTTACACAAATGTTTTGTGCCAAATGCTTAATGTCTCAGGTATTGTTATAAATCGTTTACCGCTATTGCATCAGTAGTGCATGGCGTTTCCCAATACGTTCAAATAAATAACGTTTTCTTTCAATCAACGTTTCGAATTATTGTATTAATCCTTCGAACATTCAGAATCATAACAAGGCACTGCAACGACTGATCTCGCTTCGCGCACGCTGCGAGTTCTTACGGTGTTTACAAAGCTTACGTTTGCTTAAGCATTACAGGCCCCATATAAATACACCTATTGTAAAGAAATCTAATGCGTGCTTTCTTATCCCAATGAAATAGTAAATCCAATTATCACGTCGTAAATACCAACCACCAGTGCTCTAACGGGTGTCACACTGGTGCATGCTTAGCAACCTTCCCTGGTTGCTTTGAGCCGCGAAGCTGGTTTTCATGCCAAAAACTCCCATCTTACCTTGTGCCGCGAAGCTGGTTTTCGTGCCAAAAACTCCCATCTTACTTTGTGCCGCGAAGCTGGTTTTCGTGCCAAAAAGATCCTCTCAACCTACCCCAACAATGTCATTCCCCTAAAGACCTTCACCCGGGACGTGACATAATTTTGGTGACAGCGGTGGGATCTTCGTCTACCGTTAACAGAAAATAGATTCTCTGACACACGGTACCCACAAGGTCCCAATATCTGGCATGTGCATACGACACTCACGTCGGGGCGCACTATCTTACCGGAGCCGCAGATTACAAAGTCTAACGGTATATATGCAGACGATGGTCTGTGTTTCTGGGGGTATAGCAACTAGCACGGTATGCGATGATATTTGCCTAAGTTGCTTTAATTTGGTTCCAACAGACACGGTGACAGTATACCAAATTCTTTATTACGAAACGGCCTATACATTCCCCAATTGCCCTCGGTGCAAAACCGTCTTACTCCAAACGTGTCCCATAAACAGGTGCGCTGTGTGCACAGAATATTACTTCCTCTCAAATAAAAGCTACAAACAATTTGATAATCCTTACCTGGGTATAGAACATCCTGATTTCTAAACAACGGCTACCGAGCGTGACATAATTTTGGTCACAAAAAGTGGGATTCTCGTCCACCGTGAACAGAAATATATTCTCTGACATACGGTACCCACAATATTCCAATATCTATCATGTGCATTCGACGCCGACATCGGAACGCACTATCCTACCGGAGCCGCAGATTACAGAGCATAACTGCATTTCTGAATGAACTGTGTTTCGGGCGGTGTAGCAACGACCACGGAAGGCGAAGATATTTGCCTAACCTGCTTTGATTTGGATCCAGTTGAGGTGGACGCAATATATCAGGAACATTACTATATTTCTGTCAATTTATTCCCTAATTGCCCTCGTTGCAAAAACCTCTTACTTTGCACGCGTCCCATAAGCAGTTGCGCCGAGTGCACAGAACATTACCTCCTTTCAAATAAAAGTTACGAACGATTCGATAATTCCTACCTGGGTAGCGGGCGCCGTAGGCGCCTGTAAATAATAGGCCGTAAAGATAGACGAATTAAACATGTCTGTGTACAACGAAACCAACGATTCTTGCTTGGTAGACCAAGACGCAGGCCTGTCCACCGACGCTGTAGCAACTGCAACCGCCGAATTAATGGAATGGGTGCAATTATTGCGACAAAAACAAGCCGAAATTGAGAGTTTGCACGCGAAATTTGTTGTAAATCCGGGATCTAATACGCGTTCAGGCGTAGCTTCCGGTTCGGACGGCCCCGCGTCAGAAAATCTCTCCGGTCAGATCAGGCCATCCTCGAAATGATGGAAAAACTTCTTGCACCCCCGCTAACGGCAAACAATTTTGCCACTCCAGGTTCATCCCGTTTTGATAGGAAATCGGTATTAAATTATAACAACGTTCCGGACCAGGATCCATCGCCCCAGATCAAGTTAAGGGACGCCATAGAAACAGTCCCAATTTTTAACGGGCATAACTTTCCCGTTGTCCAATTCGCTAGAGCCTGCAATAGGGCTAAGGCTCTGGTTCCCCCGCAAGCCGATCCCCAGCTGGCGAGGTTGTTGCGAAATAAGCTGCAGGACCTTGCATGCTTGGCCGTTGAGGATCGAGTCTTTGACTCTGTAAACGATCTAATCAAACAACTTAAACGTACCTGCTCCCCTGCCAAACCGTCAGACCACTATCGTGGGGAACTCGCAAACGTTATTAAGGGGGGACGCCTACCTAGAGCGGTCGAAACAATGCGCTTCTTTGGGATTATTTTCCAGAAAAACCGTTACACTTTTATTAATAACTATTCGTCTATTGTTAAGAGTACATCTAAAGAACAGTTCAGTATTGCGTTAAAGAATATTAAAAGATTTGAGAGTTATAAGCGATGACCGGGATGTCCTTTTTTTGCGGTGACCATCGTAGCTCGTAGCAGAATCATCCGAAATGAAAAATTCGAAAGGCTTTAGATAGAGTATGAAATTATCTAGGCGCTATCGGAGGGATTTCTTTTTTTTCTTCTTAGTTTTTTTGTACAGGCCAAGAAAGGAACTACTTTTTTTTGAAAATCGAAAAGCATAGTATAAATATAAATGTAAATATAAATATAAATATAAAAGAAAAAATATGTGAAAAAAAGAATATAAATAAGAAAAAATATATGAAAAAAGATTATAAATAAAAAAATATAGAAAAAGAAAAAACGAAAAAGGAAAATAAAATATAGAATAATATAAAAGAAATGTAAAAATTACAATATAAATAGGAAATAAAAAATATAAAATGAAAATAAAAATAGATATATAAATGAGAATACAATCAATATACAAATAAAAATAAAGAAAAAATTAAAATCTATATAAATCTTCCCCTTCGGGCGGCAACAGCGCGGGCGGCGTTGGCGATGGCGATGGCGAGGTCAGGGAGCATGTCTCGCAAACGCTCCATCAGGGGTGGTGGTGGCAGGTTCTAAAACACGCTAACCCCAAGGTAATATTTATACATTCCGCACAATATCCTATTACAGCATCACTTACCGCCAAGACATCACCATCACCATCGACATCACCATCACCATCACCATCGTCATCACCATCGTCTTCGTCGGTGGTGTCGTCACCGGTGTCATCGTCGGTGGTGTCGTCGGTGGTGTCGTCGCCGGTATCGTCACCGTGGCTGACTGCACCCTGCAAATCCCAGAACATAGAAACCTTGATATATCGTGGTAACACTTAAAAAAAGAAAAAAAGAAAAGAATAAAAACCGTGTGAAACATTGTTATGTACATACCTCAGGAATGATCAAACATTGTGTGGGGTCTTCCTCCGGGGTAATCCTATAACCTCCCATTATATTTTAATATCACTTGGTTATCAAATGGTCGCTTGACAGACGACTGGACTCACAACATCTTCAGGCTCGCACAAGGAACCCTTATCACCCATGCCTAAAGTTGCATACGTTGCAAAGTAGGATGCCTTTGTTCTTCACGACCCCTCCTTCTATGTGCTCCACCTGCATTTTCGCTGACCATCTTTACCATCTGCATCTTCTTCGAATTATTCACTGACCATCCTATCCTTCTTCGTTTGCATCATTTCACTATACCATACCATACCACTCTGAACGTAAATCGAACGTGAATCGTACCACTCTGAACGTAAATCGAACGTGAATCGAACGGCTTTGAATGTGAATCGAACGGGTATTGAACGTGAATCGTACCACTCTGAACGTAAATCGAACGGGTATTAAACGGCTTTGAACGTGAATCGAACGGCTTTGAACGTGTATTGAACGGGTATTGAACGTGAATCGTACCACTCTGAACGTAAATCGAACGGGTATTGAACGGCTTTGAACGTGAATCGAACGGGTATTGAATGGCATTGAACGTAAATCGAACGTGAATCGTACCACTCTGAACGTGAATCGTACCACTCTGAACGTGAATCGTATCACTCTGAACGTGAATCGAACCGCTTCTACATAATAATTATAACTATCGTCTTAATCTAGCATACATCGTATATAGCAGGTTGGGGAGGGTGAAGAAAAAACATTTATGAATTAAAAATTGATTAAATTTTATTTATGAATTTCTCTCTGGCGTTTAGACCACCAGTTGAATATTTTAAATACATTTTGCAGAGGCACAATGCTTTGCGTGTCTGCTACATCGCAGAGTATTAACTACATTTAGATTATTTAGAGATTTAATATCCTCATAGTCAATGTCCAGCGTCTCGATGACCACGTCCGCTCTCGTATTTTCATCGAGGAAATCCGCAAGCCAGTCGGGTTTCTGCAACCCTTTAACGTATACGATATGCGATGCGTCATCTTCTTCGTCGATTGCATCAGCTACAGCTTTCGAAATTAGCTGTTTAGCCATACTGTACGGAACGTCTCCATCGTCCCACCGTAGTCCATGATGTTTTGCCACCAACCACCGGATGCTTGATTTGTCGGATTTTGTAAGAAGATATTGCGACGTCGAACTCCCGGCAATATAGTGCGAGAGAATTGTTCCCTTTCGTAGGACAGCCACTTCCTTCACGACAAATCTTCCATCAACGATGAACCCTTGCAGGTCAACAAATGTTGGTACAGCCATTATCGGCACAATTTAGAGGTCCGCTCGCTTCCAAGACAGACGGGAGAATGCAGTCCTTCTCGTAAAGCATCTCGATTTTCACGATGAAATTTTGGTATGATTTTGACACATGAGAGGGCAGGCAAGTAGCATGGCAATTTAATTGATTTTGCGCACCACGTTTGTCAGCGGATTGTATTCACCTACCCGATCGTGCAGAATCAGAGAGTAGGCCGTAGTATTTACCGGCACATTCTCTTTACACTCGAATTCTATGCGCACGTCCACGGTGCCATTCTTGATCGACTCATTTTGTCGCGAGCAATCAATTACCACGAGGGGATCAAATTGTAAAAATTCAGCCACGGTGAATAATGTCTCGTTGCAACTATGTCCATAATACGATTTATGGAATTGCGTATACATGTGATACAAGATGGCGTGCTTATTCTTGTCAAAGTCCAAGTTCATGTCATCATATGGGTAAAATTCTGAGTTGAGAAAAAGTTTTACATTGGTCAATTTGCAGTTGTTGAACTTAGTAACATCTTCAGTCATCACATTCTTTCGACCAGTCTGTAGAACAAGGATCACACATCGAGACTTCTCCAGCTGCGCAGATGCCTTCACGGCCCACGAATGATTGGTCGTGCTCTGTAAGAGAGGATACTCGTTCAGATCCCACGATTGAAAACAAATGCTCAGGTTTTGTCCACTTTCCAAAGCACGTAGCAACGATAGCTTATTAAGGTCGTTCAGCGTCACATGAGGCATCCGCCATTGCACTTTAAGTAATTCAATTCCTGGTTCCAACATCGGTGATCCTATCAGAGCATTGTTGTCGTTGCGCGATCGTATTAAAATCAATTCGTGACGTGCATTAATAATTATGCGTTTGTAGTCCTCGCAAAATCCCAGCAAATATTTGAGTGGGATGCCAAAATTGAAATAATTTTTCACTATTAGCCCATCGCGTCGTTTCAAGCCACATCCGGCATTCTCCATATTTTTGTCTTCGTCAGATGTCAGCGATACATAGTTCTTAAGCGTGCTAGTTATTCCAACGTTTCTGTTACGATCAATCTCCACACCGTTCAGCTCGTATCGAATCTCATCGAATAAGAACGCCACACAATTATTTCCCAACATCACCGTTAACGCATCGTTTTGTTTATTTATCTTCAATTTCCCCTCCACATAGAGGACACTTTCACACGGTAATGTGTACAAATCCTGCTGTTGTATGGGTATTCTTATCTCATCGCTGTATCCAAACGTTGTGTTGACATATGGGTTGTATGTGTGAGTCTCGAGCTTGACGATGCGATCATCAAACGTCGGCTTCCCTCCAATGCTTAGAATATCAGCCATTTTTCAACTTATATGCGCACAATGAATCCCAATGATCTCAAAAATGCAATGTTCGCAGCACTGAGTCTCTTTTTTTTAGCGTGATCAGAGCTGTTGCAGTTGTTGTTGTTGTTGTTGTAAACAATTTCACTTGGAAGAAACGAGTTTCTGGAGTCGTTCAACACAAGCATCTCTTTCGCACCACACGTATTATCGTCGTCGTCGCACGTGCAGTCTGATGGTAATCTCTTCACCTCGAAAATCTAGCAACCGTCCGTCTTGATCCACAACGCGTATCGTTAGATCCGTAATGACCTGTGCGGTGATTGGAAGGTAAATGATCTGTGCGGGCGTTTCCGATATCTTATATCCTGGTAGAACTCTCTGAGAAAATTCATGTATCGTATGTACACGTTTGCCATTGTTGTACGCGCCAGCGGTCACGCTACATTCTATGCGGATAATGTTCACGTTCATGATATTAATTGTATCGTCTGATACGTGCCACCGCCCTGGTTCTAATATCCGATTCGTCGAGAAGCCCAGTACCGATCCAATGTTATTGCGCTTCGTAAAATCTACGGCGAACGAGCAGTACAGTTCGCTTTTCATGGTGTTGTTGTTGGGACGCAACACTATAGGATACACATCGTTGTCACCATTGCTGGTGTCATCGAGATTTTTAGGATACTGCTCGAGTAATCGCTATCTCAAATACTTGGCAATGGCGTCTAGTTCGTAGGAGCCGTGTGGAATCCTAATAGTTTCAGGACTGGTGTCAACACTGCTGTTTTTGATGTCATAGTTTACGACGAAGTAGAAATTATCATTGCTCCAGTCGATGTTCGATATTGTATGATAAGTTTCAAAGGTTGTTAGGCCAAGCTCGTAATCATCGTCGCTCAAATCTATGGGTGGAAAGTAGCTCACCGCGAGGGTGCTACTCTTGCCGGTTAGAGTGAATGTTAGCGACATATTCAGAGCTGCACGGCTCGACTAGTACTGAATCATAGTGGTGGGAAGTCAATCCTTAAATTTGGTGTCGATCGTTTGTAGAAAGCGTAGACATAGTTGTCCACAATTGCTTTGATTGTACTTCTGATAAGATGTTCGATTGTATTCGATTTTCACAGCATCTTTATCCAGATATTGTACCAATTCCTTAGGCGGTCGAAGATTTCCAAAGCTGTCGAAATATATATCTCGACACCCTCTCTTCGCATATGCCACCCAATGAGTCCCCGGCCCCCCGACATTGTCCAAATTTACGATACCGCTCTCGTTTCGATGTACTCCTCCGGCTGGTAGTGCATTGCGCATAAAAACACCTCTAAAGAATGGAATACGTATACGTTTTGCCAACTCCTCCAATTGCGCATCAGTAGTTAGGCCCGCAGGTATATTTATTTTCTTTTCGGCGTTTTTTTTTTCGTTTCGATATTCCCTGTCCACGCTTGTATGGTGTGAGATAAAGTCCACGGCCTTCCATGGAGCGATTATGACGTTGCATTTCCTGCAACTGATGCTGCGCCGCCTTATTATCGTTTACCGCCTTGGCGGTCCCCGCCGCTCCACCAGCTAACGATCCGAGAACATCTAGCAGCGGGAGAAGTGGTAATATACCATCGGCTTTTATATGCTCCGGGAGTCGGTCTCACAACTGGTCAATGTGTCTGCCAAACTCGCGCAGTAGAATAATCATTGGTATATATTTCAACTGCTCAGAGGTTAGGTCTCGAAAATCGCAATTATCCGACAGGATCAGAAGCATTTTGAATACTGAGCTGTCGTGTTTCGGTGCGGACCTATAAATAGGGCGCGTCGCTGCTTCGACGTATCAAAATCATTTTTCACAGTTCACGGAGAGGATGCGATTCGTACAACAACCTGTAACGATACGCGTGACAAATTTTGACGATAAATGGCAAATGATGGCCCCGAAAACAAGACGCAGACATGGTAGCATGCTACCAAACACTATCCGCTGCCTAATTTGCGGTCCATCAAATTGTGGAAAGACCAACGTGCTGGTGAGCTTGTTGGAAAGTCCACACGGCGTCCGCTTTGAGAACGTGTACGTGTATTCCAAGTCGTTGCAACAGCCGAAATATCAGTATTTGGAGAATTTATTGACTCCGATAAATGAAATTGGCTACTTTACGTTTTCGAACAACAGTGACGTCATCCCACCGAGCGAATCGCATCCGAATTCTATTTTTATGTTTGATGACGTGGCATGCGACAAGCAAGATACGATAAGGGAGTACTTTGCAATGGGGCGCAACTCGAACGTTGACTGTTTCTATCTCTGTCAGACGTACGCAAAGATTCCCAAACATCTTATACGCGACAAAGCGAATTTGCTGATTCTGTTTAAGCAGGATGGTACCAACTTGAAACATGTGTACAACGATCACGTAAACACTGACATGACTTACGAGGATTTCTGCGCTTTGTGTCGTAATTGTTGGCAACGGGAGTATGGTTTCGCGGTGATAAACAAGGATAGCGCGATGTCCAATGGACGTTATAGAAAGGGATTTAACGAGTTTGCCGTACCGTGAGATGGTCAATTGTCATCAACACGTCGGTGGGAAAGCAACATCTGCGGTACAACGATGATTGATATCGATACTCTGGAGATTAAGGGGGTAGACACGTCACGTGGTCTAGCCGATTCGGCAGGTCGGTATTACAGCAGGTTTTTTCTGCACAGAAATGGTAATACCGATAGATCGACGATTGCCCGGTAAACGCGAGAGGGAGCTGTTTGCTATTTCCGTATTCTATTCTGAATAAGGAAATAAAATCTCAGCTGTTGCGTTGTACTTATAAAAATTTAAACGGAAAGTCGGCTGGTACTGCAAACGTAGAAAATTCATTGTACATTTTAATTACTTGAAATGTGCTTATGCTACAATATTCTACGTTGGCAGTAAGGAATTATAAGTGAAAAGGAAAAATAGATGAGGGCATGTCCCCAGAAAATGAAGTTTGTTAGGATAGACATTTTTTAATTAGCAAAACACTGAAACAGAACATGAAATACACATCCTATGCAGAAAGCAGTTATGAACAAACATATATAAAATTGTGTTTCATGTTGAATCCAACGCGTGATTATTATGTGGTCCCTCCTCGAAGTGACAGAAAATATAACCTATGTATATGCTATAACACAATAAATATTTAGCGGCTATTTCGTTGTATTACGCTACATTTGTGAACTTTTCATCATCCTTCCGAAACATTATTATTACGCCGCAACAGTATCTTTAGGAAATCGGGTATAGCATATAAGTTATATTCTCTGTCACTTGGAGGACCGGATTTTCTGTCCTCGAAGTGACAGAAAATATATCCTATATGCTAGACCCGATTTCCTAAAGATACTGTTGCGACGTAATAATAATGTTTCGGAACGATGATAAAATGTTCACAAATGTAGCGCAAAAGAACGAAATAGCCGCTCAACATTTATTGTCATATAGCGTATACATAGGTTATATTTTCTGTCACTTCGAGGAGGGGACCATAGACATATATAGACGGAGGAGCGTAAGCTGAGGGGGGTGGCAAGGTTCGCGGTAAGGGGAGCGATACGAGTAAATCGGATAACGCTGTGGTTATGCATGCCGAATGCATCCGAAGCTAACCGACGCGCCTGTATCTGAACCTATGCCTTTACCCCTCCAAGCCTTCCTTCCCCACGCCGATAGTCCCATCTTCTGATCCGTCTATATATGTCTATGGAGGGGGCCATGTAATAATCACGCGCATCCAGCCTACGCATTTTTTTTATGAAAAATTATTTAAATCGGACTATTTTTAACGAAACGGGCTTTCAATTCTGCAAACAAATTTTTCACGTAATTTCCTTAATTATGGTTTGAGTTGTATCATTTTTGGGGCCAATTTGATTGAGAAAGTATAAGGAATCGATTGACGCCACGATCGCAAAGATCTGATTAGAAATTGGAAAACTTCAGATTCATCAGTGCTTAGTGCGCAACATTGTATGGCCCCGCTGGTTTCAAGCATCGAAGCCGACGAAACTCAGCGAGACACATGTGTAAAATAACATATTTGCAGTTTTATAATTGAAGATGTAGTGAACGTTACAGGACTGTCTTTATATATGGCTCTCACAAACAAAATCGCCTGACATGTTAGACATGAAACCGGGCATACAAATGGTTGCGCATATCGCCGAAAGCATCAGAAAGAATATGTACAGTCTTCCAATGTTTCAATTGTTGAGAAGCCTTTGGGCTCAGTTTATCGGGAAAGACCTACCCACCCCACTGTTTTGCTTTCTCGTTGCGAGCGTGGACCTTCGGGTCCTAGTAGACCGCCCGTTGACAGCCGAGAACAATAAAACCGACGAGCTAGATAAAATACCCAGTACAGAAAAATAAAATGTTCGTGTTTTTGATAAGTATTGATGAAAGTATTACCGATGAATTTTTTAGGATTTCCCGATGAAAATTATATCAAACATGGAGCAATTCGATCAATTTTTATTCAACGTAGAGTGTGTTCTAATCATGTATTCATAAGAAAAAATAGACTGAATTGCTTCGTGTCTTGACTCACCAACAATCCACGAATGGTAACACTCTCATCAAGGTGTAATGAGAAATTTTCAACATTTCGTATTCAGTACTGGATGACTCAAGTCGCCGTCGACCGAGGGTGTACCGCTGGTGCGCTATTTCACTCGCACTCGGTTCACATCGTGCGGTCTCCTTGTCAAGCGGTTCGAGCGAGGGCCCTGATAGGGGTGAATTTATTTGGGAAATAAAAGTCGCGTCATTCATGACACCTACTCGCGAACAGATATACATATGTACGAGAAGAAACAATGCAATTGCCCGATGACTTGAAGCAACATTTCAATAGGTAAATGCATGAAACTCTGGGATCAGGAATTCCGAACCCAGTGGGGCATATGTAAGAACTGGCGATATTCAACAATAGTTCGTCGTCTAAATTTTACAAGTATTTTTTTGACGTGAATATAAAGTTTGTTAGCAAAGTCTTTCTCGATTTGAGTTCTGTAGAAGGCTGATTTTCCTTCGCCATGGAAAGTCCCCTCTTGGCCTTCTCGCTGGCAATCATGCGACTTGCTGAGTTTCGTGGGCTTCGGCGCTCGAAACCAGCGGGGCCATACAATGTTGCGCGCTAAGCAGTGACAAATCTGCAGTTCTGCATTTCTAATCAGATCTTTGCGAAAGTGACGTCAGTCGATTCCTCATGTTTTCTCGATCAAATTGGCCCCAAAAATGATATAATTCGGACCAAAATTAAGGAAATTACGTGAAAAATTTGTTTGTAGAAGTGAAAGCCCGTTTTGTTAAAAATAGTCCGATTTAAATTATTTTCTGCCAATATAACCGGGAGAATGCCAAGAATCCAATGGTGTCACTTTCATATTGATACGATGAAAAATAAACAAATTCTGTTTCTTTATAATCGATGACACATCGCCGAGCACGACGATCTCGCGCGGCTCGGGACACAAAGGTTCTCGTCGGTTATTCGAACTTCTAAGATCGTATTCAGATTTATTGGCCGGTGAGTTTCGTAACTAGGGGTGTGCGGTTACCCGATTTTTCGGGCTCGGGACGGGCCGGCAACTTTCGGGCGGGATCGGGCGGGGTCCCGATACTTTCGTATTGCTCGAGATCCCGACAGTTTCGGGACCCCGAGACTCGATTCGGGCTACAAGCATAGCCGCCATGAGCGGACAATTTGATTTCAGGTCGGCTCGGCAAAACTCGGACGCGATCGGACGATATCGTTACCAGTAATAGATTAAAATTATTACCTGAGAACATAGAAAAATTATGTTTCTTACACGTTAATTTGAAATAATAAAATATTCGCCTCCTGTATATTGTTGTTATTATGAAACATCCAGGAAATATTCCTTTTTGTATGCTTATAGTTCGTACGTTTTCTATTTTAAATCTGAACCTATCCGGATAAAGATAATACCCTATATATTCCCTTTACATAAAGTACTAAGTATGAAGTATATTTTATTCAGATTTTAAAATATTGTCGATATAAAAATAGTCTTCTTCCCAAGTTCTGAACATGGTATTTATTTAAGTACGTATATGGACGTATTCAGTATTCACAGACTATTTGGAAGCAATGAATATACATATATATGTAAATAAATAATAAGATACAAATTATGATTCAACAGGAGACAGAAAGGTAAAAACTTATCACTCTGGTATCGATATAAATGATATACATAATTCTTTCCGTCTCGGTCCGCTCGTAATAGCTGGCTTTCGAGCCGATCGTGTCCGAGTTTTGCCAAACCGACCTGAAATCAAATTGCCCGCTCATGGCGGTCATGCTTGTATCCCCAAATCGAGTCTCGGGATCCCGAAACCGTCGGGATCTCGAGCAATACGAAAGTATCGGGACCCCGCCCGATCCCGCCCGAAATTTTCCGACCCGTCCCGAGGGCCGAGAATCCGAGCCGCGGGACGATCCGCACACTCCTATTCGTAACGCGTATTCTCTCGTCATCGCAGAACACGAGTGAGCCAGAAGTGGTGGGGATAGCGCCAAGCTTCTGTCATGTATAGGCCAAACCGAGCTGAAGCGTAGAAATACATGCATCAGAATAGGTGTGCCTTAGGCCTTAGCTCCGAAAAAATTCAGGAGCTTTATTGGTGAGAACATTGATTCTTTCTCGTTAGCTTCATCTCGTGTTGGTCTACGTATAACTTCGTGACGCACACAACTACATATTTACTACGCTGACAATAAGAATAAATAACAGCCACACGGCTATGTTCAGACGGGGCTGAGCAGCATTCCCGTTACCCCACCATACCCTTCGGTGGCTAGGGAACTCCAACTGACAAATCCACGATCGTCAGATGGTGATGGCTGATTTCTCCTGGATCGCTGTTCACGAAAATGAATCAACCGGCCAATATATTTGAATACGACCTTAGGATAAAGATATAATGAAAGATGAAAAATTATTCGAAGCCAAAGATGAAAGGCCTTCGAATAAACAAAGGAAACTAATAAATACCCGAAGCTAAATAGAATTTTAGATTTAGGGTACACACACCCTCCCCCAAACCTCGTGTCGATCGACCACTGGGACCATTCGGAAGTATATTCTTTTAATTAAATAATGCCCATCTCTGCATAGGAGCGTAAAGAATTACGAAAAAAATCAAGAAGTCAACTGTTGACCGGTTTGGAGACTTTTCCTTGTTATATGTTATATACAATAGTCGGAAGAATAATAATAAATGCAATAATTATATTTTCTGAAAATATGATATCAGTAAATCACTACTTCCAGTGTTATTAAAAAATTCCAATCTCTTTTTTTATTTGAAATAATGTGGCCATATAATTATAACATATATTCGGCAGCGGTGATGTATGTGTCACAGTAAAAGCGTGAATTTAGTAAATGTAGACAATTCCCAGCAGTTCCTAGTCAATGTATACCTAAAATGCATATAACCTAACCTAAAGTCGTCCGAAAATGCATGCATTGACTGCATCACGCTTTTACTGTGGCTTGTGTATCCAGTTAACGCTTCAGTTTTGCTATGATTCCACGTTGGCAGTCCTCCCGAGTAGGCGCCATCTCGTGTCCACTAGCTCAACTAAATTTGTCACGTGACTTGCTCTGTATTATCGCCAATATGGCGGAACTCGTATTTGGGAATGCAATCAGGGGGATACGTTTTTCGTCCTTATATGAACAGATTTTAGGCTGGGTGAGGTCTCATTCGAAAGAGGAAGGTTCGAGACAGCCCGCTCTGGTCATCGTTTGAGCCACAAAACTCTTTTAGTGACCTAAAAATACTTGGATTCCTGCGGGTGTATTTTGTCGACTTTTGCTCTACTTTGAACACTCATATTATTAGATATCAACACAATCTTGTCGATCCATGACCAGAGCGGGCTGCATCGAACCTTCCTCTTTCGATTGAGACCTCACCCAGCCCAAAATCTGCTCATATAAGGACGAAAAACGTATCCCCCCAAATCCATGTTTCGGGCACATTATGTGGGTATTACAGCGCGCTGCATTACCCGTGTCTACCCCCTTAAGTATCGCGAGAGAATAGCGAAGGAAATTGCAAAAACCAGCGAAGCCATTCGCCGGAAATATCAGGCTTCGAAGACTGGCAAGATGGAGGAAGATGTCGCGTTGGAGAGATACTTCAAACCTATCGTCGAACCCTTAAAGCATATTGCGGAAAATACCGCAGCGGCAGAAGCTGACACATCACCGCTGATGAGCACAGACGTTGAAGAGAATGAAACATTAACGCCTAAAACAAAAATCCCATCGAAAGGGAACACATCGCGTAAGGCAAAGAGGAAACGACACACGTTATAGGAATATTCACCCGTAACCTCCACACCGGTTCAATCGAAGCGGAAACGGCATAATGCTACATCAAACCAGTCTCCCGTTCCTCCCGCGCCAATAAATACAATTCCTCTTGTACAATCGCTCTCAACCATTGATGATGACGTTTTTCGAAACTGGTCCCAACGAGCCGTTGGCAACATCTGTTAGGCAACAACTCCAAACACCCGAGGGACAAGAAATGTTTCGCAGCCATTTCGGTCCGCTGGGGCAAAAATACATGAGCGCAATCCTAAGTGGTGATAAGAATACATCAAGTGACTATGTGTACAGCGTATACTCTGACGATAGTAGACCCATGCTTGGGGATAAGGCTTTCGATATGGACAAGGATGACAATATAATCATAGATGGTGTAAAATACAGAGGAACAGTCGGCCTTTACGAACTGATTTTCAAGAGAATTCCTGACGATACTGTATGCACCGATGCCGATAAACAAAAATACAAAAGTATACTGCTGGCGACAAACGCCCACAGACGCGATCATGTCGCTAAAAAGCCCCAATTGAGCAACAAGGGATACAAGTACAAACATGTAATTGCACCGCTACTCCCTAGCGCATCGGCTAGTAAAGCAGGGAAAGGTCTAAGGACACCGCGAGCCATGGTGGTAAACGATAACAAGATCGATTACGTGCACTGGGACGATCCCAACGAGCTGGTGGATCGGTTGCGTTTGCTGGAAGCGTCGCGTCAGGCGGGTAACAACTCTCATGATTCTGAAATTCTATCTATTCACGAGGAACTCCGCGAGATAGCCCTCATTATATAAATTAAACCGCACACCGATGATGTGCATAGTATGCGTCGAGATGCCGATCAACAAGTTTGGGGTATCGCTCGACAAGAGTGGAGCAGCTAGAATGGACTATTACAAATGGAACGGTGTGCTTCGAAATTACATGCGAGATAACGCTCTTTGCGTGGTTGGTGCCGACTTTGATGCAAAATCACGCAAGATACGACGCGTAGCTCAGCCGGTGGCTGACACCGATGCCGTCAATAAACTATACGTGGAAAAGAGTATTAAATTTTTGAGAGAGAAGCAGGAAGAATTAGAGAGGAAGCTGGTCGTGATTCAGAAAGATATGCTGGCGTTGCAAAACAGCGTTCAAAAGATATCGCAGGCGTTGAATTCTATCCCACAGCCGAACAACGAAATTCGTAATGTTAAAGAGGCTGTAACCGCTTATGCTACGGAGCAGCAACTTGTCCAGAATTTCCTGGGACCGACGGGAAGCACATAATGCACGTACACGATAATTATCGCATCATTCGTGTCTAAGACACCTCTGCGATCAAACATGCAGCCATTATCGAAATCCAAGAGTAAAGAAAACCATAGCCACAAAAAGCGACAACGCGTTGAGGAATTGCACGCTCCAGCTCGAAGACATTTCCCACGGAGGCGCATCATAGTGCATGGATACGATGATCTGTGGCAAGCTGACATTGTAGAAATGCGTCCATACTCGCGATTCAACCAGGGTCACCACTACATACTCACCGTCATCGATGTGCTGAGCAAGTATGGGTGGACGTTACCGCTCAAGACTAAAAGTGGCGCTGAGGTGACTAAAGCGTTTGCAAAGATATTTAGAGATCGATATCCTAAAAATTTGCAAACGGATCAAGGAAAAGAATTTTACAACGCCGATGTGCAGAAACTCTTTACAAAGCACGACATTAATCATTATTCGACGTATTCGGTGATGAAGGCCTCCGTCGTGGAACGTTTCAATCGAACTTTGAAGAACAATATGTGGAAAATGTTTACGCTCAATGGAACCTACAGATGAACCGATGCGCTACCGCGTCTACTTGCAGAGTATAACGCACGAAAACATAGAACCATCGGAATGCATCCTTGCGATGTTACCCCTGCGATCACCGATAAGCTGCTAGCCACCGTGTACAGCAACATAATGGTCGCTGCTCCAGCGAGATTCAAGTTGGGCTAGTTTGTGCGCGTGAGCAAATTTAAAACCATCTTCGATAGAGGCTATACACCGAATTGGACAACGGAGGTGTTCAAGATAGCCAAAGTACAGGCAACTAATCCCGCGACGAATCTGCTGGTCGATTCCTGTGGAAAACCTGTTGCCGGAGGATTCTATGAACACGAGCTGCAACGCGTCACCGATCCTGATGTGTATCTAGTGGAAAAAGTGTTGCGTAGAAAGGGGGATAAGGTGTACGTCACGTGGCTGGGCTTTGATAAATCACACAATTCTTGGATAAATAAAAATAATGTATTGTAAAATAATAATACATGGTTCAATAAATACAATGATACATATGTAAATGTGCACACAATTTTTATTTTTACACATTAATCTTGCTATTAATACGAATGAGTTAATAAATACAATAATAATTTCTATACAGTTGCGAACAATTTTTTATTACGCAATAATCCCACTATTTATATGAATGAGTTAATAAATACAATAATAATTTCTATACATTTGCGAACAATTTCTATACAGTTGCGAACAATTTCTATACATATGTGAACAATTTTATATTATACAATAATTCCACTATTTATAATAAATACAATAATTTCTATTTTATAACGGGATATTATAATGTCCCCAGGGCAGAGTGTCGGTCGAATCGGGTACGATATGCCGCTTGTCGTCGTACGGACTTAGAGCGATTTTGGATTCCGAAATGGTGTACACTTTATGCAATTTAGACTGTATGCATGATTGTCTGCGAACCATTTCGATCTCCCTATGCAAACACTGCGCGTAGTCGTCGAAAGTTATCGTTCTGGCTATGACGTTGGTCTTGACGCCTTTCGCCTTTTTCTTATCTTTTTTGCCGTCTACGCGAAGTGCTTACATTTTCGCTCTAAAGGTGGCCGTTCCAATGGGCGGCTACAGCCGCTAGCGACTGCGGCCGGCGACTGCGGCTGTAGCCGCGTAGACTGGTACAATGGAAAAGCATTCATCCCAACTCCTATGAGCGGCTGCGACTGCTGCGGCCGCGCCATGATTGCTATAGTCTATGCGCGTCTGGTTCATGAGCAGCCTAGGCTACTCTAGACACAACACAATGCCATGAGTGTCTGTTTTCCGCCATAACGGCAGAATCTCCTAGTCGCGCAGCGGCTGCCGCTCTACTCCTCCAGAAGCAGTCTAGCGACTCTAGCCGCTCTGCGACTCTAGCCGCTCTGCGATCCATCGTCACATTCGCGCGGACAGATTATCCCGAAATAACGAAAGAAGTCAGAATTCATAACTTATGGAATTATGTTTTTTTTATATACACTGCTGAAAAAAATTAAAGGAACACTATAATTTCCCGAAAATTTTGATCATTTTCAAATGGCTGTATCTCCGCGAAAAATGATCGCAAAAAGCATTTAAAAAAAGCATTTTAACGCTTGAAGTCTCTAGTTTTGAAACAGTGGCTCAATTTTTTCCATCATACATTATGATACTGTTTTATTAAGATGAAGCGCAGGAAACGAAGTTTCAGAAATTTTTGCCTAGTTTGGACGTATGCACGGGCCAAAAAATTTTTTTTCAGATAAATCTAATGGAGGGCTCTTATAGAGCAAACATTTCTCTTTAATTTCGTTTTTTTAGTTTTGTTGTATGATTTTTATTGACCGAGTTATTCGTCATCAAAACAAAAAAGGAACTTTTCACTTTAAACACCTATAACTTGCGAACACATTATCGTAGACAATTTTTCCTAAGTGTTTTGGAAAGCTAAGAAATTATCCTTTCAATACCTTTAGTTGCCAATTTAGTGATATTTTTTGCATGGTATAAAATCCATTTTAAAATGATACCAAAAATGACATATTTACCATTTTTTGGTACGCATGATGCCACTTCAAGGAAAATCAGGGAATCATTCAAGTGTCCACGTTCTTTGCGAGTCAAAACTACCCGTAAACACCGTGCAAAAGGCCGGACCAATCAGATTTTTTTTCCGTATGTCCTCGATAGTCAAACATGCGATATGGTCTGAAAAATTGAAGGATCACCTGTTTTTCATTATGTTTCTCTGTAAAACCCTTTCTTTTGTTCTCGCGGTTTTTGAACGATTGTTGCACGTTTTTTTTTGTTAGTTCAACGTCGTTGCACCACCCAAAGCGCGCAAACACGTGGTGGTGCTAATGTCAGTTATTGAAGTACAGTTTTTGTCAATGCGAAGAGATTGGATAAAAATGTTTTTCTTAAATTTTTTAAATCATTTCTTTTTACTAAAACGACGTTGAACTAACAAAAAACAAGACGTGCAACAATCGTTCAAACGCCGCGAGAACAAAAGAAAGGGCTTTACAGAAAAACATAACGAAAAACAGGTGATCCTTCAATTTTCAAGTAAAGTCAAAGGCGTCAGAAATGATTAGTATCGATTCTGCAAAGTAATAGCAAATAATTCGTTATATACAGTTATTTTTCCATAAGAAACCCATTGAAAAAATGTCCATATTTTCCAATATTTTCCAATAATGGAGTAATCACCTGTATTCTATATCGTACAGTGGGCCTGAATCCCAAGAAATAGGGGAAAAATGCAACATTCCATTTTTCGCGTTGAAAATGCTGAGTATTATTGAGCAAGATCATAAAAAAAGTGTTAATATACAACTCATAACAAAGTTTGACGTTATTTGAATAAATAACGTCAACAATTTCAATAAAACTAGAAAAATTTGATAAATATACATACTATGGAAAGTGCAGAAATATCTGCAAACCTGTATCCATGTTATTCTGGTACCAATGTAATAGATAGTGTTCACAAAGTGTTAATACATTCTTACGAAATTATACAATATTTGGGCAACCTTCCAATCGAATAATTTGGTGAAGCGACCAAAGAAGCCAGAAATAAAGATTTTAATAAATATAGAAAAGATTGTAAGCTCAAAATATTCTCATTACAATATAATCTCATTTAATGTATACAGAAACGGAGTTTCTTTATTTTTCATCGTATCAATATGAAAATGATACCAATGGATTCCTTGCATTCTCCCGATTAAATTGACAAAAAATATTTAAATCCCACTACTTTTAACGAAACGGGCTTTCAGTCCATGCAAATTAATTAATTGAGGCAGAGAGCAAACAACGGACTAGACCACATTCTTTTCGAAATGGAGTGAGTACCAATAGCGTATTCCAATAGGCTCTACTAATCATATGATATAGGCATTATTAGGTCGGTGCATAAGTTCGTTCGCTTTATTGATAGAAAGTGTTTATTACAAATATAAATATATTTCATACTTTTCAAGGCTGGCGTCCCAATGTGCAGCCGGCGACGGTCCCACTAGTGCAAGGGAGAAACAGATGCATACTTCTCCCTTGCACAAGTGGGACCGTCGCCGGCCGTAGTCGTCGGCCGCACATTGGAACGCCAGCCTTGAAAGGAAAACATTTTTCTTCAATATTTATATTTTTTTGTCACTTTTCTGGCACCTAGATGAACTGGTAAATTTGCCAATTATAACAAAGCGTGTATCAATATATTGATACAAAGTGTTTTTTAAAAATATATAAATATATTTCCAATTATAACAAACCATGTTTTGGAAACACATTCATTTCTTTTACTTTGTGTTTTAATGCGGTACGTCAATGAATACATTTAAAATTATTTTAACATCAGATACTTCAAATGATAAATTCTGTTATTGTTATTCAATTCGCCTTTTTATGTAGTATAAAAGTATATGGAAATTCTTCAAAGGATTGCTTGTTTGAATGAAGAGAGAGTTTAGATACAGCAAGCGGCCTGACGCCGTATTGCCAAAGAATAGGAACTATCTTATATCTGTAATAAACACTTTGTATCAATAAAGCGAACGAACGTATGCGCTAAACACGCGTTGCAATATCAAAATAGAAGCACCCGCTGACGTATTGGGTACTAGAAAAGGTGGGCCATAAGGTGCGTATCGACTATGCGAGGATTCCTCGCGAGGCACGCCTCGCGGAGTTGGATATCTGGAAATTGCATACCGCGATCATGATCACTTTGCGAAACAGCCTCGCGCGGAAGCGTCTAGCCGAATTTCCTAGCCGCGATCGGCGGAGGCCAGACACCAGCCGCGCAGCGTTCGGGATCCCACTTGGTTTCGAGCACTTGAAATGGTCTATGTGTGTAGTAGTAGAGCAAAATACAACCTGCTATAATATACAACTAAGTAAATTTCATACCAAGAAGGGTCTAACTATTATCAAATCAAAAGGCAATTCCACAAATTATTGAAACATCCATATCTGGAGGTGAAAAACACGTTTGCCCCAATATCTCGGAAAATATGCACCATATACATAGAATAATCTGTTAGGCGAAACTGATGTACTTTTTTATAACGAATCCAGTCACGCAATCAGATTCGTAATATATCAAATGTTATATATTAAAAATTACTAATTTTTTACTCCTTCTTCTTATAAATTGTTGGTTCATTTTGGCGTTTTGTCAACATAAACTAAAGACCAAACTGTGAAATACGGATACGTAGAATTCTTCAATTTCGACTGTTTAGTAAAAACTAAATACACTATATTGAACTCGCTACGCGTAGGGAACCTCAGGTGTAAAATTTGAGTATATTTCGGGTCTAATGGAACCAGATGTTTCCAAAGAACTAGCCAGGTTAATCGGCCAGAGCGTCTCATTAGAGTCGCGGTTTATGATCGTATTGTCCCGCACTTCGACGACGGACAACAGTGCTTACGGGTGGGAAGTCACCATTTACCTGTACCTGCCATCCGCTGATAGAGCAATACCTATACGGATTAACGAAAAGGCCGCTTTTTATTATATTTTCAAATTTTATTATATTTTGGACCTTCATATTGTGTTCTGTATTTTGCCTTTATGATGTGTCCTTAATTATCCCAAACGAAGCAGCCTCTGGGAGGTAACAGTTGTGAGCGAAGAGAAAATTCATTTATCGTTTATGGTCGGCAATTTGGTATTTTCAAAGACGGCTTCGACAACATCTGGTTGCCAGATATTCAAAGGATAATCAAAAACATAACTTTGCCGTCTTTAAGAATTCACATATTATTCGCTGTGAACAAAAGCGTGACTTTTTATTAATCCGCGGGTGTCCGCGGGAACAGTAAACAGCTGGATATTTCCTAACGTATTGGAGATAAAAAAAATGATAAGTTTACTCTCCTGCTTCTGGAATACTAGTGATTCTCGTGGGGGATTTGTAGCAGAGGTATCAGACTTTTTTCCCCGAAAGCCCTAACTCCCCATACTTTACCGTCCAGAAATGTCAGGTGTTTTCCGGGCGAACTGGATTAGCGTAACCCACTGTGGTCTCCGAGGGTTAATGAATTACTAATAAAAGATGATTTTTATCGCAAATGACTGATCATTAATTTAAACAAAACGATATTCGGCTACTTCCCTTACTATTCGACTTTTCCTTATAACTTGAAAACCGAATGTTTCCCCAACGTGCGACTTAAAACACTAATAAAGTACCAAAAAAGCAGTTTTCAATTTTTTATCACGATTGAGTTAAAAAATAGAAAACACAAATTAATAGATGTAAAAAATATTAAATTATACATCACTAGAAAGGAATAGGTTTATCCTATTTTTTGCCACCAATTTCATTCCGATATCTGAAAAGAAACACCCAAATGTCATTGCCTTTTTCAATCTGGCAGATAAACAGAGCACGATGTACATATAAAAAAAAGGCTAGTCTTTCACTGCCTTCGACGGTCCTCGAGACCTCATACGACAATAGACCCTTTTTTCAAGTGCTCGAAAAGGTCCTGTGCGGCGCGTCGTTGCACTGGTGGGGCCATGGCGTTGACGCTTAGGTATAGGAAATACCATTTCCGACGACGCCAGTCGCAGTCGCTTGGCGGCTGTAGCCGCTCATTGGAACGGCCAGCTTAAGACCTACGAATTCGGTCATTATCGCACCGTTATTTTCGTCCTTCATCAGCCCTGGAACCTTCTTATTTACACGCGACATATTATATGCATTGTCGATGGGATAATCGCTTGTGTCGAATCTATCGATATTGTGTTTCATGGTCTCGTAGATATCGTCGCATCGAATGTGATAAATAAGACTGTCATTGTCGGTGTATAGAATTTTACAATTTTGAGCGTGCAGGGGAGACATGTACTCGTGGTGAAATTCATACAAACAAATTTTTTATATGTCCAGAATGCACATACCCACGTATATCGGTTTGTTGAATTTCACCTCGAGTTTTCACAATTCAACAGCTATTAAATTTTCCGAAAAAACACTTCTGCTGTGGGAATTCGGTTTCGTGATCATTGCCTCCGCGCCATATCGCCCTTCCCAATGTGTCAAAAGTTTTACATCTACGTGATTTCGCACATTTTCCATAGTTTTACCGAATACCGCGTTGTTCATCAATTTGTACAAATTTTTTTCAAAATCGTTTGTCGCGCTTGTTCTAAACCGTGTGTTGAGTTCGATGTAATCGCGGAGCCAGGGAGATTGAGCGAATTGAAGCACGCGGTGTATCTTTGTAATACGAAGACCGTGACGCGTGCACTGCTACAGTTTGCGATAATGAATAACGTAACGCTGCTTATCATATATCGTCGCGAGTAACTTGTCCTGCCTGCTGCCAGGTGGTTTGGCACGCGTCGGGCAGAACGGTAGATCGGCATGAATGTTGTGCAGACGTTGCGGATATTCCAGATCTACCTCGAGAATGTATCCCGTGGGCGAATCGGAAGCGATCGAAGACACGTCAAAATTTGCAGCATCTTCGACCCATTGAAATTTAGCGTGTGGCAGGGGCTGACACATTGCCCATCCATACAAATTGTTCACGTCAAAGTACATCAAGTACGATGACTCTTCCGATGCATCGTAAGATGACATGTACTTGTTATTGGCATGTGCGTATCTTCCGGAACATTGACTTAAGCCCCCGCGTATACCGCGTTGGATAAACATAACCATATCGACGTCTGTGAGCAATTCGAATGTAATTTTGGTGTGTTTTAGCATTGTATCCCATGTGAAACCAGGTAGAGTATAATAATGTGCCGACTCTAATCCGTAGCTCTTGATACAACTTTCGTGAAAATTTTCAAAAATATCTGCCAATAACAAGACATCTGTTTTCAAATACAAGTCGCTGTATTCGCCCAAGGTTCTAATCACAAAACACTGCCAGACGGTCTCGGCGTGCGCGTAATCGGTCTCTGATACAGTTTCACCCGTTAACGAACTGTAGAATGATTCGCGCGGCGGTAAGCATGGATCCTGCAGCTTGTTCGCGCAATCACGGTATTCATACGGAAAGACACCTTTTCGCGTCAATAAATTGAAATCCTCGGTGGATAATGTTTCAAATTTGGATCGTAACATTTTTAATTGATCTGTGCTCAAAAAAGATGCTAATTTGTTGAGACTGGTATTGAGAAATTTGTACGAATCGATGAATCGTAATTTAATATAATTTCGCGAGTCTGATTCAGCCGTATCTTCGACATTTTTTGTGAAGGAAATATACTTTTCTTTCGTTATAGGCAATACGTCAACGTGACCTTCAAAAGCGGTAGCTATTTCCTCGATAATGAAATGCGAATCGTAGCCGGATAAATTATGGAAAAATATGGGGATGTAAAACGCGTTTTTATAATTTAAATTGCACTGCGAATGTGCTGGGCCTCTGAACCGTCCGGAGAGATGACAATGATCGCGAACTCGTACATCGCTAGCTTCGAATGGTTCTTCGCAAATATGACAGTGTGTTGCATCGTGAAATGTCGTCCACTGTTCAGGAGTTAAATCCAGCATGGGAACATTACTAGACAAGATGGGTTTGGCAAAGTTTGCAAAATTTTTTAGTTCGTCTACGAACCACGAAACACAATCCGCGTCGCGGCGACATCGATACGTCGACAGCGATGTATCATACGAGCAATGCATGTAATATGCTATACTATGAACTTTATGGTGTTGATACGTGTGTAATTTATTATCTACATCAATCATTCGGTGACTGTCCTCTGTTTTCTCGATGATGCCTTCGAGATCTGCATACACCACGAAGGGGAGCCGCTCCTTCATACC
Organism: Andrena bucephala; assembly: GCA_947577245.1. Lineage (NCBI taxonomy): Eukaryota > Metazoa > Arthropoda > Insecta > Hymenoptera > Andrenidae > Andrena > Andrena bucephala. The sequence goes on along the minus strand of OX387716.1, from coordinate 46,494,212 downwards.
GTGGTTGCCGAAGCTGAGGAGATTGTTGCCTTCGCTGGGCAGCAGGATGGCGCAATCATTCATCTTACTGCAATCCAGCGAATGAAGCTCCAACTTCTCGGCGGATCCGAAATAGTGCATACATCTACAAAAACACAAAAAAAAATTTTATTTAATTTTTTTTCGCGAGACATTTTAACATTTCACAAGTTTTATATACGTACCGATCACAGATGAATTTCTTTTTTTCGTGTCTGCTCAGCTGCGCGCTCACCAGCCTGGACAAGTTCTTGATTAGCACAAAGTGTCCTACATCGCCGTGCTCTTGATTCGGCGTGTAGAGCAGGTTGACGTGCCGATCCCTCTTTTGGCTGGTGAGACGCAGGGGGAAGCAGGCTTCTCCATCTCCATCTCGAAGCTGTACACGTTGATGGAGATGTCATTCAACCGTTCAAACTTCCCAATCTGTCCCAGAGACATCGGAAATTCAATGCCCTGGAGATTTAATACGGACGCATAGCTGGGGTATCAACTTGGGCGCGCGGTGTCTCGTTCGGCAGGATGGAGAGCGGCGACCACTGCCCACGCGAAACACGCATTGTCCGGGGATTGTACGCTAATTGTTGCTTTCTTTAGCACCAATTCCCGCGGCAACTTGAAGTGGCACCCCGCGCGCAGCGGATTGTACTCGTTGACATTGACGGTTAGGTTGAGGATTCTCGTCAATGCCTATCCGCTGTCGCGTTCCTGGAACTCTTCCAGCGATGCCAGGGTGGGTTCGACGACGCATCGCTGATACCACTCCTGTAGATCGGATGTGTGGAAGAGATCGCAGTTTCGGGTGTTGATGCTTTTGCAAGCATGCTTGTCACCTGCCACAAATTCACCGTTGAACATCGTGTTTACTTTGAGGTTTCGTTGTTTCCTCAAAGCGCCCCGCACATGCTCCAGCACGATGGTCGCCGCATCCTGGAGGAAGTTGCGCGGCTCGATGTAGTTTGAATTTAGCACTGCACCAGTTAATACGCGGTTTTCGAACGCAGCGTCTATTTCGCGCCACAAAAGTCCTGTGCTCGAATGTCCGGCACCTTCGCGCACGAATCGTCCGCGCAACGAATGTTTCAATCCTTCGAGACGCGCGATTCGAGCAACCACGGATTGCCGAACACCGATCGATAATCGAGGACGTTTCACACGGCTCTGTTCTTCCAACGATTCGATGCACTCGTTGCACCGTTCTTCCCACGCGAGGTACTCTTCCCGGGAAATCAATCGTGCAGATTGATCCAATAATTGGCGTTCTACTTGCACGAATTCTCCCATGGCTGTAATCTGTGCAACGTGTTACAACAAATTGAGGCTTTGCACAGTTTACAGCACGCTTTTATGCATGATTTTCTACCTCTGTCTTACTCTTTTACCCTTCCTCGAATGCATTGCATGCAAAAAAATGGCGATCCATCCTAATATGGTTCTATGCAGTTTCTGTCGATGCAGCATAATTCCTTCTATGATTCGCGCTGCCGAATGACGTCACCCTGCACGGCCGCTCCAGGAGATTCAAATTACTTACGATCGCGCGATACGCTGCGACGCTGAATCGGAACGCTTCGAAAAATTGTTATCTATAGAATGCATGCTATTGTACGACCAAGTAGCGCTGTCTCTTTCCCTCCTCCGAATATAGCTTTAAAAGTAATGCTCTCTCTCTTTCCCATCCTCGGAATACATGGTTTGTAAAAAGCCGATCTTTCCCGATCTTTCCCGACTTCATCCGATAAAAATAAATTATTATTTCTCTGTGTGTTGGGGGGGGGGGGGGGGGGAATTCCATCACATATTGGTTTGGAAATAAATTTCGGGGGTGGGCCAAGGTCATTCCCTCCCTCTAAAAAAGTTCTCGGGGGTGGGTGGGGGTTTGAAAAAGTTTTCGGGGGTCATTCCCCCTCTGAAAAGTTTCCGACGGTGGGTCCGGTCTGGAGAGGTCTCCGCGGCGGCTCAGCCCAGGCTGATCCCCTCCATCATCGCGGCTTCCTCCACTCCGCGGCTCGTGCGCGCGCAACCTGTCTTCCGCTTCCCGCAGGCCCCGCGTCCATGTTCCCCTCCGCCGCGCTCCCCGCGCGCCCTCATTTCCCCCCGCCCCCGCGCTCCCCTCAGAGGACCTGCGTTAGAACTGGCCTAGCCTTACTACTCTTGTGGCGAATGGTAATGAATTTTAGGGAAGTCAACAAAAAGACCGTTCCCGAAGCACACCCACTTCCAAATATCAATGAGATATAGGACCAATTAGGAGGAGCCAAGTACTTTTCCGTGTTTGACCTCGCCTCGGGTTTCCATCAAATACCAATGAATCCAGAGGATGCACCTAAGACGGCATTCTCTACCCCACATGGACACTGCGAGTTTGTAAGAATGCCATTCAAACTTCGTAATGCACCGGCGACTTTCCAACGCTTAATGGACCACACACTTACGGGGCTCCAGGGCACAGAAATGTTCGTTTACTTGGATGACATCGTCGTCTACGCAAGTTCCCTCACGGAACATTTAATCAAATTTAAGAAACTCGCCCACCGCCTACGAGAGACAAACCTTAAACTCCAACCTTCCAAATGTAAGTTCCTGCACAAAGAGGTCGCATACTTGGGACATATAAACACCGAGGAGGACGTGAAACCGGATCAACAAAAAATCCTAGCCGTTCAGAACTACCCTGCACCTCGCACATCAAAAGGAATTAAAGAGTTCCTCGGACTGACCGGATATTACAGGAGGTTTATCCCGAAATTCTCCAGAATGGCTCGCCCATTGACCTTACTGTGGAAAAAGGACACACCATTTGACTGGGGACGGTCCCAACAAACCGCTTTTGACTACCTAAAATCAGCATTGCAGAAGGAACCTATCCTGCAATACCCTAATTTTAAGCTGGAATTTCATGTTACTACAGACGCCTCTGAATACGTTATAGGAGGAATATTAAGTCAAGCTGTCGCTGGAAAGGAACTACCGATTGCTTACGCCTCCCGCCTCCTGAACAAAACAGAAACGAATTACGCGACCATAGAAAAGGAACTCCTAGTTATTGTATATTGCGTAAAACATTTCCGACCATACTTTTATGGAAAGAAATTTATTTTATACACTGACCAGCAACCTTTGATTTGGCTACACAAGGTAAAGGACCCTACGTCACGTCTCGTCAGGTGACGACTAAAACTAACAGAATATGAATACGAAATTCGCTACCAACCAGGAAAGAGCAACAAGCTTGCCGACGCCTTATCCTGTAATCCTCCTGCAGTGGAGGTATGCCCTATACGACCGCGGGAAGAAGCCGATGATGTTTGGGTGGACTGGCCCACGCAAACCTCAAATATTCCCAAGAAGCCTCGAACCACAAATGTAACTAGCACCCGCCTAAAGAAGAAGCTTACGAGGATTCAGCCGCACCAAAAGGCACGCAAAAACCCTACACCTATAATAGCGCCGCCGGATCTCTCCCCAGAAAACTTACCAGAACCAATGAGTAGCGTAGAAGAGGATGATCAGGAAGACGAAATAGAACGATCAAGTACCCCTTATCAGATCATTTCGCCTCCGGGATCTCCGATATCACAGGAACAGCACGATTCCGATTTCGAGGTGGAATCCAACGCGTCATTCGAGTCGACCACAGAGTGTGTGTTTTGTAATAAATTGTTTCTATCGTCTCCTGAATTCAATAACTGGCATTCAGACATATACGCTCCTACAATCCACCGTGCATACGCATCGTGGAGAGTCACAAGAAGAAAAGGGGTAGCCCGCTGTCGACACGTGGTCGTCCCTAAAAATTCAAACAGATCCCTTATCTCTCGAGTATATACACGAGTTCCAATATCAAAACCAAAGCATGCGTTGACGTACTCCGTGCGAAAGAAGGTGGGCATTGGGGTGGAGGTATGTCTGTGAAGATAGCCTCTTCAAGAGAGCAGCCGTTTGGAAGGGATGCAAATCCGATTGGTCGTAATACAATCTGCTCCCTATAGTTGAAATTTGGTCCAGCAACTTCCACACCTCCTAACTCTAACCAATCCAACTTACATCCCTCCCAAAAGAACCGCACAAACGGTTAAACCGCACAAACAAAAGTCTCCTTGCGCACAAACTCTAAGTAAATGTTATGACGTTTTGAAACATTAACGGTGCGCTTCTCGATACCGCAGATGTACCTACCTAAGTAGCATTTCTGACGGAAAAGAATTGTCCAGCCTTTGGGCCTGCCATTCCTGGCGTAGACCTTTGGCAGGTAGACCTTAGGTATCTGTTTCAACAGGCAATGCAACCCGTGGCGCCAACAAGGCCGCCCCGGTGCTTGCTATTCCAGCGGGTTTTCTTCCAGGGAAAATCAGTAAAGGGCCTCGCCGAGTAAGCCTAGGGAAACAGCCCCAGCACCAATTGTATCAGTTATGCTTGTTAAAATAATGCTCTTTGCATGAAAAACTACAATGAGTAATTTCAGAGCTGTAACCCCTTCCGTAAGGGTGATATAGGCACAACAACCCCAAACTTTATGATTTTTTTTCGAATACTACTTAAGATATTTGAATGCGACAAGTTGCAAATATTAGGTACTTCTACCTCTACTAAATCTATTTTTTTCAAAATTTTGGAGTGATAATTAAGGGTAGAAATAAAGGAATCAATTATTTGAGGGTAGTTTTTGTAAACAACCCCTTGAGTGACACCAACGAAAAAAATCATGAGTAACGCCTCACTACTTAGTTATTATCCATATAAGTGACAGGAGGGTCGGATTGGTGGAACATACTTAAAAATAAATAAAATGAGTATATAACCTCCACGTGGAGTGTACCGAAAGGGGCCGTACGACCAACACGAAGACCAAAAGGAATGTGCATATTGGACAATTTTTCTAAAAGATACTTAGCAAACTGTATTGATAAATATTATCGCCTTGCAAAGGATTACATATTTGACAAGTCCAAGCAATTTTTTATCTGATAATGACAAAACTCTTGTAGCTTTCTGAACGTGATGCGTTTCGCGGTGACTATTGCTGCTTGAAAACAGATTATCTGTAATAAAATAATTCGAGAATGTTTAGGTATAATGTCGGATTGTTCAAGGGAAGGGTGCTCTCAAAGCTTTATATGTAGCTTACACCATTGTAAAAAGCAACTTTTTAACTTACATGTTTAGTTGTTGTCCCTATATCACCCTTACGGGAGGGGTTACAGGTCTGAAATTACTCATAATAGTTTTTCATGCAAAGAGCATTATTTTAACAAGCATAACTGATAAATTTGGTGCTGGGGCCGTTTCCCTATGCTCACCGGGCGAGGCCCTTTGCAAGCGCAATATCTCAAAAACCAGTGGAAATAAAGTGTATACATTAGAGTTTATTGAATTTGTCTTGGAACGCACTATCAAGTCACCTCTTAAAAAAAAATAGTTCCATTTAAAAAACAGAACTTGACCATCGTATCGTTTAAAATAATAATCGATAAAAAATCGTCTGCGCTAATAAATTCCATTTAAATTTTTTTTTTATCTCTAATACTTTAGGAGATAACCAGCTGTCCAGTCTTCCTGCGGACACTGTGTATGCCAATGTGGCTATCCCTGGTAGTAGATTTATTGCCATATATGTTACCGTTCCTTTTTCATTTAAAGAAATTTTCCCGACTTTTGGGCGTAATCTTTTTCATATACAAATCAGGGCGATTCATCTTTTTCAGAAGACTGCCACTTGAACATATTTTTATTTTTCTTAATGAATCTACTATTACAGATATAACCATCTCTGGTCGCGAGATGGTTACCGTTGGGACGGAAAAGGGATATACAGTGTGTCCGCGGAAAAGCTAAACAGCCGGCTCCCTCCTAAACTATTGGAGATAAAAATATAAAAAAAATACGGAATTGCATGGTCCGAGGGGGCCAATTATTTAGCGCGAACGAATTTTTTTATCGATTATTATTTTAATAGATACGATGGTCAAGTTCGGTTTTTCAAATGGAACTATTTTTTTTGAACACCTGAGTTGATAGTGCGTTCCAAGACAAATTCAATAAGCTTTAATGTATACACTTTATTTTCACTGGTTTTTAAGATATTGCGCTTGCAAATTTACTGATTTTCACTGGAAGAAAACTGTCTGGTATAGCACGGACCGGGGACGGTCTTACTGGATCCACGGGTGGCACTGCCTTTTGAAATAGATACCTACCTGCCAAAGGTCTACGCCAGGCCCAAAGGCTGGACAATTTTTTTCCGTCAGAAATGCTACTTAGGTAGGTACATCTGCGGTATATTTATTTCGCATTTGCTTCTACGCTCGGATGGCCGGTTCTTTTGGGAGGGATGCAAGTTCGATTGGTTAGGTTAGGAGGAGTGAAAGTTGCTAGACTAAATTTCAATCATAGGGAGCAGATTGTATCAGGACCATTCGGATTTGCATTCCTTACAAACGGCTGCTCTCTTGAAGAGGCCCTCTTCACAGCAATGCCCACCTTCTCTCGCACGGAATACGTTAACGCTTGCTTTTCTTCTGATATTGAAGCTCGTGTTTATACTCGAGAGGACCACGCGTCGACAGCGGGCTACCCCTTTTCTTCCTGTGTCTCTCCACGAGCCGTGCTGACGGTGGATTGTAGGAGCGTAGATATCTGGATGCCAGTTATTGAATTCAGGAGACGTTAGAAACATTTTATTACAAAACACACATGTACTATAATTAAAGTAAATCGTATTCCTCTCGGGCAGGAGTACTGATAATGATCGAACTTGCGCCCCAGTTCGCGCAGACCAATTACACGGAGGGTAGTCGGGTCACACACTGCCCAAATGATACAGGGTAATTCTGGAGCAACGCCCGTCAAGAAGATGTGCTGGCACCCCGTGGCGAGGACAGACCTTCGCATTGCCTCACCCGATTTTTATGGTTTTTTTTTCGGAAAAAGGTACGAACCCTGGGCCGAACGTAGCGAATTGAAGTCGAGCCCCCGCAGTCGAGGGTGAAATATCCATTTGAGCGTATTAAGAAATTCTTTGCTTCGTCGTATCGAAAGGGAAGTGGTGCCAATGGATTCCTTATGTTTTTCTGACGAAAATCATACCAAATGTCATGCAAATCGGACTACTTTGACACAAGCAATTTGTATTCCTTATGTAAGAGTTGTCCGATTTCCACGACACTTGGCATGATTTTCATCGGAAATCCCCAAGGAATCTATCTGCGACACTTCCATATCCATACGATAAAAAATAAAGAATTATTTTATTTCCTAACCAGGTACAGGGTAATTATGGAGCAACGCCCGTCAAGGAGATGCGGCGGCCTGGTACCCCGTGGCGAGGACAGTCCTTCGCTGTGCCTCACCCGATTTTTATGGCTCTTTTCGGAAAAAGGTACGAATCCTGGGCCGAACGTAACGAATTGAAGTCGACCCTGCGCAGTCGAGGGTGAATTATCCATTTGAGCGTATTAAGTAACCCTTTTCTTCATCGTATCGAAAGGGAAGTGACGCCAATGGATTCCTTATGTTTTTCTGACGAAAATCGTACCAAATGTCATGCAAATCGGACTACTTTGACACAAGCTATTTGTATTCCCTATGTAAAAGTTGTCCGATTTACACGACATTTGTAATGATTTTCATCGGAAAACCCCAAGGAATCCATCGGCGACACTTCCATATCCATACGATAGGGAATAACGAATTGTTTTATTTCTTAAAAAGGTAGGTACAGGCTGATTCTGGTGCTGCGCCCGTCACCCCGTGGCGAGGACAACACCCCGCAGTGACCATAGAATTTTATGGCTCTTTTCGGAAAAAGGTACGAATCCTGGGCCGAACGTAACGAATTGAAATCGACCCTCCGCAGTCGAGGGTGAAATATCCATTTGAGCGTATTAAGAAACTCTTTTCTTCATCGTATCGAAGGGGAAGTGACGCCAATGGATTCCGGGCGTTCTCCCGATTAAAATCATGCCAAACATCATGAAAATCGGACTATTTTTACATAAGGAATACAAATAGCTTGTGTCAAAGTAGTCCGATTTGCATGACATTTGGTATGATTTTCGTCAGAAAAACATAAGGAATCCATTGGCACCACTTCCCTTTCGATACGATGAAGAAAAGGGTTACTTAATACGCTCAAATGGATATTTCACCCTCGACTGCGGGGGCTCGACCTCAATTCGCTACGTTCGGCCCAGGATTCGTATCTTTTTCCGGAAAAAGCCATAAAAATCGGGTGAGGCACAGCGAAGGACTGTCCTCGCCACGGGGTACCAGGCCGCCGCATCTCCTTGACGGGCGTTGCTCCATAATTACCCTGTATCTGGTTAGGAAATAAAATAATTCTTTATTTTTTATCGTATGGATATGGAAGTGTCACAGATAGATTCCTTGGGGATTTCCGATGAAAATCATGCCAAGTGTCGTGGAAATCGGATAACTCTTACATAAGGAATACAAATTGCTTGTGTCAAAGTATTCCGATTTGCATGACATTTGGTATGATTTTCGTCAGAAAAACATAAGGAATCCATTGGCGTCACTTCCCTTTCGATACGATGAAGAAAGGGGTTTTTTAATACGCTCAAATGGATAATTCACCCTCGACTGCGGAGAGTCGACTTCAATTCGTTACGTTCGGCCCAGGATTCGTACCTTTTTCCGAAAAGCGCCATAAAAGTCTATGGGCACTGCGGGGTGTTGTCCTCGCCACGGGGTGACGGGCGCAGCACCAGAATCAGCCTGTACCTACCTTTTTATGAAATAAAACAATTCGTTATTCCTTATCGTATGGATATGGTTTGTTGAATTTCACCTCGAGTTTTCACAATTCAACAGCTATTAAATTTTCCGAAAAAACACTTCTGCTGTGGGAATTCGGTTTCGTGATCATTGCCTCCGCGCCATATCGCCCTTCCCAATGTGTCAAAAGTTTTACATCTACGTGATTTCGCACATTTTCCATAGTTTTACCGAATACCGCGTTGTTCATCAATTTGTACAAATTTTTTTCAAAATCGTTTGTCGCGCTTGTTCTAAACCGTGTGTTGAGTTCGATGTAATCGCGGAGCCAGGGAGATTGAGCGAATTGAAGCACGCGGTGTATCTTTGTAATACGAAGACCGTGACGCGTGCACTGCTACAGTTTGCGATAATGAATAACGTAACGCTGCTTATCATATATCGTCGCGAGTAACTTGTCCTGCCTGCTGCCAGGTGGTTTGGCACGCGTCGGGCAGAACGGTAGATCGGCATGAATGTTGTGCAGACGTTGCGGATATTCCAGATCTACCTCGAGAATGTATCCCGTGGGCGAATCGGAAGCGATCGAAGACACGTCAAAATTTGCAGCATCTTCGACCCATTGAAATTTAGCGTGTGGCAGGGGCTGACACATTGCCCATCCATACAAATTGTTCACGTCAAAGTACATCAAGTACGATGACTCTTCCGATGCATCGTAAGATGACATGTACTTGTTATTGGCATGTGCGTATCTTCCGGAACATTGACTTAAGCCCCCGCGTATACCGCGTTGGATAAACATAACCATATCGACGTCTGTGAGCAATTCGAATGTAATTTTGGTGTGTTTTAGCATTGTATCCCATGTGAAACCAGGTAGAGTATAATAATGTGCCGACTCTAATCCGTAGCTCTTGATACAACTTTCGTGAAAATTTTCAAAAATATCTGCCAATAACAAGACATCTGTTTTCAAATACAAGTCGCTGTATTCGCCCAAGGTTCTAATCACAAAACACTGCCAGACGGTCTCGGCGTGCGCGTAATCGGTCTCTGATACAGTTTCACCCGTTAACGAACTGTAGAATGATTCGCGCGGCGGTAAGCATGGATCCTGCAGCTTGTTCGCGCAATCACGGTATTCATACGGAAAGACACCTTTTCGCGTCAATAAATTGAAATCCTCGGTGGATAATGTTTCAAATTTGGATCGTAACATTTTTAATTGATCTGTGCTCAAAAAAGATGCTAATTTGTTGAGACTGGTATTGAGAAATTTGTACGAATCGATGAATCGTAATTTAATATAATTTCGCGAGTCTGATTCAGCCGTATCTTCGACATTTTTTGTGAAGGAAATATACTTTTCTTTCGTTATAGGCAATACGTCAACGTGACCTTCAAAAGCGGTAGCTATTTCCTCGATAATGAAATGCGAATCGTAGCCGGATAAATTATGGAAAAATATGGGGATGTAAAACGCGTTTTTATAATTTAAATTGCACTGCGAATGTGCTGGGCCTCTGAACCGTCCGGAGAGATGACAATGATCGCGAACTCGTACATCGCTAGCTTCGAATGGTTCTTCGCAAATATGACAGTGTGTTGCATCGTGAAATGTCGTCCACTGTTCAGGAGTTAAATCCAGCATGGGAACATTACTAGACAAGATGGGTTTGGCAAAGTTTGCAAAATTTTTTAGTTCGTCTACGAACCACGAAACACAATCCGCGTCGCGGCGACATCGATACGTCGACAGCGATGTATCATACGAGCAATGCATGTAATATGCTATACTATGAACTTTATGGTGTTGATACGTGTGTAATTTATTATCTACATCAATCATTCGGTGACTGTCCTCTGTTTTCTCGATGATGCCTTCGAGATCTGCATACACCACGAAGGGGAGCCGCTCCTTCATACCGTGGTTGCCGAAGCTGAGGAGATTGTTGCCTTCGCTGGGCAGCAGGATGGCGCAATCATTCATCTTACTGCAATCCAGCGAATGAAGCTCCAACTTCTCGGCGGATCCGAAATAGTGCATACATCTACAAAAACACAAAAAAAAATTTTATTTAATTTTTTTTCGCGAGACATTTTAACATTTCACAAGTTTTATATACGTACCGATCACAGATGAATTTCTTTTTTTCGTGTCTGCTCAGCTGCGCGCTCACCAGCCTGGACAAGTTCTTGATTAGCACAAAGTGTCCTACATCGCCGTGCTCTTGATTCGGCGTGTAGAGCAGGTTGACGTGCCGATCCCTCTTTTGGCTGGTGAGACGCAGGGGGAAGCAGGCTTCTCCATCTCCATCTCGAAGCTGTACACGTTGATGGAGATGTCATTCAACCGTTCAAACTTCCCAATCTGTCCCAGAGACATCGGAAATTCAATGCCCTGGAGATTTAATACGGACGCATAGCTGGGGTATCAACTTGGGCGCGCGGTGTCTCGTTCGGCAGGATGGAGAGCGGCGACCACTGCCCACGCGAAACACGCATTGTCCGGGGATTGTACGCTAATTGTTGCTTTCTTTAGCACCAATTCCCGCGGCAACTTGAAGTGGCACCCCGCGCGCAGCGGATTGTACTCGTTGACATTGACGGTTAGGTTGAGGATTCTCGTCAATGCCTATCCGCTGTCGCGTTCCTGGAACTCTTCCAGCGATGCCAGGGTGGGTTCGACGACGCATCGCTGATACCACTCCTGTAGATCGGATGTGTGGAAGAGATCGCAGTTTCGGGTGTTGATGCTTTTGCAAGCATGCTTGTCACCTGCCACAAATTCACCGTTGAACATCGTGTTTACTTTGAGGTTTCGTTGTTTCCTCAAAGCGCCCCGCACATGCTCCAGCACGATGGTCGCCGCATCCTGGAGGAAGTTGCGCGGCTCGATGTAGTTTGAATTTAGCACTGCACCAGTTAATACGCGGTTTTCGAACGCAGCGTCTATTTCGCGCCACAAAAGTCCTGTGCTCGAATGTCCGGCACCTTCGCGCACGAATCGTCCGCGCAACGAATGTTTCAATCCTTCGAGACGCGCGATTCGAGCAACCACGGATTGCCGAACACCGATCGATAATCGAGGACGTTTCACACGGCTCTGTTCTTCCAACGATTCGATGCACTCGTTGCACCGTTCTTCCCACGCGAGGTACTCTTCCCGGGAAATCAATCGTGCAGATTGATCCAATAATTGGCGTTCTACTTGCACGAATTCTCCCATGGCTGTAATCTGTGCAACGTGTTACAACAAATTGAGGCTTTGCACAGTTTACAGCACGCTTTTATGCATGATTTTCTACCTCTGTCTTACTCTTTTACCCTTCCTCGAATGCATTGCATGCAAAAAAATGGCGATCCATCCTAATATGGTTCTATGCAGTTTCTGTCGATGCAGCATAATTCCTTCTATGATTCGCGCTGCCGAATGACGTCACCCTGCACGGCCGCTCCAGGAGATTCAAATTACTTACGATCGCGCGATACGCTGCGACGCTGAATCGGAACGCTTCGAAAAATTGTTATCTATAGAATGCATGCTATTGTACGACCAAGTAGCGCTGTCTCTTTCCCTCCTCCGAATATAGCTTTAAAAGTAATGCTCTCTCTCTTTCCCATCCTCGGAATACATGGTTTGTAAAAAGCCGATCTTTCCCGATCTTTCCCGACTTCATCCGATAAAAATAAATTATTATTTCTCTGTGTGTTGGGGGGGGGGGGGGGGGGAATTCCATCACATATTGGTTTGGAAATAAATTTCGGGGGTGGGCCAAGGTCATTCCCTCCCTCTAAAAAAGTTCTCGGGGGTGGGTGGGGGTTTGAAAAAGTTTTCGGGGGTCATTCCCCCTCTGAAAAGTTTCCGACGGTGGGTCCGGTCTGGAGAGGTCTCCGCGGCGGCTCAGCCCAGGCTGATCCCCTCCATCATCGCGGCTTCCTCCACTCCGCGGCTCGTGCGCGCGCAACCTGTCTTCCGCTTCCCGCAGGCCCCGCGTCCATGTTCCCCTCCGCCGCGCTCCCCGCGCGCCCTCATTTCCCCCCGCCCCCGCGCTCCCCTCAGAGGACCTGCGTTAGAACTGGCCTAGCCTTACTACTCTTGTGGCGAATGGTAATGAATTTTAGGGAAGTCAACAAAAAGACCGTTCCCGAAGCACACCCACTTCCAAATATCAATGAGATATAGGACCAATTAGGAGGAGCCAAGTACTTTTCCGTGTTTGACCTCGCCTCGGGTTTCCATCAAATACCAATGAATCCAGAGGATGCACCTAAGACGGCATTCTCTACCCCACATGGACACTGCGAGTTTGTAAGAATGCCATTCAAACTTCGTAATGCACCGGCGACTTTCCAACGCTTAATGGACCACACACTTACGGGGCTCCAGGGCACAGAAATGTTCGTTTACTTGGATGACATCGTCGTCTACGCAAGTTCCCTCACGGAACATTTAATCAAATTTAAGAAACTCGCCCACCGCCTACGAGAGACAAACCTTAAACTCCAACCTTCCAAATGTAAGTTCCTGCACAAAGAGGTCGCATACTTGGGACATATAAACACCGAGGAGGACGTGAAACCGGATCAACAAAAAATCCTAGCCGTTCAGAACTACCCTGCACCTCGCACATCAAAAGGAATTAAAGAGTTCCTCGGACTGACCGGATATTACAGGAGGTTTATCCCGAAATTCTCCAGAATGGCTCGCCCATTGACCTTACTGTGGAAAAAGGACACACCATTTGACTGGGGACGGTCCCAACAAACCGCTTTTGACTACCTAAAATCAGCATTGCAGAAGGAACCTATCCTGCAATACCCTAATTTTAAGCTGGAATTTCATGTTACTACAGACGCCTCTGAATACGTTATAGGAGGAATATTAAGTCAAGCTGTCGCTGGAAAGGAACTACCGATTGCTTACGCCTCCCGCCTCCTGAACAAAACAGAAACGAATTACGCGACCATAGAAAAGGAACTCCTAGTTATTGTATATTGCGTAAAACATTTCCGACCATACTTTTATGGAAAGAAATTTATTTTATACACTGACCAGCAACCTTTGATTTGGCTACACAAGGTAAAGGACCCTACGTCACGTCTCGTCAGGTGACGACTAAAACTAACAGAATATGAATACGAAATTCGCTACCAACCAGGAAAGAGCAACAAGCTTGCCGACGCCTTATCCTGTAATCCTCCTGCAGTGGAGGTATGCCCTATACGACCGCGGGAAGAAGCCGATGATGTTTGGGTGGACTGGCCCACGCAAACCTCAAATATTCCCAAGAAGCCTCGAACCACAAATGTAACTAGCACCCGCCTAAAGAAGAAGCTTACGAGGATTCAGCCGCACCAAAAGGCACGCAAAAACCCTACACCTATAATAGCGCCGCCGGATCTCTCCCCAGAAAACTTACCAGAACCAATGAGTAGCGTAGAAGAGGATGATCAGGAAGACGAAATAGAACGATCAAGTACCCCTTATCAGATCATTTCGCCTCCGGGATCTCCGATATCACAGGAACAGCACGATTCCGATTTCGAGGTGGAATCCAACGCGTCATTCGAGTCGACCACAGAGTGTGTGTTTTGTAATAAATTGTTTCTATCGTCTCCTGAATTCAATAACTGGCATTCAGACATATACGCTCCTACAATCCACCGTGCATACGCATCGTGGAGAGTCACAAGAAGAAAAGGGGTAGCCCGCTGTCGACACGTGGTCGTCCCTAAAAATTCAAACAGATCCCTTATCTCTCGAGTATATACACGAGTTCCAATATCAAAACCAAAGCATGCGTTGACGTACTCCGTGCGAAAGAAGGTGGGCATTGGGGTGGAGGTATGTCTGTGAAGATAGCCTCTTCAAGAGAGCAGCCGTTTGGAAGGGATGCAAATCCGATTGGTCGTAATACAATCTGCTCCCTATAGTTGAAATTTGGTCCAGCAACTTCCACACCTCCTAACTCTAACCAATCCAACTTACATCCCTCCCAAAAGAACCGCACAAACGGTTAAACCGCACAAACAAAAGTCTCCTTGCGCACAAACTCTAAGTAAATGTTATGACGTTTTGAAACATTAACGGTGCGCTTCTCGATACCGCAGATGTACCTACCTAAGTAGCATTTCTGACGGAAAAGAATTGTCCAGCCTTTGGGCCTGCCATTCCTGGCGTAGACCTTTGGCAGGTAGACCTTAGGTATCTGTTTCAACAGGCAATGCAACCCGTGGCGCCAACAAGGCCGCCCCGGTGCTTGCTATTCCAGCGGGTTTTCTTCCAGGGAAAATCAGTAAAGGGCCTCGCCGAGTAAGCCTAGGGAAACAGCCCCAGCACCAATTGTATCAGTTATGCTTGTTAAAATAATGCTCTTTGCATGAAAAACTACAATGAGTAATTTCAGAGCTGTAACCCCTTCCGTAAGGGTGATATAGGCACAACAACCCCAAACTTTATGATTTTTTTTCGAATACTACTTAAGATATTTGAATGCGACAAGTTGCAAATATTAGGTACTTCTACCTCTACTAAATCTATTTTTTTCAAAATTTTGGAGTGATAATTAAGGGTAGAAATAAAGGAATCAATTATTTGAGGGTAGTTTTTGTAAACAACCCCTTGAGTGACACCAACGAAAAAAATCATGAGTAACGCCTCACTACTTAGTTATTATCCATATAAGTGACAGGAGGGTCGGATTGGTGGAACATACTTAAAAATAAATAAAATGAGTATATAACCTCCACGTGGAGTGTACCGAAAGGGGCCGTACGACCAACACGAAGACCAAAAGGAATGTGCATATTGGACAATTTTTCTAAAAGATACTTAGCAAACTGTATTGATAAATATTATCGCCTTGCAAAGGATTACATATTTGACAAGTCCAAGCAATTTTTTATCTGATAATGACAAAACTCTTGTAGCTTTCTGAACGTGATGCGTTTCGCGGTGACTATTGCTGCTTGAAAACAGATTATCTGTAATAAAATAATTCGAGAATGTTTAGGTATAATGTCGGATTGTTCAAGGGAAGGGTGCTCTCAAAGCTTTATATGTAGCTTACACCATTGTAAAAAGCAACTTTTTAACTTACATGTTTAGTTGTTGTCCCTATATCACCCTTACGGGAGGGGTTACAGGTCTGAAATTACTCATAATAGTTTTTCATGCAAAGAGCATTATTTTAACAAGCATAACTGATAAATTTGGTGCTGGGGCCGTTTCCCTATGCTCACCGGGCGAGGCCCTTTGCAAGCGCAATATCTCAAAAACCAGTGGAAATAAAGTGTATACATTAGAGTTTATTGAATTTGTCTTGGAACGCACTATCAAGTCACCTCTTAAAAAAAAATAGTTCCATTTAAAAAACAGAACTTGACCATCGTATCGTTTAAAATAATAATCGATAAAAAATCGTCTGCGCTAATAAATTCCATTTAAATTTTTTTTTTATCTCTAATACTTTAGGAGATAACCAGCTGTCCAGTCTTCCTGCGGACACTGTGTATGCCAATGTGGCTATCCCTGGTAGTAGATTTATTGCCATATATGTTACCGTTCCTTTTTCATTTAAAGAAATTTTCCCGACTTTTGGGCGTAATCTTTTTCATATACAAATCAGGGCGATTCATCTTTTTCAGAAGACTGCCACTTGAACATATTTTTATTTTTCTTAATGAATCTACTATTACAGATATAACCATCTCTGGTCGCGAGATGGTTACCGTTGGGACGGAAAAGGGATATACAGTGTGTCCGCGGAAAAGCTAAACAGCCGGCTCCCTCCTAAACTATTGGAGATAAAAATATAAAAAAAATACGGAATTGCATGGTCCGAGGGGGCCAATTATTTAGCGCGAACGAATTTTTTTATCGATTATTATTTTAATAGATACGATGGTCAAGTTCGGTTTTTCAAATGGAACTATTTTTTTTGAACACCTGAGTTGATAGTGCGTTCCAAGACAAATTCAATAAGCTTTAATGTATACACTTTATTTTCACTGGTTTTTAAGATATTGCGCTTGCAAATTTACTGATTTTCACTGGAAGAAAACTGTCTGGTATAGCACGGACCGGGGACGGTCTTACTGGATCCACGGGTGGCACTGCCTTTTGAAATAGATACCTACCTGCCAAAGGTCTACGCCAGGCCCAAAGGCTGGACAATTTTTTTCCGTCAGAAATGCTACTTAGGTAGGTACATCTGCGGTATATTTATTTCGCATTTGCTTCTACGCTCGGATGGCCGGTTCTTTTGGGAGGGATGCAAGTTCGATTGGTTAGGTTAGGAGGAGTGAAAGTTGCTAGACTAAATTTCAATCATAGGGAGCAGATTGTATCAGGACCATTCGGATTTGCATTCCTTACAAACGGCTGCTCTCTTGAAGAGGCCCTCTTCACAGCAATGCCCACCTTCTCTCGCACGGAATACGTTAACGCTTGCTTTTCTTCTGATATTGAAGCTCGTGTTTATACTCGAGAGGACCACGCGTCGACAGCGGGCTACCCCTTTTCTTCCTGTGTCTCTCCACGAGCCGTGCTGACGGTGGATTGTAGGAGCGTAGATATCTGGATGCCAGTTATTGAATTCAGGAGACGTTAGAAACATTTTATTACAAAACACACATGTACTATAATTAAAGTAAATCGTATTCCTCTCGGGCAGGAGTACTGATAATGATCGAACTTGCGCCCCAGTTCGCGCAGACCAATTACACGGAGGGTAGTCGGGTCACACACTGCCCAAATGATACAGGGTAATTCTGGAGCAACGCCCGTCAAGAAGATGTGCTGGCACCCCGTGGCGAGGACAGACCTTCGCATTGCCTCACCCGATTTTTATGGTTTTTTTTTCGGAAAAAGGTACGAACCCTGGGCCGAACGTAGCGAATTGAAGTCGAGCCCCCGCAGTCGAGGGTGAAATATCCATTTGAGCGTATTAAGAAATTCTTTGCTTCGTCGTATCGAAAGGGAAGTGGTGCCAATGGATTCCTTATGTTTTTCTGACGAAAATCATACCAAATGTCATGCAAATCGGACTACTTTGACACAAGCAATTTGTATTCCTTATGTAAGAGTTGTCCGATTTCCACGACACTTGGCATGATTTTCATCGGAAATCCCCAAGGAATCTATCTGCGACACTTCCATATCCATACGATAAAAAATAAAGAATTATTTTATTTCCTAACCAGGTACAGGGTAATTATGGAGCAACGCCCGTCAAGGAGATGCGGCGGCCTGGTACCCCGTGGCGAGGACAGTCCTTCGCTGTGCCTCACCCGATTTTTATGGCTCTTTTCGGAAAAAGGTACGAATCCTGGGCCGAACGTAACGAATTGAAGTCGACCCTGCGCAGTCGAGGGTGAATTATCCATTTGAGCGTATTAAGTAACCCTTTTCTTCATCGTATCGAAAGGGAAGTGACGCCAATGGATTCCTTATGTTTTTCTGACGAAAATCGTACCAAATGTCATGCAAATCGGACTACTTTGACACAAGCTATTTGTATTCCCTATGTAAAAGTTGTCCGATTTACACGACATTTGTAATGATTTTCATCGGAAAACCCCAAGGAATCCATCGGCGACACTTCCATATCCATACGATAGGGAATAACGAATTGTTTTATTTCTTAAAAAGGTAGGTACAGGCTGATTCTGGTGCTGCGCCCGTCACCCCGTGGCGAGGACAACACCCCGCAGTGACCATAGAATTTTATGGCTCTTTTCGGAAAAAGGTACGAATCCTGGGCCGAACGTAACGAATTGAAATCGACCCTCCGCAGTCGAGGGTGAAATATCCATTTGAGCGTATTAAGAAACTCTTTTCTTCATCGTATCGAAGGGGAAGTGACGCCAATGGATTCCGGGCGTTCTCCCGATTAAAATCATGCCAAACATCATGAAAATCGGACTATTTTTACATAAGGAATACAAATAGCTTGTGTCAAAGTAGTCCGATTTGCATGACATTTGGTATGATTTTCGTCAGAAAAACATAAGGAATCCATTGGCACCACTTCCCTTTCGATACGATGAAGAAAAGGGTTACTTAATACGCTCAAATGGATATTTCACCCTCGACTGCGGGGGCTCGACCTCAATTCGCTACGTTCGGCCCAGGATTCGTATCTTTTTCCGGAAAAAGCCATAAAAATCGGGTGAGGCACAGCGAAGGACTGTCCTCGCCACGGGGTACCAGGCCGCCGCATCTCCTTGACGGGCGTTGCTCCATAATTACCCTGTATCTGGTTAGGAAATAAAATAATTCTTTATTTTTTATCGTATGGATATGGAAGTGTCACAGATAGATTCCTTGGGGATTTCCGATGAAAATCATGCCAAGTGTCGTGGAAATCGGATAACTCTTACATAAGGAATACAAATTGCTTGTGTCAAAGTATTCCGATTTGCATGACATTTGGTATGATTTTCGTCAGAAAAACATAAGGAATCCATTGGCGTCACTTCCCTTTCGATACGATGAAGAAAGGGGTTTTTTAATACGCTCAAATGGATAATTCACCCTCGACTGCGGAGAGTCGACTTCAATTCGTTACGTTCGGCCCAGGATTCGTACCTTTTTCCGAAAAGCGCCATAAAAGTCTATGGGCACTGCGGGGTGTTGTCCTCGCCACGGGGTGACGGGCGCAGCACCAGAATCAGCCTGTACCTACCTTTTTATGAAATAAAACAATTCGTTATTCCTTATCGTATGGATATGGAAGTGTCGCCGATGGATTCCTTGGGGTTTTCCGATGAAAATCATTACAAATGTCGTGTAAATCGGACAACTTTTACATAGGGAATACAAATAGCTTGTGTCAAAGTAGTCCGATTTGCATGACATTTGGTATGATTTTCGTCAGAAAAACATAAGGAATCCATTGGCGTCACTTCCCTTTCGATACGATGAAGAAAGGGGTTTTTTAATACGCTCAAATGGATAATTCACCCTCGACTGCGGAGGGTCGACTTCAATTCGTTACGTTCGGCCCAGGATTCGTACCTTTTTCCGAAAAGAGCCATAAAATTCTATGGGCACTGCGGGGTGTTGTCCTCGCCACGGGGTGACGGGCGCAGCACCAGAATCAGCCTGTACCTACCTTTTTATGAAATAAAACAATTCGTTATTCCTTATCGTATGGATATGGAAGTGTCGCCGATGGATTCCTTGGGGTTTTCCGATGAAAATCATTACAAATATCGTGTAAATCGGACAACTTTTACATAGGGAATACAAATAGCTTGTGTCAAAGTAGTCCGATTTGCATGACATTTGGTATGATTTTCGTCAGAAAAACATAAGGAATCCATTGGCACCACTTCCCTTTCGATACGACGAAGCAAAGAATTTCTTAATACGCTCAAATGGATATTTCACCCTCGACTGCGGGGGCTCGACTTCAATTCGCTACGTTCGGCCCAGGGTTCGTACCTTTTTCCGAAAAAAAAACCATAAAAATCGGGTGAGGCAATGCGAAGGTCTGTCCTCGCCACGGGGTGCCAGCACATCTTCTTGACGGGCGTTGCTCCAGAATTACCCTGTATCATTTGGGCAGTGTGTGACCCGACTACCCTCCGTGTAATTGGTCTGCGCGAACTGGGGCGCAAGTTCGATCATTATCAGTACTCCTGCCCGAGAGGAATACGATTTACTTTAATTATAGTACATGTGTGTTTTGTAATAAAATGTTTCTAACGTCTCCTGAATTCAATAACTGGCATCCAGATATCTACGCTCCTACAATCCACCGTCAACACGGCTCGTGGAGAGACACAGGAAGAAAAGGGGTAGCCCGCTGTCGACGCGTGGTCCTCTCGAGTATAAACTCGAGCTTCAATATCAGAACAAAAGCAAGCGTTAACGTATTCCGTGCGAGAGATGGTGGGCATTGCTGTGAAGAGGGCCTCTTCAAGAGAGCAGCCGTTTGTGAGGAATGCAAATCCGAATGGTTCTGATACAATCTGCTCCCTATGATTGAAATTTAGTCTAGCAGCTTTCACTCCTCCTAACCTAACCAATCGAACTTGCATCCCTCCCAAAAGAACCGGCCATCCGAGCGTAGAAGCAAATGCGAAATAAATATACCGCAGATGTACCTACCTAAGTAGCATTTCTGACGGAAAAAAATTGTCCAGCCTTTGGGCCTGGCGTAGACCTTTGGCAGGTAGGTATCTATTTCAAAAGGCAGTGCCACCCGTGGATCCAGTAAGACCGTCCCCGGTCCGTGCTATACCAGACAGTTTTCTTCCAGTGAAAATCAGTAAATTTGCAAGCGCAATATCTTAAAAACCAGTGAAAATAAAGTGTATACATTAAAGCTTATTGAATTTGTCTTGGAACGCACTATCAACTCAGGTATTCAAAAAAAATAGTTCCATTTGAAAAACCGAACTTGACCATCGTATCTTTTAAAATAATAATCGATAAAAAAATTCGTTCGCGCTAATTAATTGGCCCCCTCGAACCATGCAATTCCCTATTTTTTTTATATTTTTATCTCCAATAGTTTAGGATGAAGCCGGCTGTTTAGCTTTCCCGCGGACACACTGTAGAACCGATTAAGTCGGGTGTCATGGTCCTTCGAATGAACAAGAGGTGTTTTAAGTAAAAATCCTTAGCTGTTTTATTATCGAAGTTTGACAGGTGTGCGGCTAGTGTATCGGTGAGCACGGGTTCCGCGGAGGAGCTACCGGGCTCGGTCGCGACGGTCGGTGCGGGCGTTCCGGCGTTGCCTCGGTGATTCGCGGTGGCGACGGCTCCGACGAGGTCTGGTGGAAGTAGGAATACTGGATTTGAGCAACTGCCCTTGTCGATTTCAGCGCACTGAATTGGGACTCGTAAAGATAGTGCCTGGTGCAATGGTGGTCTCCGAGTTTAAAGCCGCAGAGGTTCCACGGAGGCGCTGTTAGACGACGCAAGATTTCTCTCGGTCTATATCAGGAAGAAGCTGGTAACGGCGCAGTAATGGCGATGACCGATTCTGCCACACTTCGGGATTCAAAAAGGCTGCTCGGTTGTACGGTCAGTTAGCGGGTTTGGCCTCTGGGTGTACGGAACGGAGAGCCTCGATTGGGCTCATGGCGGCCTTTATACATCCGTCGCCGCTCATTTTCGCCAGCGAGTCGGTCGCGAGGCCGGCGGGCGCGGCGCGTACTATACCTGGTGTCTTCACGGTACGTGACGTCGGTACGTCACCCAGATAACCACATTCGTATAGATTAAGTATCTCTTTTCCTTTTTGTGTTTCAGATAACCCTTACAGTATTTTCTGTCAACGCGTAGGACCTTTACGAATTGAGGCATTTGATGG
This sequence comes from Andrena bucephala, assembly GCA_947577245.1. Lineage (NCBI taxonomy): Eukaryota > Metazoa > Arthropoda > Insecta > Hymenoptera > Andrenidae > Andrena > Andrena bucephala. Next base: position 46,472,124 of record OX387716.1, on the reverse strand, counting down.
AAAAAGGGTACATACGCCAAAATGCCATTTCGAGTAAATCGATTTAAAAGTTTTCATTATAGTATAACTTAATGAAAAGTAATGCAATTAAATCCAATTTTTTTATAAGGATGTAGTACCATATCCTTTAAACGTTTCGTGAACAGAAGTCATGATTTGAAAATGATATGTGTCTTTATTTAATAGTTTTATGGAAGTGGTTTATGTGCCCTTTTTCCGTAAAAGTGGTAAATTCGTAAAAAATTGCTTCTTTGTTTATTTATTTAAATATAATTTTGTTTACTTACTTAGTTACAAGTAGGTAGGCTATGCCGATTCTGGATACGATGGGCGAGGGGGTGAGGCGGGGCGGGGGGTACCGGGCGGTTGGCGCGGGGGCGAGGTGGGGAGGGTGTACCGCGCTCTTCCGCGAGATGGGTGCGGGGCGAGGCGGGGAGGGGGTACCGCGTTCGTGGGTGAGGGGGCGACGTCACAGGGGAAGGGGGATTTCAAAATTTTCAAAATGGCGTCCGCCGCCGCGCAACCGTTGACGGTGGTGAGGTGCAGGCGCGAAAGATAAGGGGCGAAAGGATGTAACGCGGATGCTGTGATTCGATACTGATGACTATTCGAGATTAATTAACCTAAACAGCGCAACCGTCTCACGAAAGAATGCAACGCAGCCCCGTATAAACATTCGTCGACGAAAATGTAATTTGACGCGCTACCATGATAACTATTCGAGATTAATTAACTTAAATAGCGCAACTGCCTCGTGAAAGAACGTAACGTCGCGCTTGTATAAACATCCGCAGACGAGAGAATCTGTGGATATACGTCGCGAGGTACAGACGTGTTGTCGTACGCTCTGTAAATATTGCTGGTTTTTGGTGGTTTAATTAGTGAATTTTGTAGAGTTTGTGGGGTGCAGCTAAGTGGAGTGATCGTCAGTCGGGTTGATGTTGGTGGATCAGTGATCTGTAGTGGAGACTGGCTGATTTTTGTGATTCTTTTCGGACTATCCTCTATCCTCTATTAACCGTTGTTAGACTTGTATCCTTGGCAGGTCGTTAGGCCACATAGACGGGGATTCAGTGTTTGTGCGTGCGAGTGAGGTTGTACACGAGCTCACTTTGTTTGGGTTTCCTACTGTGTCACCGCGGGCGTTTAGCGTCACGTAGACAGTCGGAATGTCGCAGCACTCGAAAAAGATCTGCAAAGGATGCAAGACAGCTGTCGCGGATCCGGTCATGTGTTATATCTGTTCTACGGCCGCACATCCTGGTTGCCTGCACCGAACTGGACATCCATGGCATCAGGACAAGTTATTGGACTGCTCCAAAACGGGCCAGCAGCGAAGTCCCCGTAGAGGGACGTAGGGGCGGGAGACGTCGTCCCCCTCCGAAAGGTCCGGCAAATCATTACAGAGGAGCTCAGCTCTTTACTTGAGGATCTCAAAATCTCCGTCAGGGCCGATCTTGAGGCGCTGCGTCAATCCTTTTCGTTATTATCTCAAAGGGATCAGGACATAGAGGTTAAGTTAGAAGGGAGTGGGATACCCACACATCAGCCTCCCGACCCAGAGGAGATGCATAGGGAGACGAACGAAAGGCAATACAGGGCTTCGAATATTGTCATCTTTGGGTTGGAGGAAGCAGGACCGGACCCTTCGCATCCTGGGTCATCCTCTCAGGACATGGCGATAGTGAAGAGTTTCCTCAACTCGGTCTCGGCTGGATCGTATGACCATGTGCGTCTACTTCGGCTGGGTAAAAGGGTCTCGGATAGGTGTAGACCGGTGACGGTCACAATGGCCTCTCCGTTGGAGGTGAAGCGGATCCTAAAGGCAAGTTCTAACACGGCTCCGGTCAAGGTCAGACAGGATCTCACCAGAAGGCAAAGGCAGCATCTGGTAGATCTCAGGCTTGAGCTAAATCGTCGCCGGGAGGAGGGGGAGAATTTGACAATTAAATACGATTACGGAGTCCCAGCCATTGTACCCTCCCGTGGGCCGAGACAGATAGTGTCGGTTTTTGGAAGGTCCAACTGACGCGCTGCGCCTCAGAGTTTCCTCTATAGCAGCATTTAAACCAGGCAAGATGGAGTGAGCATCGATACTTTTCCAGTGAACCACCGTGCAGGCCACAGGGAGGACGGAAAGAAGAGTGAGTTCTGGAAGACCACGTCTTGACTCAACGGGATCACCGTAAGGAATTTTGCTATCGGGTAGGCCAGAACGGTCACGAAGTATATACATTCGCAACCGGGAACCCCTACCCGTAAAGGTGCCAGCAGCAAGCAGCGCACCGGGAGAAAAACGGTCACCCATCTTTCCCCGTTACGCGCCCCACGACGTTCAACTTCGGTGATCGCACGAGAACCGGTGCTGTCGTCGCGGCCACTGCCGCTGGCTGTGGGCCGAGACAGCCAAAAAACGGGAACAAAGGCCAGAGGTGCTTAACATTTTTTATCAGAATGTGCGGGGGCTTCGTACGAAGTTGACCGCCTTCGCCAGTGCTGTTTCGTGCTTCTCGGTGGACCTGGATGTGATTATTTTGACTGAAACTTGGCTGACAGAAGGCTTTCTCGATTCGGAACTTGGGCTGCACAATTTTAACATTTATCGGATGGACAGATGCGCGGAGACGAGCCCGCACATACGTGGCGGGGGAGTCCTGATTGCTGTGCGTAGGTCCATACGTAGCGCGAGAGTGACAGTGCAGGAGTGTGGAGTGGAGCAGTTGCTTATTAGAATTAACTTGCAGTCACGGGTCGCTTATTTTGGTGTCTGTTATATCCCGCCTGCCGCGGGTCAAGTGCATTACGGAAACCACTGCGAGGCTATATCTGCTCAGTTACGGGGTGTTTTGGATGGTAATGCCATTTATCTTTTCGGGGACTATAATTTGCCACATGCGGTCTGGAAGGAGGATTCGGGATACTTGGGCGCTGATATTACCCCAGGGGCTTCACGACAAGAAGCTGAAGCAATTGACACGTTAATCGAGTCCTTTAACGAAATCGGTTTACTCCAGAGAAACGGCATCCGTAATCACAGGGACATCATACTGGATCTTGTATTTTCGAATGACACTTCATTGGGCATTGGGGCGGCTCTGGAGGTGTTAGTGGATGCCGATCTACATCATCCGGCGCTGTGGACCTTGATGAGGGTGCAATCGGCTGGCCTGCTATCCGGGGAACCTTATTCGCGTCCAGTCTTCGAGTCCGGGGACTACCTGGCCATCAACTGTTTGCTCGGCTCTATTGACTGGGATGCCTGCTTAAAACAACTGCCCCTGGACGAGGCAGTGGACTTTCTTTACTCGTTTATTAACCAGGCTATCGAGCGTTTGATTCCTCAGCAGATGTCTCAGCTTCTTCCATTCGTCCAAGCAATTGACGAAGCACAACGTGGACTGCCAGCGTCTGAACGAGTGTGCCGTCGAATTGCCGTCCGCGGAGGATAAATGGTTGCACTTCAAAAATTTCAAACATAAGGAACGAGCGCCATTCATCGTCTACACGGACTTCGAATGCATGCTGGAGGACGTCCAGCCTGCGGAGCGGAGTCAGACGTACGCGTACCAGCAGCACAGAGCGTACAGCGTGGGATACTACATCCATTGTTCCACCGACGCGTCACTGTGCCGTTATCGGGCGTATCGTCACGAAACCGAGTGCGTGAAATGGTTCGTGCAAGAACATCGAGACTTTGCGGACAATGCGTATTCGTGGTTGCGGAACGCGAAACCAATAAACTCGTTGACGGATCAACAGTGGCAAAGTTTTAACGAAGCAATCGCATGTCACGTGTGCGGACAACCGTTCGTCGATGGGAATAAAAAAGTGCGCGACCATTGTCACTCGACAGGCGAGTACCGAGGCGCGGCCCACGTGTCGTGTAACTTGCAGTTCCAAAGATCGTACACGATACCGGTAGTGTTTCACAATCTATCAGGCTACGACGCGCATTTCGTGATTAAGGAGTTGGCGTCCGCGTTCGAGGGGCAGATTGACCTGCTGCCAGTGACGAAGGCGCGGTACATATCGTTCACCAAACACGTCAACGGAATCGACGCCGAGAACAATGATTGGAAGAGGGGATTGAAGTTTCGTTTCATAGATTCGTTGAAGTTCTTGGCCGCTAGTCTGGAGAAACTCGCTTCGGACCTCGGCAAAGAACGACTCGCGATTCTACGACGCGAGTTTCAATCCCTGTCGGACGATCAGTTCGATCTCCTGACCAGGTAGGGCGTCTTCCCGTACGACTATGTATCGTCGTACTCCAAACTGAACGATACGCGTTTACCATCCCGCGAAGCGTTTTATAACCAGCTGAACGATCGCGCCGCGTCGGAGCCTGATTACGCGCACGCCGTGAACGTGTGGAACTCTTTTCGCGTACAGACATTGGGCGAGTACAGTGATTTGTATTTGAAAACAGATGTGCTGTTACTCGCCGACGTATTCGAAAGTTTCCGCAGCGACTGTATCGCGAGTTACGATCTGGATCCCGCGCATTATTTCACGCTACCAAGTTTCACGTGGGACGCGATGATCAAGTACACCAGCGTACGATTAGAGCTTCTGACGGACGTGGACATGCTACTGTTCGTGGAGCGTGGCATACGCGGCGGTCTGAGCCAGTGCTCGCACAGGTACGCGCGAGCCAACAACAAGCACCTGCCTGCGGGGATGTACGACGAGTCGAAGCCGTCGACGTATCTAATGTACTTCGACGTCAACAACTTGTACGGCTGGGCGATGTCGCAGGCTATGCCGAAAGGAGGGTTTCGATGGCTGGACGATGCGACAGTGGCCGCGCTCGACGTATCATCCCTACCCGACGGCGAGGACTCCGAGGAATCTGAGGGATACCTGCTGGAGGTAGACATCGAATATCCCAAGGAGATCCACGACGCCCACGCCGACCTTCCATTCTGCCCGGTGCGCGAGGACGCACCAGAAGGAAAACAGACTAAGCTGCTTGCCACGCTCGACGGTAAGGAGCGATACATCATCCACTATCGCTACCTAAAACAGTGCGTGCGACACGGTTTACGCGTGACGCGAATTCATCGGGTGTTGCGATTCGATCAGTCGCATTGGTTACGCGACTACATCCGATTGAATACCGATTTGAGGACGCGCGCTACTAGTGAATGTCAAAAGACTCTATACAAATTAATGAATAACGCGGTGTACGGAAGGACAATGGAGAACGGTGAAGAGTGGGACGGTCGTTACGGCGCGGAAGCGCTGATCGCGAAACCGAAATTTCACAGTCTCACGATCTTCTCGGAGCAGTTAGTAGCAATCGAAATACGTAAACTAAAAGTGAAGTTCGACAAACCGATATACGTGGGTATGAGTGTGCTCGACGTATCGAAGGAATGTCTGTACGAATTTCAGTATGCATATATGCGCGCGGAGTTCGGTGATCGGTGTAAGGTTCTGTACACCGACACCGACAGTTTAATGTATAGTGTGGAATGCGAGGATGCGTATGAAAGGATGAAGCGTGACGTCGCTCGATTCGACACGAGTGATTACGCGGTGGACAATCCGTACGGTATGCCCTGCGTAAACATAAAGGTTCCGGGACTCATGAAAGATGAGAACAACGGCGCCTACGGTCTAAGATGTACGCGACTAGAACGTTTAACGCGGCAGTGGGGTCTACGAGTGAGACTAAAAAAGTGAAGGGTGTGCGGAGACACGTGGTCGCGAACGATATACAATTCGATGATTACATTCGTTGTCTCCGCGATCTCACCGAAAAATCGATTCGACAGAACAATATTCGCTCCAGCCAGCACGAGGTGTATTCCGTGAGTGGGGAAAAGAACGCTCTCAGTCCGTTCGACGACAAGCGATATATTTTAACCGATCGGGTCAGCACCCTTCCGTGGGGGCATTATCGAATTCCCGAGCTCGAGCTTGAGCCCGACGAGTCCCTCGAGAATCCCATTGTATAGAATGCTTGTATGTTTGTATTTTTGCATGTACATATGTTATTTATTTATTTATTTATGGATATGTAATATATGTATAGCGTAGAATATAACCAAAATTGTATTTTATACGTATTAATATATATATATATTTTTTCTCTACTTTATTAAGCTTAATTGTACGTATATATATGCACGAGGACGAATGAGAATGAGGAGGAGGAGATTGTGAATAAACGGACAATATATTTATATGTATTTATTCATTCATCTATTTGTTCCAGTAACATCAAGCACGATAACGAATCAGAGAATATCCTTGTCGCGTATCCACGAGTTCCGCGACGAATCGAATCCAAGCCACTTAACGTAGACCTGATTCCCCTTGCGACGAATAATCTTCTCGACCAGATAGACGTCCGGATTCGCGACCGAATGTAGTTCGTACTCGTAGAATCCACCCGAGATCGGCTCTCCCGCGGAATCGCGCAGAATGTACGCCACCGGGAACGTTCGTTGTACGGTTACGATTTCGAATACATCGGTAGACCAGTTCGGAGTGTACCCCTTCTCGAAGAGGGTCTTGAACTTGCTCACGCGTACCTTGTCACCGACGTTGAATTTCGTGCGGAGTCGAACGCCTTTCGATGCAGAGGGGAGGGGGGTTCATTCGCGGCGAACGACAAACGCGTCGCGGGGGTCACGTCAACGGGTCGGGCGTTGATCGTCCGATGCTTGCGATGATTGTAGGTGCGTACGAGCGCAGGTAACAGGTCGACCCAGCGATAGGACGCGTTCAAGGAGAATTGTTTCCACATGAGGTTTTTCAGCGTACGATTGAAACGTTCGACGATCGACGCTTTCATCACGCTGTACATGGAGTAGTGGTTGATCCCGCGCATCTTCGCGCATCGTTGAAACTCCGCGTTGTAAAACTCCTTTCCCATGTCGGCATCTATCGCTCTGCCGCAATACGGTCGTGAACGCCGCGGTCACGTCGCGTCCACTTTTCGTTTTCACGGGTATGGCCCACGCGTACTTGCTGAACGTATCGATGATCGTTAGTATGTAATGATATCCACGATTTTGCTTCGCGTACGGACGCATCTCCACCAAATCGGCCTGCCACAAATCATCGTTAAATCCTCTTCGATACCGACCTTCGTACATGGAACTATCCTTATCGATCACCACGAAATCGTATCGTCGACGCCAACATCTCGCACACAAGTCGTTGAACGACTCGAACGTCATGTCTGTGCTCACATGATCGTTGTACACGCGGCGCAAGTTCGTGCCGTCTTGTTTGAATAGCATGAGAAAATTTGCGTTGTCCCTGATCAAATGTTTAGGTATTCTAGCGTACGACTGACACAAATAAAAGCAATCCACGTTCGAGTGACGACCCATGGAGAAGTATTCGCGTATCGCGTTCTGTTCGTCGCACGCCACGTCGTCGAACACGAAGATCGAATCGGGTCGAGCGTCTCTCGATGGAACGATCTCAGTGTTGTCGGAGTAGGGACAGTATTCGATTCCGTCGACCAGCGACAACACCTGCTCGAGATAACGATACTTTGGCTGATGCAACGATTTCGAGTACACGTACACGTTCTCGAAACGCAAACCGTTCGGACTCTCTAGCATACTTAAAAGCACATTCGTTTTTCCACACCCTGACGGTCCACAAATCACACCTCGCACGCTGTTCGGCAGCAACGGGCCGTGTCTGTTCGCTCGACTCGCATCCCTATCATCTTCGAGCATTCGATTCGCGGTTACGCGAATAACGTTCGACTGTTTCGCGAATCGCATGTTCGCGGGGTTTCTCAGGTACTCGCGCGCGTGTGACGAAGGATGACTATTTATATTCGTGGCACGCGTCGCGCAGGTCACTATCACTGTGATCGGTGAAGCGTGCGTACGCGTCTATTATTGTAGTAGCTATCGTGATTATTCTAACGTATATGATAGCATCAACGACTGTGACGTCTTACAAGAAGAAGAATCTGAAGAAGAATCTGAAGAAGAAGAAGACTCGATCGGGTCTCGTGAACGGTATCACAAACCGTCTGCCATTCAAACTACACGTTCCGGGTTATCAGTTCTGCGGACCGGGAACGCGTTTGCTAAAGCGATTGGCTCGTGGCGACGAAGGTGTGAATCCCCTGGACGTAGCGTGCCGCGACCACGATATCGCGTACTCTAGTCGAAAGGATTTAGAGGGAAGACACGAGGCTGATCGTGCGTTAGCCGAACGAGCGCGAGAACGAGTGTTCGCGAACGACGCGACCTTTGGCGAAAAAGCAACCGCGCCTGGAGTGTGGGCAACGATGAAGACTATGACTAAACTCGGCATGGGTATGAGAAGGACGAAACGTAAACAGAGAAAGTCTGGAAGGAAACATCCGCAGATTTAGTAGATGCTGCAACTACTGCCGGACATAATCGTCGAGGATATCTGCGATGTGTACAAGCCGAAGGGGAAAAAGATCATCAACGCTCGAACCGTTGAGGACGACGGCGGCTACGACGTTGACGATGATTATTGCGGTATCACGCCTGACACCGTGGATCCCGACGTTCCTAACCTGAAGTCGATGGCTTCAACGAATGCCTCACGATGTGCGTTTCACAATAACGACGGTGTTTGTGCGCTGGAGAATGTCCATAGAGTATGGAATTATATACGTAGCGGCACCTAATGTAAGTCATACACACGCATTGCATCTACTTTACGCGTCATATGCAGAGAAACGAATATATAACAATTTTTTTCTATTTTCTATAGCGATGAGAACCGCAGCAAAGACGAGTACAACGGCGAAGATGAGTACAACGGTGGCAGTGACGGTGAGCGCAACGATGACAACTGCAACCTTTACTACGCGAGCAAGAATATCCCGCCCCATACGAATAACGTTTTATGCATGCATGGATATACATGATTAAACACATACTGTTCTGAATAAAAATACATTTATTTAAAATTGTTATACCTTTATTATTAAACATATATATGCATGTACTATAGTGGTACGTGCTTTACATCGCGCAACATGGATTGCAATCCTAACGCTAACAATTCGCAATCAATCAAAGAATGTTGTTCGAAGTGATCGCTTTCGGAAATTAATTTCACATAATCTGTTGGTGCGGTAGCGCTACGTAGAACGTTTACGAACGCGGTATATTTACTGGCTACAACGTACATATTTTCGGTCAACCAAGTGAACATATGATCGATGCAATGTTCATACGCGAACAGTTTTCGCATCGTAACTTCCGTCATGTATAAGGTAACGCGATTATCTGTGATTTTGACGAGTTGATCATTGTGCATGCGCGTGAATTCGATTCGCAAATGATCAATTTCGATGTGGGTCTGGGGTGTTGTTACGTTGTCGCGTAATTTTTGAAGAATGTCAGCCCCATTTTGCAGTAGGAGCTTCCACGTAGACATTGAGAAGCTCAACTCGCCACCTTTATTGTCGACTATGGCGATCTCGACGTGGCACGAATCCATACCAATGCGAATTCCTATCGTGAGCCGTTTATACGCTGTTGAGGTCAACGGGTAATCCCGCCCCAGGATTCGCACGATTGATGGTTTTGGCTATTACACTGTTTTTGGCGTTGCGGATCCAGAACTGTAAGAAACGTATACACGGAATTAATACTCGGTACGCTTGCATTTACAGTGAAAGAAGTAAGAGAATGAAGTAAGTGAAATGTGTATAATAACGCGTACGTACTTCATATTGGACTGTTGATGAGGATGTTCCTGTTGCTGGCGTTTATTGGGGTAATTACCATTGGTGGCGGATGCGTAGGATGAATCGTTGAAGCTACGTTTGTACATCTTGATATGCACTATGTACGATTATACTGATCGGTGAAGAAGTTAACGCGAACGATACTCTTTAGCACTCGAGCAAACGTGGTGTAATGAAGTTCACAGGTCTGACCAACGTCGCTTTTATACAAATTCACGTACACGTACACACCAATGTGTGGGGGTTAGTTAGAAAAAGTATTTTCTCTCGCTCACCCTCAACGTTTCAATCAGGTAACGTGATGTAGCGCTTGCTCGATGCGTTGCCACGCGTATCGAATTCACGCGTCCGCGATAAGGGCATTCGCACCCGTCACGGCGGTCTCGATTTTCAAAATACGTTGGGCGATGCCCGAATAATTATCGCGCTATACTTCCGTATGCGTGCGATCATGAAGCAGCCACCTTAAAATCAGTTCTCAAATGCTACTGCACCGGTCAATTAAAAAACTTAATATTAATATGTCAGGTTTACTTACCTATCTTCCACCGCCCCTGTGAAATAACATATCAAGTATTTGCATGTATCGCGATTATGGGAGAGAAAAGGGCGTGTGAAAGAGCGTGAAACCATTTTCGTTGACAGATATTTATACGCGACGTTACATTCTCTCTCTCTCACACGATGTAACATGCGTCCGATGCGTTACCACGTATATCGAATTACAGTGTTGGTGATAAGGCGCCGATCCCAAACTTTAAAATATTCGTCTGCGGATGTTTATACAAGCGCGACGTTACGTTCTTTCACGAGGCAGTTGCGCTATTTAAGTTAATTAATCTCGAATAGTTATCGCGGTAGCGCGTCAAATTATATTTCGTCGACGAATGTTTATACGGGGCTGCGTTGCATTCTTTCGTGAGACGGTTGCGCTGTTTAGGTTAATTAATCTCGAATAGTCATCAGTATCGAATTACAGCATCCGCGTTACATCCTTTCGCCCCTTATCTTTCGCGCCTGCACCTCACCACCGTCAACGGTTGCGCGGCGACGGACGCCATTTTGAAAATTTTGAAATCCCCCTTCCCCTGTGACGTCGCCCCCTCACCCACGAACGCGGTACCCCCTCCCCGCCTCGCCCTCGCACCCATCTCGCGGAAGAGCGCGGTACCCCCTCCCCACCTCGCCCCGCGCCATCGGCCCGGTACCCCCCGCCCCGCCTCACCCCCTCGCCCACATTTGGTCCAGAATCGGCATAGCCTACCTACTTTCATCTTCTCATATTTCCAGCGCATGAATTTTTTGTTTCCAGGAGTGGGCCAGAAATGATCATTTTCGCATATCCACACTTTACCCCTTCAACTTCCCCATTATCAGCTGGTAGCAGCTAATTTTTGTTTTACGTAAACGCTAAAGCCTCATGCTTTAAAGTGCGACTAGAAAGATCACTGAGAAATACTGAGAACTTTTTGTAACAAAGAATGAAAAAGGCAAAGTTTCAAGACACCATAAGTCCGAAATGGTCAGAGGTGTCAATGTGTAATTTGGCAAAATTCAAATACGTACCTGGATCACTTAATTCCATCACATATCATTTAATTTTTAGAAAAAAAACAACGAAACCACAAATGATATTCTTAATTTTCGATGATTTTGGAGTTGACGGTTTCGAAAGCGTATAGCTGCGTTATACATTAACGAATGGTAAAAAACCATACTTAGTTAATAGCCCATATGTTAAAATATTTTTTTTTGATTCGCCGATACTTTTTCAAAATTACTTTTTTCCGCATTTGAGGTACAAACACCCCACGCGGCGGACAAACACTCCTACTAACTCCTACCTACTGTTACACATGTTTTATACTTTGTTTAAATAAAAAATACAAAAGAATCACAAAAATAAACAAAAAATGTAATGTTATAAGTAAGTATTTTCATAGAAGTTAAATATGTAATTTTTGTTAAATTTTTCCAAAACTATTACCCCTTTTCCTCGTCAGTCGACATGAATTCATCCTTATCAGGTTCGCTCGGTATAGTCTTTGCTGCATGAAGAACGTTTTCAATCCATATTCAGCTGTCCTCGTCCACATATTGCAACAAATCTCTTACGTCCTTTTTTTTATTATCTTTTAGGCCAAGTGATTCAACCTGTTTCCATTGAATGCTCTTTAATTGCTTTTTATTATACGTTTTTTTTCCAGAACTTGAAAGGTACAAAGCTCGAATTGTACTTTTCGTAAGTATGAAGCAAACCATTTGGTTTGAATGATATTTTCGCATATTTGCGGATAGTGAACTTTTTACCTTTACTCATTGGATGCTTCATGAAGAAAACTGGCAAAGCTGCTGTCCAGGTTTCGATAATCGTGTGGTCCATAATAACATTGAAAGGGGAAGGGTTTTCTCTGCAAAGAACCATTGCTTCTAGGTACTATTTTGCCGTGGAAATGGTCTCTTCTTTCTTGAGGTAGGATCTAACTATCCCGAAATTTCTGTCGCATTGCCCAAATGAGTGCTTTCGTACAGGGAATAGATGGATTATTTCAACATTAAATATTCTTGAGAACCATAAACAGAAAGACACCACTGCTGAATTTTTATTCTGTCCTGCAGCTGAATCAGACAAGAGCACTATCTTCTTAAGGGGGTAGACACGGGTAATGCAGCGCGCTGTAATACCCACATAATGTGCCCGAAACATGGGTTTGGGGGGATACGTTTTTCGTCCTTATATGAGCAAATTTTGGGCTGGATGAGGAAAGAGGAAGGTTCGATGCAGCGCGCTCTGGTCATGATTCGACGAGATTGTGTTGATATCTGTTGAGATTATAGTTCGTAAAGTTTTTTTTCTTTTCGTTTTCTCAGTCTCGCCTCTTACTGTTACTGGAAGCGAGCACTGATCCATTTGAACCGGACGCAGTGTCGATATTTCGTTTTTCCGATCTTACCGACTGATCGCAATCAGTCACAGGTGTTCGCGCATGCGCGCCACAAGCGCCGTGGCGTCTTCCTTCTTTTAGTTTCTTCTGTAGTTAGTCCTTCGAACAAGTGCGATCAAGGCTTACATACAATTAAAACCTCCTTACGCCAAGTTCAGTGTGCATACTTATTGCGATATCCTCGGATCCGCTCCCGAACCTCACTTAAAAATAACAATATCTAATAATACGAGTGTTTCTAAGTAGAGCAAAAGTCGACAAAATACACCCGCACGAATCCAAGTATTTTTAGGTCACTAAAAGAGTTTTGTGACTCAAACGATGACCAGAGCGCCCTGCAGTGAACCTTCCTCTTTCGAATGAGACCTCACCCAGCCTAAAATCTGTTCATATAAGGACGAAAAACGTATCCCCGTGATTGCATTCCCAAATACGAGTTCCGCCATATTGGCGATAATACAGAGCAATTCACGTGACAAATTTAGTTGAGCTAGTGGACACGAGATGGCGCCTACTCGGGAGGACTGCCAACGTGGAATCATAGCAAAACTGAAGCGTTAGCTGGATACACAAGCCATAGTAAAAGCGTGTTGCAGTCAATGCATGCATTTTCGGACGACTTTAGTTTAGGTTATATGCATTTTAGGCATACATTGACTAGGAACTGCTGGGAATTGTCTACATTTACTAATTTAACGCTTTTACCGTAACACATACATCACTTGAAATCGCTGTCGTATTTATGTTATAGTAATTGAGGCAGTTAGAGCAACAACGGACTAAAATAGTATAAGTTAGAAAAAAAAAGTATAAGTTAGAATCTGGAAAATCATAATAATGATTCGATAATAATACTTGGAAGATGGACATGCTATATGTAACCAACTACAGAGGAGGACATACTATACTGAATGATATTATATAAAAATGAATGATAGGAATAATACTGGAAATAATGTCACTTCAATATTATATTTATTTTGAAAGTAACAGGAATAAAAAAGTAATTATTCGTTTTCATTTTTGTCAATGTTCATGGGAATTGGAATTACATCACGTTGTGATTTTGCTGGTGGTATGCTATTGATAAATGCCTTGTAGTATTCAGGAATAATTCCGTTGTGATACAGATCTTTTTTCTTCGCGATAGATGTAGGAAGACTTTTTTAAAAATCTTTATTTATTGTCACGTTTTTTCAAGACTATTTTCGTCCTCTGGCATGGACACACAACATTTGTGCAATCAGCATAATAAATTTAGGGACATACAATAAACAAAAATATTATTTTTGATAAATTTATAAAAACGATAAAAATGTAATTTTTATGCAGCATAAAGAAACAGTCAAGCACTATTTGTTGCATATAAAAACTCAAATTTCATAAAAAGTCGACATACAATATGTGTGCACTAAGCCATCACACTGGGCGCTAAAGGATAACCCGAGCCAATTTTCATTTGAAGCGCTAGGATTGAATTAATTTAATGGGTAATTAAATTATCGGCCATGAATAATTTTCTCGTGTTTATTCGTACTTTCTCGACTAAATATATGATTCGCAACTAAAGTACTAATAAATGCGAGAAAATTATTCATGGTTGACGGATGAAAGGCTTTCGACTACAAATATGATAAAAAATTATTTATTTGAATTATATTATAAAAATTTTAATTATAAAAAATATAAGTCGCTCCTCTCCCTCCTCTTCCTCCTCTTCCTCATCTGCCTCCTGTTCCTCCTGTTCCTCCTCTTCCTCCTCTGCCTCTTCTACCTCCTCTACCTCCTCTTCCTCCTTTTCCTCCTCCATACTTCCAGCTTCTCAGTTTTTTTTTGAGCTCGCTGTTCTGTAATATGAAAAATAAACATAAATCTTAAAACATTCATTAGAATGTAAAAAATGTTTGCGCGAGATTGTCTACGTATCTACATACCTGCTTCTGAATTCGCAACGCGATCTCCATCCACCTCCGCGGACTCCGTCGCGAGGACGGAGTTGGCTCTCTCCGCGGACTCCGTCGCGAGGACGTAGTCGGCTCTCTCCTCGCGACCGATTCCGGCTACTCGTTCGACTCCGTCTTCGCGACGGAGTCCTGCTGCTTGTTCACCTCCGTCCTGGGGACGGAGGCTTATCAATTTCCATATTTTCGGTGCCTTTTGACATCTAAAAAAAAGTCGAAGAAACAGTGAAACTATTGAACGTAATGGATTTGAAAGTGCTGTAGAAGAGCCAGAGTTAGCTAAAATGTAATCTAATTACAAACTAGAAATTACGATTAAAATGTAATTGTGTAATGAATTACCTACACAATATTTTCTGTAATTGTTAATTTAGGTAGTTGACCACAATTTTGTCAACTATCTAAATTAACGATTGCAGAAAATAATGTGTAGTCAATTACACAATTACATTCGTAACTTATAATTTATAATTATATTACATTTTGCCCAACTCAGAGAGGAGTACACGTTTATCAAGTTGGGACATTTGGGTACAATATAGACTTCCTTTAGCCAAGATTTAGCGCAGGAGGAGAATCTTCAGATTTCTAAATGCTGAAATTTCCAAGTTCGAAAGCGTTGAAATTCAAACACTTCCAAAATTTGTAATTATGAGGTTATCAAGTTTCACAATATCTGTAATTGAAGGCTCAGATGCAATAAGGGGATTTATTATTTAGACTAGCGCTCGAAAATGCGAAAAAGCATTGTCCAAACGCTAAGAAAAATTGGTGTTTTCGCCATGTGCGAACTTTACTGCCGGCGCTGGGACAGCTCGTTGGGAAGGTGATCGAATTGACACGACTCTTTTAGGGACTGGTACAGTTTATTTTTCCAATGGACAACTTGGCCACTGGACGTCACACACAGAGATACACGGAAACACAAACACGCTATAATACAGAACACGCGTGGGCGTTTTGCGACAGTGGGTCGCTCGCTTAACAATCGCCGTGGTTTTTAACGGCGCAATGGGCGCAGAGACGATTTATATGCGTACGTGCGTGTCACAGCGGTGCTTCTTTTGTACTAACGGTCGCCGGGCGAGCGCTTCGAAAAGGAACGTTGAAGTAAACACTGGGGTGTCAACGGCCTCAGCTGACTCGTCAGCTGTTGGGACCAGTCAGCGGGCAAGCGTTTGAACGCAGGACGCGGCGCGCTTTACGCGGCCGCAACAATTGGAAATTTAAATTTTATTACACTGGATTTTAAAAAAATATAGTGTTGTAAAGCTCGTCACGGCACACATTTTTCTTTTTACAGTTTCTTTATCGAATCATTAGTATTGGAGATAAAAATTATAAACCAAACAAATTTCTTCGACCGAAGTCAATACCTTTTTAAACAAAAATTGCGACTTGAGTAATTGTATGTATAGCTTTAATGAATTCCCCTTAGGGTTACATGAAACTCGCTCCTTGCCGTTACACCACTTCCTTAACTTAATTTAATTCTAATTCTTATTCTACCCCTCCGCTCGCTTTCCTCCCCTCTCTCTCTCTCTCTCCGCTCGCTCGCCTCCGCCATCTCCCTCTCACTTATCCTACTCATATACTATTCTTAACCTACACGCTTTCGCTTCTTAATTCTACCCCTACGCCTCTACTTCCGCTCGCATCCTCCGCCTTCGACTTCCATTTCCATTCTTTCGCTCCATTCCTTCTTTCGCTCCTTCCTTCCTTCCTACCTCCCTCCTTCATGCCCCCTTTCCCCCCCTTTCTTCCTCTCTCTCTTTCCTCTTTCCCTCCAGCCTCTTCATCCAATCCTCCCCTTTCCCTCCTTCGTCCAAAATTTCCCTTATCTTTTCCCCGATCCCCTTTTCCTCTGCCTCATCCCCTGCGCATCGTTCCAGGACGTGCTCCCACATCTCTTCTTCCCCTCCACATACCCTATATCTCCTCTCTTCCTCCTCCTCCCAATATCTCCCCCCCCCTCATTTCGTTCCCCAGCCTGTATCTTGCTATTCTCCCGTACCTCGCTTCTCCCCACCCTGCCTTCAGGTACTTTGGCATCTCCCCTACCACTATCTCCCTGTACCATTTGTTGTACCTTGACTGTACAATTTTTTCTCTTCTCTCCTCTTCCTGCCTCCTATCGTCTTCCTCCTCCCATCCCTCCAGACCCTCTCGTCCCCTTGCCCCTTCCCCTCCTACCCTCACCCCTCTCTTCCTTCTGAACTCCATCCTGTCTCTCTCCCACGTAGACAGTTCCGCTCCCCCATCCCTTTCTCTTTCCCTTACTTCTTCTAGGCACCACCTGGCCAACTCCCCTCCCTCTCCCCTACCCAATTTCTCCTCGTATCTCCATGCCCATCCTCCCGCCCACGTCCTCAGCTTGTTCCTCCTCGTCTCCTCCATCACCATATATCCTGCTGTCCTCCAGTCCACCCCCAGTGACCACCATATAAACCTCTCCTGCATCCTCTCCATTTCTTCCCTTCTTTCCACCCCCAAATCTCTGCCCCGTATCCCGCCACCGTCCACACCAATGTGTCGAACAACCACATTCTCTTTCCCCAGTCCTTCTCAAATTTCCTTTTCCCGATTCCCCATGCCTGGCGCATTACTACCCCCGCCTTTTTCACCCTATCCCTAGTCTGTGCTTCCTGTCCCCCGTTCCTCTTGAACACGTACCCCAAATATCTAATCTCCTTCACTTCCTCTATCCTTTTTCCTTTCCATCTCCAATCCACCTTTCTTTCCCTTCCCCCCCCCCCCCCTTCCTGAACCTTACCACCTTCGTCTTCTCTACATTTACCTCCAACCTCTTTCCTTCCAGGTACCCTTCCAGCCGCCAAATTATACTCCCCATCTCTTCCTCATTCTTCGCCAACAGTACCAGGTCGTCAGCATATGCCAACGAGCATATTCTCCTCCCTCCTACTTCAACCCCTCCCCATCTTCCTTTCCTAATCTCCTCTTCCACGTCTGCTATTAGCAGGTTGAAGAGAATCGGACTCAAGGGGCACCCTTGCCTCAGGCCCTTCGCCGTCCAAAAGCCCTCCCCTATCTCCCCTCCCACCTTCACCCTGCTTGTCGTCTCCCTGTATATCTCCCTTACTCTTTCTCTCAACCCCTCCCTCACCCCTCTCTGCTCCATCGCCACCCAGAGTGTCCTCCTATTTACCGTGTAAAAAGCCGCCCGAAGATCGACGAAGAGCGCCACCAACTTGCCTTTCTTCTTTTCGACCTACTTTCCAATTATGTGGTTTAGCACATAAATGTGGTCCACCGTGCTTCTCCCTCTCCTAAACCCTGCCTGGTTCTCTGGAATTCCTTTCCCCTCCACCTCCTTTTTTTTTTTTTTTTTTTTTGACGTGGAGAAAACCCTAACGGATACCCCGCCCCTCGGGGGAGGGACGGGGTTATGTGGGGCTTGCACCCACTAAAACTCCACGGTGATCTTCCTCGGGCACGGAGTCGCGCGCATGAGGGGAGGACTTTACGCGGGAGCAAACTAGCGATTCAGCCGCTTGCCCCCCCCCCCCTCCGCGCAATAGCGAGCTCCGTGCTCGACAACCCCGCACGATGACGGCGGGGCCTTCCCGAAAACTCCGGCGACGCGCGACGGATCACTCGTCCGCGTCGCCACTTCTGGGGGTCGCATGGTGTTGTGGAGGGGCGAGAGTGCCCCCCGGCACCCTCACCCCGCAACCCCCGCGATCGAACAGTAACCCGACCGCGGCCCGAAGGGACGCGGCCGGGCGGGGAGACGGCATTTGGTCAGATGATCCTCGGACCGTTCTTCCGCCGCCGCACTCGGGGGGGGGGGGGGCGCAAGCGGCGACCGGGCCTAGGCCCGGCGGACACCCCGAGGCATGGGCGGAGTGCGATGAACGGTCCCGTTGACCGCCGAACTCACCCTACCTGCTCGATCGCCTACGTCGGTGAGCGCGTTAACCATACCGCATTGCGCGGCTCTCGGGGGGGGGGGGGGGTAGCGGATGTTCGGCTACCCCCCGAGGGCCCCTCCACCTCCTGTTCTAACCTCCCTACCAGGACCGCCGCATAAATCTTATATAGGGTCGGCATCAGTGTCACCCCCCTGTACTCTTGTACCCTCGTCCCGCCCCCTTTCTTCGCCAGCGGTACAATGATACCTTCTCTCCAGCCCTGTGACCACCCCCTCCCCGTCCCATACTTTTCTGCAAATCTCCCACGCTATCTCTAATCCCCTCTCTCCCCCGTGCTTCCATGCCTCATTCGGGATCTCGTCCCCTCCCATTGCCTTCCCTTCCTTCAGCTTCCTCACCACCCTCCTTACTTCCTCTTTACTTATTCCCTCTTCCTCCCCCCTTCTCCTACCCTCCTCTCCTCCCATCCTTACCCTATTTTCCACTCCTCCTAAAAGCCCCATAAAATGTTCTTTCCATTCCTCCTTCTTTATCCTTTCGTCCACCCCTTTCCTTTTCTTTCTACCCCTATTAACTATCTCCCACACCCTATTTTCCGTTTTTGCCTCTGCCACCTCCCTTATCAGCCTCTCCCTCTCCTCCTCTTTTTTCCTATCGCATAGCTCCTTATACTCTCCCTTCCTTCTCTTGTAGTCCTCCCTACTCCCCTTCCCTCCTCTCCACCTCCTTAACTATCTTCTCACCTCCTTCTTCTTCTCCCTACATTCTCTGTCCCACCACCCTTCCCCCTTCCGCCCTTCTCTCCCCCCCCCGCCTCCTCCCCCCACTTGACTAATTATTATCGGATTGTTATGAGACTTGAAACATAAAACTCGGAAAACTCTAGCGAAGCCGTTAAATGTATGCACAAAAGCCTTTATGTTAAAAAATGTAATAATATTTCATTAAAAAGTAATACTGGACGTAACCCATGTTTTTCAACGTTCGTCGTTAAAAAGTATCGAGGCAATTTTGACGTACATATAACTTGCAGCGGCAAAGCTTTTATAATTTTTATCTCGAATACTAATGATTCGATAAAGAAACTGTAAAAAGAACAAATGTGTGCCGTGACGAGCTTTACAACACTATATTTGTTAAAATCCAGTTTAATAAAATTTAATTTTCCAATTTTTCTTAGCTTTTGGACAATACTTTTTCGCATTTTCGAGCGCTAGTCTCCTTTTTGCATCCGAGCCTTGAATTTTAAAATTTCAAATTTTTCCACTTCTGATGTTTAGAAACTGTTTAATTTTCATCACTTGGTTTCAGTTTCAACTAAAGGAAGCCTACATTCCACCCGAATGTATATACCTTTTCTAGACAGTTCGCGGGTAAATTATAACATAACTTTCTTATTCTACGTGAGAATGAATACACGAATCTCTGAGCATGAAGCAGCGTATCGACATTGCGAGGCTGCCACGCGAGGCACGCCTCGTGGAGTGGAGAATCTGGAAACTACTTCGATCATGATCACTTTGCGAGGCAGGCTCGTGCGACAGTCTCGCCCTACCTCCAGCATGATATTTGCGTCGCCCGAGCCATGCGATTATTTATCTTGGGGCCGCGAAGCACCTTTCAGCACGTCGAAAAATCGACGGTTGATGCCTCGTAAAGTAATCATGGTCGAGGTAGTCTCCAGACTCTCCACTCCGCGAGGTGTGCCACGCGAGGCAGCCTCGCAATGGCGATACGAAGCTTGAGAAACACGCGGAAACTCAAACAATCACAGTTCACACGATAGATTTTGCACAAAAAATTACAACAATACTATGACGGTAATTGGAAACTTTACCCGGAATATGTGTAAATACAGTCTTGGTTTGGAAGTACTAAAATATAGAAGTATGTCAGTTGTTATGAAAGTGGCGTCGGTCGAAATTTAAAAAAAAAGAAATTGAACTTTACGTTTATCATGTATCACGTTGATATAATACGTAAAAAAAATATGTGAAATGTAACAAACGAAAAATTTGGACTTGGACCACTTTCATAATAACCAGCACATATAGTGAAAAAGACAGGGATAGTAAGCGTGAAGGTACTTACGATGTTTACTGCTCGACAGTCGCTTTTTTTCTGACCATTGAGCCTTTGCTACCCTCAAGGGTGGACAAGGCCCAAACTGCCTTTCTCACTCCCTCAAGATTTTGTATTTCACTCGCACCAAGGACCGAGCGGGGCGTCATCGGCCCGCGTAAAAGTTCGAATGCGCGAAGGTTTGAAAACGCGGCGCGTGACCGCGCATACTTGCGGGGTGGTCCTTCACCGTCAGGAAGTGGGAAAGGATAATGGTAGAACGAAATATGAATTCTTCGCTAATAATGTCGGTGATACGTCAAAAGTATGTGCACAGGATAATCAAAAATTCTTTCCTGTGCACATTTCTGTGCACCAAACAGTATTCCCGGAAGTACATACAATCTACGTAAATGTATCAGCATACCAGCAATCCTAATGAGAAAGAGGAGAACAGGACGCGTATATCCGTCCCTTTCCCACTATCTTCTGTTTAGCCACTCAGCATCTGTAACCAATGCAGCGGGAACGCTAGCTGATCAGTTTTTGGTCGTTTGCACTACGGTGGAGACGCAGAAAGCAATCGAGTTTTTATTAATCATATGGAATATTCATAATTTGTGAATTGTTCCATTCCTGCGTGGTTCGTTACTGTAGTGTTGATAAGTGTGTGTGATCATTCCATTGCCATGGAATCAAAAAAGGAAGCCGCAGATGCAAGAAACAATCGCTATTTGAAGGGTGATGCAAAAGCGAAGCACCCTAAGTTATTTGCAAAGCGTTTGTCAAAAAATAGAAAGTGTCGAGAAAGGTAAGTTACGTGTTATGGTACAGATTTATATGAAGTTACAGTTTGTGATGTAGTAGTAGCAGCACGGTATTTTGTCGTATATAATACAGTATTATTCATATTCTTCAAATACGTATATGAACAGCTATCTTTGACACTTTACGTACACATATTCTATACTATGCGCACAGCAACACATGTCATTACTTTACCCCTCTTGCCCCACTCATTATTTTCCCATTTGTACGTTTATCATTGTTTAATTAATTAATAATCCGATTTATACCGTGTTTGGATTCATTTTCATGTAAAAACTGTCAGCAGTACGTTCCTGCAACTTTCGGGCCGATGAGACAGAATGTAGAAATTTTAAATTTCGTTATAATACGATACAGAACATTTCTATGCACTTCTTTTCCCTTTCTTCTTTACATACGTTCAGAAAATACAAATGCAGCATTCTGTTCTCATTTGAAAAGTGGTAGAAAATATATTTCAAACTATATACGTTTTATTAGTATAAAACGTTCACACTATACGCGTTTCGTTAAGTATGTTTCCTTTATAATGCAGTTGCGACTATTCCAATCGTTGTACGTAGTTTTGAATGGATAAAACATGCACTTTAGATTTTATTTATGTGATGTAGAAGATAATGTTTAAAATTAGCAACAGTCATCGATGATTTGCGATTCGATGTTCAGCATATGTAGTTACTTGTGGAATACGAAATACATAGTGCTTTTTATTCTTTTGTCGAATTTTGTCCGCAATATATACGTCCATGTGTACCTTCAGCGAAAGTTTTTCATCGAAAAGCGCAGTCTTCGAAACATTCTCCAGGCCTTACTGGCACCCTTTGTCCCAGCCCGGGGAAATGTTTATGACATCTCAAGTACCCTGCAGTTGTGGATACTACTACGCCAAAAGAGAATTCTATTCCGTAGAAAGATATTTTCACACAGATTTTCTCGTACACGTTGCACGATGTAATATCGGTTTCGGCCAAGAATGGTCGACATTGTATCATGTTTGCTCTCATCCTAATCAGGAAAATGTTATGAATATTTGAAAAAATGTTTATGCAGAAAAAATTCAAAGTAAAAAAATTGAGCCGTTATTGTTATTGAAAAATTGTTGTGTATCTGCATAAGGTGGCCAGCAACATTATGCAGGACCGCTTATTTAGCGGAGAGGAACACCTACAGGAGTCGCTGTGCACAGCGGTCCGAATCGCCGAAAAGGCGATTAAACATCCTTACGTTCTCATTTCACACTTTATCATTATAAAGATGGTCATTCCAGGGATGTTTGGGGTCGCAGAATCTGATTCCGAGGTCAAAATTGTTATTACTCTACTGTTTGATTTGATTATGTTATTTGAATTTAATTATGGCATCAAATTTTGAAAAATTAACACAAATAGCGTTTTTATGATAGCAAAAGTTATTGAGCGCGCGGAAACTGGAAAGTCAATAATTTGTATAAATTCACACTTCAGATATTGAAAATGCTTTCGTTTATCTATAAGATGAAATTGTGCATTCATTCTATGTTACTGAAATATATAAAAAGTTATAAATAACTGAAATATAAGAAATTATGCGATGGTCGTTTTTAATCGCATTTTACATTTTTCGAAATCGTCAGGCATCTTTGAAACTTATATTATTAGATAGTCAGATAGTTATATTATTAGATATACTGTGTTTATATTAGATAGTTATATTATTAGATATACTGTGTTTCGTCTGTACTCTCGTCGGTTTCTGTTTCAGTTAATGGCAAAACAATTCATTCTACAATAGGTGAACACTGTTCAGTGTCACCCCGTGATTGCCTTTCCGATGATTTCTTGCATTCTATCCGCGAGGAGTTTAATTTTCGTTCAGGTAGTACCCCTAAGATTCCGCATGTGCGGAGGATTATCCCGGCCTGCGCTGGTATCGTAAACTAATAAAGTAATAAAATGTTCGCCTAGCCAATACAGCAAATGAAGGTAAAGTTAAAATTTAGCCAGCACATGTTTCAAGACTTGCACGTAAGATATACAGAGTGTCCCGTCAGACACAGAAAAAATGAAAATTTATTACCAAATGCTTTAGGAATACATTGTTGTATCTGTTTAAAAAAATTACTATAAAACGATTTTATTTACGACTTATATCGAAAAAAATTGTCCATATAGTTACAGGTATTTCCAGAAATATATGTAGATGCATGTTGGCGGGTCGTAGTCACTTACTTCTTCCGCGCAAGCGACCTGATTACTGCCAACATAATTGGTTATTACTCGGAAGTCGCAATAAAGTGCAACTGCTCCTTTCGCACATGCATTCCTTATACTATAGACTATCTAATAATATAAGTTTCAAAGATACCTGACGATTTCGAAAAATGTAACATGCGATTAAAAACGACCATCGCATAATTTCTTATATTTCAGTTATTTATAACTTTTTATATATTTCAGTAACATAGAATGAATGCACAATTTCATCTTATACAGGGTGTCCCATCTAAGACGAGACAGCCGGTTTTCTCCTAAACTATAGGAGATAAAAATATAAAAAAAATAGGCAATTGCATGGTTCGAGGGGGCCAATTAATTAGCGCGAACGAATTTTTTTATCGATTATTATTTTAAAAGATACGATGGTCAAGTTCGGTTTTTCAAATGGAACTATTTTTTTTGAACACCTGAGTTGATAGTGCGTTCCAAGACAAATTCAATAAGCTTTAATGTATACACTTTATTTTCACTGGTTTTTAAGATATTGCGCTTGCAAATTTACTGATTTTCACTGGAAGAAAACTGTCTGGTATAGCACGGACCGGGGACGGTTTTACTGGCTCCACTTGTGACACTGCCTTTTGAAATAGATACCTACCTGCCAAAGGTCTACGCCAGGCCCAAAGGCTGGACAATTTTTTTCCGTCAGAAATGCTACTTAGGTAGGTACATCTGCGGTATCGAGAAGCGCACCGTTACTTTTATTTCGCACTTGCTTCTACGCTCGGATGGCCGGTTCTTTTGGGAGGGATGCAAGTTCGATTGGTTAGGTTAGGAGGAGTGAAAGTTGCTAGACTAAATTTCAATCATAGGGAGCAGATTGTATCAGAACCATTCGGATTTGCATTCCTCACAAACGGCTGCTCTCTTGAAGCATTGCTCTTCACAGCAATGCCAACCTTCTCTCGCACGGAATACGTTAACGCTTGCTTTTATTCTGATATTGAAGCTCGTGTTTATACTCGAGAGGACCACGCGTCGACAGCGGGCTACCCCTTTTCTTCCTGTGTCTCTCCACGAGCCGTGTTGACGGTGGATTGTAGGAGCGTAGATATCTGGATGCCAGTTATTGAATTCAGGAGACGATAGAAACATTTTATTACAAAACACACATGTACTATAATTAAAGTAAATCGTATTCCTCTCGGGCAGGAGTACTGATAATGATCGAACTTGCGCCCCACTTCGCGCAGACCAATTACACGGAGGGTAGTCGGGTCACACACTGCCCAAATGATACAGGGTAATTCTGGAGCAACGCCCGTCAAGGAGATGCGCTGGTACCCCGTGGCGAGGACAGACCTTCGCATTGCCTCACCCGATTTTTATGGTTTTTTTCCGGAAAAAGGTACGAATCCTAGGCCGAACGTAGCGAATTGAAGTCGACCCTCCGCAGTCGAGGGTGAATTATCCATTACAGCGTATTAAGAAACCCTTTTCTTCGTCGTATCGAAAGGGAAGTGGTGCCAATGGATTCCTTATGTTTTTCTGACGAAAATCATACCAAATGTCATGCAAATCGGACTACTTTGACACAAGCTATTTGTATTCCTATGTAAAAGTTGTCCGATTTACACGACATTTGTAATGATTTTCATCGGAAAACCCCAAGGAATCCATCGGCGACACTTCCATATCCATACGATAAGGAATAACGAATTGTTTTATTTCCTAAAAAGGTAGGTACAGGCTGATTCTGGTGCTGCGCCCGTCACCCCGTGGCGAGGACAACACCCCGCAGTGCCCATCGAATTTTATGGCTTTTTTCGGAAAAAGGTACGAATCCTAGGCGGAACGTAGCGAATTGAAGTCGACCCTCCGCAGTCGAGGGTGAATTATCCATTACAGCGTATTAAGAAACCCTTTTCTTCGTCGTATCGAAAGGGAAGTGGTGCCAATGGATTCCTTATGTTTTTCTGACGAAAATCATACCAAATGTCATGCAAATCGGACTACTTTGACACAAGCTATTTGTATTCCTATGTAAAAGTTGTCCGATTTACACGACATTTGTAATGATTTTCATCGGAAAACCCCAAGGAATCCATCGGCGACACTTCCATATCCATACGATAAGGAATAACGAATTGTTTTATTTCCTAAAAAGGTAGGTACAGGCTGATTCTGGTGCTGCGCCCGTCATCCCGTGGCGAGGACAACACCCCGCAGTGCCCATCGAATTTTATGGCTTTCGACCCTCGAAGGGTTTGGAATACCATTAAGAAGTGAGAAATGTTCAGGATTTCAAATGTTTGCTTCTTTTCTTCATCGTATCGAAGGGGAAGTGGCGCCAATGGATTCCTGACGTTCTGTCGATTAAAATCATACCAAATTTCATGTAAATCGGACTATTTTTAACCAAGTCAAGTCAGCTTGAAATAACATAAATCGATATTCCATGGAATTTCCTTCATTATGGTCGGAATTACGTCGTTCTTAGTATCAGCTTCATCGGCGAAACATAAGGAATCGATAGGTGTCGGTTTTGCAAAGATCTGATGAAAAATGCGCAAGTCGAAGATTTCTCACTCCCTATTAGGCACTCGGACCCCTTCGCGGGTGGAAAGCCATAAAATTCGGTCAGACACTGCGAGGGGTTGTCCTCGCCACGGGGTACCAGGCCGCCGCATCTCCTTCACGGGCGCTGCTCCAGAATTACCCTGTATCTGGTTAGGAAATAAAATAATTCTTTATTCTTTATCGTATGGATATGGAAGTGTCGCGGATGGATTCCTTGGGGATGTCCGATGAAAATCATGCCAAATGTCGTGGAAATCGGCCAACTTTTACATAGGAATACAAATAGCTTGTGTCAAAGTAGTCCGATTTGCATGACATTTGGTATGATTTTCGTCAGAAAAACATGAGGAATCCATTGGCACCACTTCCCTTTCGATACGACGAAGAAAAGGGTTTCTTAATACGCTGTAATGGATAATTCACCCTCGACTGCGGAGGGTCGACTTCAATTCGCTACGTTCGGCCTAGGATTCGTACCTTTTTCCGAAAAAAGCCATAAAATTCGATGGGCACTGCGGGGTGTTGTCCTCGCCACGGGGTGACGGGCGCAGCACCAGAATCAGCCTGTACCTACCTTTTTAGGAAATAAAACAATTCGTTATTCCTTATCGTATGGATATGGAAGTGTCGCCGATGGATTCCTTGGGGTTTTCCGATGAAAATCATTACAAATGTCGTGTAAATCGGACAACTTTTACATAGGAATACAAATAGCTTGTGTCAAAGTAGTCCGATTTGCATGACATTTGGTATGATTTTCGTCAGAAAAACATAAGGAATCCATTGGCACCACTTCCCTTTCGATACGACGAAGAAAAGGGTTTCTTAATACGCTGTAATGGATAATTCACCCTCGACTGCGGAGGGTCGACTTCAATTCGCTACGTTCGGCCTAGGATTCGTACCTTTTTCCGAAAAAAGCCATAAAATTCGATGGGCACTGCGGGGTGTTGTCCTCGCCACGGGGTGACGGGCGCAGCACCAGAATCAGCCTGTACCTACCTTTTTAGGAAATAAAACAATTCGTTATTCCTTATCGTATGGATATGGAAGTGTCGCCGATGGATTCCTTGGGGTTTTCCGATGAAAATCATTACAAATGTCGTGTAAATCGGACAACTTTTACATAGGAATACAAATAGCTTGTGTCAAAGTAGTCCGATTTGCATGACATTTGGTATGATTTTCGTCAGAAAAACATAAGGAATCCATTGGCACCACTTCCCTTTCGATACGACGAAGAAAAGGGTTTCTTAATACGCTGTAATGGATAATTCACCCTCGACTGCGGAGGGTCGACTTCAATTCGCTACGTTCGGCCTAGGATTCGTACCTTTTTCCGAAAAAAGCCATAAAATTCGATGGGCACTGCGGGGTGTTGTCCTCGCCACGGGGTGACGGGCGCAGCACCAGAATCAGCCTGTACCTACCTTTTTAGGAAATAAAACAATTCGTTATTCCTTATCGTATGGATATGGAAGTGTCGCCGATGGATTCCTTGGGGTTTTCCGATGAAAATCATTACAAATGTCGTGTAAATCGGACAACTTTTACATAGGAATACAAATAGCTTGTGTCAAAGTAGTCCGATTTGCATGACATTTGGTATGATTTTCGTCAGAAAAACATAAGGAATCCATTGGCACCACTTCCCTTTCGATACGACGAAGAAAAGGGTTTCTTAATACGCTGTAATGGATAATTCACCCTCGACTGCGGAGGGTCGACTTCAATTCGCTACGTTCGGCCTAGGATTCGTACCTTTTTCCGGAAAAAAACCATAAAAATCGGGTGAGGCAATGCGAAGGTCTGTCCTCGCCACGGGGTACCAGCGCATCTCCTTGACGGGCGTTGCTCCAGAATTACCCTGTATCATTTGGGCAGTGTGTGACCCGACTACCCTCCGTGTAATTGGTCTGCGCGAAGTGGGGCGCAAGTTCGATCATTATCAGTACTCCTGCCCGAGAGGAATACGATTTACTTTAATTATAGTACATGTGTGTTTTGTAATAAAATGTTTCTATCGTCTCCTGAATTCAATAACTGGCATCCAGATATCTACGCTCCTACAATCCACCGTCAACACGGCTCGTGGAGAGACACAGGAAGAAAAGGGGTAGCCCGCTGTCGACGCGTGGTCCTCTCGAGTATAAACACGAGCTTCAATATCAGAACAAAAGCAAGCGTTAACGTATTCCGTGCGAGAGAAGGTTGGCATTGCTGTGAAGAGCAATGCTTCAAGAGAGCAGCCGTTTGTGAGGAATGCAAATCCGAATGGTTCTGATACAATCTGCTCCCTATGATTGAAATTTAGTCTAGCAACTTTCACTCCTCCTAACCTAACCAATCGAACTTGCATCCCTCCCAAAAGAACCGGCCATCCGAGCGTAGAAGCAAGTGCGAAATAAAAGTAACGGTGCGCTTCTCGATACCGCAGATGTACCTACCTAAGTAGCATTTCTGACGGAAAAAAATTGTCCAGCCTTTGGGCCTGGCGTAGACCTTTGGCAGGTAGGTATCTATTTCAAAAGGCAGTGTCACAAGTGGAGCCAGTAAAACCGTCCCCGGTCCGTGCTATACCAGACAGTTTTCTTCCAGTGAAAATCAGTAAATTTGCAAGCGCAATATCTTAAAAACCAGTGAAAATAAAGTGTATACATTAAAGCTTATTGAATTTGTCTTGGAACGCACTATCAACTCAGGTGTTCAAAAAAAATAGTTCCATTTGAAAAACCGAACTTGACCATCGTATCTTTTAAAATAATAATCGATAAAAAAATTCGTTCGCGCTAATTAATTGGCCCCCTCGAACCATGCAATTGCCTATTTTTTTTATATTTTTATCTCCTATAGTTTAGGAGAAAACCGGCTGTCTCGTCTTAGATGGGACACCCTGTAGATAAACGAAAGCATTTTCAATATCTCAAGTGTGAATTTATTCAAATTATTAACTTTCCAGTTTCCGCGCGCTCAATAACTGGATATTCTTCCGAATGACCCCAGTGGCTGATCGAGATGAGGTTTGGCGGAGAGGTGGGGAGGGGGTGTGAACCCTAAATCTAAAATTGTAGCTTCGGGTATTTATTAGTTTCCGAAATATTAATAAAAGATTGTCAATTTATTTTGGAAATTTTATTTTGACGTTGGTGCAGGCCTCCCTACCCGGGAGCCCTTCCGTCCCCTATTTTCAACTTTTGAAATTTTGTAACCACTGTCTCATTTTTACCATCGCCAAACTCACATCGGTTCGCTACCATGCTTTACGCGCCCGCGAGCGGGCGCGCGCCCCACGCGTCAATCTAACCCAAACCAATACTAAAACCCGGAACAAGTTGGAAAGTGGAATGTCGGTATAAGTCAACAGAAATATTGTTAAGAGGGGTGACCGTGGTAAATTGATTAAAAAAAATCGGTAAGGTGTACCCTTTTATGCACAATTACTTCTGTATCTTTTGAACGCATTAATTGCTGAAGGTAAAATTTTATATTTGGGGTCGGTCCACACCCCTCGTATTACCCACTAAGTTTCATCTCGATCGGCTCCGGTTGGGGCTAGACCAGTGAGTGGGGCGCGGAAAGCACGACAGCGAACCGATGTGAGTTCGGCGATGCCAAAAACGAGACCGTGGTTACAAAATTTCAAAAATGAAAAATAGGGGGACGGAAGGGCTCCCGGACAGGGAGGCCTGCACCAACGTCCAAAAAAATTATCCAAAAAAATTAACAATTTTTTATTAATATTTCGGAAACTAATAAATACCCGAAGAAACAATTTTAGATTTGGATTCCACACCCTCTCCCCACCATTCCCCCCAAACCTCGTGTCGATCGGCCACTGGGGCCATTCGGAAGTACAGCCCAATAACTTTTGCTATCATAAAAACGCTATTTGTGTTAATTTTTCAAAATTTGATGCCTTAATTAAATTCAAATAACATAATCAAATCAAACAGTAGAGTAATAATAATTTTGACCTCGGAAGCAGATTCTGCGACCCCAAAAATCTCTGGAATGACCATTTTCATAATGATAAAGTGTGGAATGTGAACGTAAGGATTTTTAATCGCCTTTTCGGCGATTCGGACCGCCGTGTGGTGGTAATGTGTGCGTCAGCGATCGTCATCACGCACACGTTACCACCGCTCCTGTAGGTGTTTCCCCTCCGCTAAATAACGCTGTGTCTCTGGATTAGCAGACCGAGACGCTAGCTTTATTTCTCGCCTCCTACGACCCCCGTTCTATCTTTCTGTTTTACGACCCATTGACAGCGACAAAGTAACCGCGAGCATCGGAGAATACCGTTCGCTGAATACCTATACCAGGGCTCTCCAGAGTAGGGGCCCCTCAAGCGCTTGCTTCCCCTTCCAATCTTTCTTTCGCGCAGCGTGCCTTCTGTTGTCAAGAGAACCTCGCGACGCTACGAACGCTGCCATGACGGGCTGGCCGGGCTAGCGTCTTCGCGGTTAGCGTCGCGCGGTATCCCTGACAACGCGGACGAGAGTGGGAGAACCCCGAGCTTACGCGTAAGCGACCTTGAAGAGCCCTGACCTATACCTAGAGGGACGATGAGACAGAATTTACTGAATACGTGTAACACTGTCCCCTTTTTAATCTGTTTTTACTTACGAATTACTCCAATAAGTGAAAATTGTTTAATATATTCCTGTTTAGTATCAGTCTCATTCGACATAATGGTACAAACGTTTTTTTTTATGAATGAACTACTGGAAGCGATGTCAAGGTCCAGTTAGTTTTTTGTAATAGAACGGTATATTCTTTTATTGAGGTGTCACAGGATGGTATTTCGATTTCTCGCTATGTATCTGTTACGTCCCTACTTCCTATTCGGGGCCGCGATTTTTTGGGAGGTTACGTATTTAACCGCTTTTGAGCTAATCCAGGGATTTACGCTCTGGGATAGTCGAGACAACGTTTTTGATATTCAATATTATTATTCTGTGAAGTACCCTACCTTTCTTATTATGAGATTGGGATTAACTTCCACGAGATGGGACCTGATGAAACCCCTGATATCTCCTGGGCCTGGTCGGGCTTCGGGGTGGTCCACTCGCCAACAACCAGGGTTCGCCCAAATGCAGGGGGTTCGATCTCTTGCCTGACGATCGGAGGTGTAGCGATACCAAGAAGCTCGTCGCCGGTCGCCGGCGCTTCACGATAATAACAATTCAGTTTTCGTAGCTGCACTCGTCGCCCCGCACGATGATTCCTTGGCATTTGTCCTTTGGTATTTTAACCAGCAATTATTAATTGACCGATGCATCAATCTCCACCTTCCGCACCAGGTGCTACCGCGGGCAACGTTCTGCTCTTCAACAGCACCATCGGGGAAGGCAAGCTCGATGTAATTACAAATATTTCATTAGAATTTATTAATAATTTACAAATCGCGTCTCTCAAGGTTTACGCTTGATTTCTGGTAAAACCGCGGGCAACGTTCTGCTCATAGGTAATACCATCATTCAACGCAACCCGTGAATTATCAGTGTACATTTTCGTAATTTATTTCATTTTAGCAAAAGACAAACGTCAAATCAAAGAGGATTGGAATTTGAGGTAGAACACTTCACTCACTGATTTAATGTAACAAAAATCAATTTTATTTACCGTTACGATGTCTACACTTCAACTTTTATTACTGTTTTGTTTTTTCTCGATTCAAAAGATTCTTGTAGTCTTTAACGTGTGATTGATGAGGAATTAATATAATAACTGAACATGATAACTTTTATAACATGGTAATAATCTCCGCGGGTGGTCCGATCCCTTTTTATAGGGCAATTGGTCACTCCTTCTCCAGGTTTGTCACATGACAATTAAGACGGTGGGAGATGAAATCGCCCAATCATCTGCCGTGGGATCCACCTGAAGAATTCTTTCCAGCGGGCTATCCGAGAGTTTTGTTTACTGCAGAATTTGAGCTATTGCGCGCCTATTTCGGTGTCTTCTGCTTTACTTAAGACGTATTTCTGCAGTTATACGAAACCCTCAGTAGCGTCGATAGTTAAATTCTTATTTTAATTCCTTTTTAGAAGTTTACGCTACTGGGTTTTCGATGTGCTCTGTACGATTGGTTTCGTACAGCCCACATACTAGGGATTGAAGTTAAAATACATCGGTTCCGTATTGGAGCTCGATTTACGGGATATAATAGGGAGGGCAAATTTGTGGCGATGATCAGGAGCGCAGCTTCGCGAAGGTGTCGACTCCGCTGGCGGAAGGGGCCTCTGACCCATCAGCTGGCGTCCACTGGTCCCCTTTGTGTGCGCACGACTGGCTAGCTGGTGTGCGGCTAGTAGCTGTGCGGCTACCTCCTTCATGCTGGTCCTCCTGCTCACTGTTGCCGTCCGTTGATTCTTGACTTGATTTCTTCTTGTAGATTACGGATTACAATGCCTTATCGGCAACACTTGTATACTAGGTGATTACAATACACCAAAGTACGAAATAGTAAATATATTCGATTTAAAGGGTTAGATAATAGTAGACTCCACGTCGCGGGACGTGACACCTCCCCCCTTAGAAAGCAAATTTCCAGAGGAAATTTGTTTCAATTCTTGGATGGCTTCCTTGAATTCTCTTGCTGCTGGAGTCGGTTGTTGTCCCTCGTCAGTTGTTGCTGGTTGATCTGCATTCTGCGATGACGGTTGCTTTTTCTTTGCAAAATGTATTATTAAAGTAGTTAAGGAGCTCCAAATTGCCCCTAACAAGTGTAGTCCGCATCCATAGACTGCATGTATTTGATATCCGTGTACAATGGTATCAAATACTGTTTGTTATTATTTTAATGATAATAAAAACTCCAACTAGTCCTGCGGTGACTGTTCCAAATTTAAGAAATCCATTCCAGAATTTGGCTGCTGCATTTTCGGCCAACGTGGTGATGGTTTCTTCGTCCAAAATTCCCATTATTGAAATTGATCCAACGGGAATATTTTTCCCGGATACTCCTCTGGCGAGTGTATTTAATATCGCTGCTTTTTCTGCAGGGAACATAATGTGGTCCCTTAAATTTTCCAATTCCTTCTGTGTATATATTCCGCTGGTTGCGAGATCCGAAGGAGATGTATAATGCCAGTTGAGTTTTGTTTTTGGATGTAATATTTGAGGTGGATGAACTTCAATTGGATGTGGTGAAATTCTGTGCCATGCTTGGTCAATTTCATACATGACTGGTAGAATGGGACTACATTCTCCATGTGTCCCTTGAGTAGTTAATATGTGAGATTTCGGTGTTAAAAACATAGAATTGTTTTTCAACCATATAGGTAACTCTATATAACATTCATCGGTTTTACGTATTTTAACTTGTACAGGAATGCATTTAACAATGTGAATCACTTCGCCAGCTACTAGTGCCATATGTCCTGGTGATTTCATGACTATATTGGCAAATTCGTCTGGTTTCAGTGTAGCAATTATTAGAGCACTGTTTAATATTTGCTGTTCCAATAAGCATTTTTGAATAATTATGTCTCTGTATAGAGTTTTTAATTCAGTTCTTATGTGTTTTTCCACGTAGACAAATTTGGAATTTACATACGTAAAAATATCCAAATTTTCTACAGGAATTTTGTGTAAAGATGCAAATGTTCTTTCTTTTGTTGTTGTGGAGATTGGGTTAATTTCGCAATCTCCTACTGAATTTAATGAAACGATTGTCACGTTTAAATGTTGCCCATTGCAATCGTATCCAATGAGGGCCGAAACAAGATTCAAGTTAATTACAATTATCCATGGTAAAATCATGGTGATTCCCCTTTTTAAAAAAAAAATTTGGTTTAAACTATCGTTATGTTAATAACGATTTATAATTTTCCCTTTAGTATTTCGTACTCTCGAAATCTTATTCTATATATATATAGAAATTTTATGGGTACCCGCTCTTCGTCCCATGTGTCTCCTCTCGCAAGTAATCGTATTAAAATTATCTAATTTTCCTTTTGGAAAGCTCCTGAACAGAATTTTATGGTCTGTAATAGACGACAATCTAAGTATTGTATTACTCAGTCATTTTGTCGATCTATTCTCTATTTGTGTACAATTTTATTTTATTTGATTATCATCCTGGATAGGACTTAATATACGCGAGCTTAAGTTTATTTATATGTACAGTACGAGTTGTTCCATCAGATAATATTTTAACATTCTGATTAGGCAACAATTCGAGTACTTTATACGGTCCTGAGTACTGATCTGCGAACTTTGTCCTCCGAGGTTCTTTCAAAAGATATACTAAATCTCCTGCTTTAAAATCTTGTGGATTAATTTTCCGATCATAATATTGTTTAGATTTGGCTTTTGCCTTTATCAAATTTTCTCGGGCTTGGGTTTGCAGATTAGTTATTTTACAAAATAAATCTCTTAGATATTCAACATATGTAGGTTCCAAATCTTCACCAATAGGTTTTTCGCTTGAAGGTTCTCGTGCTATGCATCCGAAAACTAATTCATGTGGTGAAAATTTAGTACCCTCATGTACTGCAGTGTTGTATGAAAACATTGCTAAATCTATCCAATTATCCCAATTATCATCATTTGTCGTATACTGTTTTAAATATTCTGTTAGTACGTGATGCGATCTTTCTATCGAACCGTTACTCTGTGGATGATAAGCTGTAGTAACATAACGTTTAATTTTGAATCGCTTAGCGATGATTTTTAGCACATTTGAAGTAAAATTTGTTCCTTGATCAGTTAAAATGGCTTTAGGTGATCCGAATCGGCAAATAAACCGTTTTATAAATACGTCTGCTATATCGGCAGAGGTGGTTCGAGCTAAAGGTATCGCTATTGAATATTTCGTTAATAAATCTTGTATCGTTAGTATGTGTGTTCTTCCTTTTCTGGTTTTTGGCAATGGTCCTACGATGTCCATGCTGATTTTGTCGAACGCTTTACCTGGAGTATCTGTCAAGACCATTGGTTGTTTTATTTTTATTCTTGTTAACTTTTTCATTTGACAGTCTTGGCATTCTCTGATGAATTTTTGAATTTCCTTCTTCATATTTTCCCAATAGTAATTTTGTCGTATCCTGTGGTAGGTTTTCGTAACTCCTTTGTGTCCTCCACTGGACGACGTATGTTTTTCTTTTATTATATGTTCTCTCAGATTTTCAGGTGGTGTTACCACTTCACCAGTGCAAATGGTGATTGTAATCGGTAGGTTTTCGAAGATGTGCTTTAATCTATTTATGATATATTTCCATGGTATGTCTTCTATATTATGGGTTCTACTTATGGAGAACGATTTCAGGTCGAATTCCGTGACTACGTCCCATAATGACATGAGACCATTTAAAATGTTATCAGGTCGTATAATAGTTCTTGGATTTTCTTTGATTGGTAAACTTATTATATATCTTACTCCATCTGGTACTGGTCGGGCCCTTTCTAGGGTAAGATCTACATGATTTGGTAGTAGATTTTCTGTTTCTAGTTCTTTAGCACCTCTATCGATTGGACTTCCATCCAATCCGATGAAAATGACTCTATTATCTTTTATTTTTGCAAGAGAATCTCTAGATTCTCTTATCACCAATTCGTTTTGATGAGGAATTGTATCCTCGCTTCTACTTGTAGTTGTTCTTGGTGATAATTGAGGCGGTGATGGAGATAGATCTATTATTTCCATGGATTCTTCGTCTTGCGGTGTTTCTGTGGTTTCCATTGATTCTTCTTCTTGTAGTGTTCCAGTAGTTTCGATTGATTGTTCTTCTTGTAGTGTTTCGGTAGTTTCAATTGATTCTTCTTCTTCTTGTGATGTTCCTGCGATGTCAATTGGTTCTTCTTGGATTTTCCTTTTTGGTGAAGGACCAGCAATTGATGAATCGCTTGATAGAGTTCTTTTCCGTTTTTGTTCTAAATTTTGAGGTGTTTCTGACGATAATGTATTTTGTTCCATATCTACATCTTCTGATTCTTCTGGTATTGGTATGCGTTTACGTCTCCTTTTTGGAAATTCTAAATATTTGAGTTCCCTATTTGGGAAGGCTAAATGTCTACTTCTCGTCATTGCTCCTTTGAAATCTTCCGGTGAAGTTGACCGTAAATTTTTCTTTTGAGGCGGTTCGCCTTCTGGAGGATCCTCTTCCTCTCTTGCTCTTATCGGTAGGCATACTTCTGGTGGATTGCGGGATAACGCATCAGCGTTGAGGTTACTTTCCCCTTTTTTATAATTTATTTCGAATTCGTAATCGGATAATTTAAGTTTCCATTTCCAAATTCGAGAATTTGGATCTTTTATTGAATTCATCCATACTAGAGGTTTGTGGTCTGTTTCTATTTTAAATTTACGACCATATAAATAGGGTCTAAAATGTGTTACGCAATAAATAATTGCTAAACATTATTTTTCAATTGTAGAATAATTTTGTTCTGCTGTATTTAATAAGCGGGACGCATAAGCAATAGGAAGATCGTCGCCGGTAAATTCCTGACTAAGCACTCCTCCTATAGCGTAACCCGAAGCATCCGTCGTTACTTTGAACGGGTGCGAGAAATCTGGGTATTGAAGTATTGGCTTAGATATTAGAGCTTTCTTTAATATTTGAAATGCTTCTTCTTCTTCTTTGTCCCAAATAAATTTCTTTGTCTTTTTTAATAGATTTGTTAATGGTTTCGATTTTCTTGAAAATTCAGGTATAAATCGTCTATAGTATCCAATTAATCCCAAGAATTGTTTAATGTTCTTAGGGGTTTTGGGTCTAGGAAAATTTTCTACTGCTTCAATCTTTTTTGGATCCGGTTTTACTCCATGTTCGTCAATTATGTGTCCTAAATAGATCACTTCATGTCGTAAAAATTCGCATTTGTCTGGTTGAAGCATTAGTTTTGCTTCCCGTAGTCTTTTCATTAATCTTGTAAATTTTATTTCGTGTTCACGAAGAGAACGGGAATATATTACTATGTCATCCAGATAAACAAAAAGTTCGGTTCCTTGAAGTCCTGATAGAACGCTATTCATAAGGCGTTGAAATGTTGCAGGAGCATTTTTTAATCCAAAGGGCATTCTTGTAAACTGATAATGTCCATATGGTGTAGAAAATGCTGTCTTGTGTGCGTCGTCTGGTGCCATCTTAATCTGATGAAACCCTGATGCTAAGTCGAATGTAGAGAAATATTTTGCGCTTCCTAATTGATCCAATATTTCTGTAATATTTGGTAGAGGATAAGCGTCACCTATCGTTTTTTCGTTTAATTTACGATAATCGATTACTACTCTCCATCGTTTTTTCCCTGTTGAATCTGGTTTTTTAGGAACGATCCATATGGGAGAACTATACGGAGATGAAGATGATTCTATCACACCAGTTTCCAATAATTCATTTATTTGTTGATTTATTTCATCCTTATGAACTGGTGGATATCGATATTGCCGAGTATTTATCGGTATATCATCTGTAGTATGAATTCTGTGTTGTATGCTATCTGTTCCTTCCAAAATTTCTCCTGCCAGATGAAAACGATCTTCGTTTTCCTTTATTAGTTGTATCACATTTTCTTTTTCTTCCTTGTTTAAGTGATCCAACCTGAGTAGTTTCAAGATTTCTTCGAATCGATTTTCTTTCGATATTTTCGTCAAGTTACAGCGTTTATAGGAACGTTCTTCAAATGGAAGTATTTCGATTGTAGGTACTACAACATTACAATCCTCGTCCGTACTATTTATTATTCTCATATGGGCTTTTCCCTCTCGATTTGTTACTAAGGCATTTCCCAAATAGATTCCTTCTTTGACGTGCAATTTTCCTACGTATCCTTCACGCAGTTCTGGATTTGCAATATTAATATGGAAAGGGACTGAACTTCTTTTTGGCACGAATATCTCCTCGTATGTATTAAAGGGAATATAGTTATTTCCCCACTTGATTTGCCTTTTTGCATAATCGATGCTGGCTTCTTGATGTAACAGAAATTCGGATCCTAAGATTCCGTCTTCATCGTCAAACAGTGCGTCGTTTACCACGTGGAAATTCACTGGATGATTCGCAATCATTATTGATGCAGTCCCTAAGGTAGCTTGATTCGAATCGATTATTCCACGGATATATATGATTTCTTGAGTGTTGACGATTGTCGATGCTGTTACCATTGATTTCTTGATGAGGTTGACATCGGATCCCGAATCAACCATTAATCGTGCCTTCCCTTCCAGATTTGGAGATGTTATTAGTATTGTTGGAATATTTCGTACGGTATTAATAGGAACAGTTACTGTTCGTTTATTTGTTCGTCTTCTTCCTCCATTGATTCCTTCTTCGTTTGTTGTTCCTTCACTGACTTTTTTTCCTCGATTTCCAACGTCGGTTTCCAGGGCGTTGATTTTCCTGATGGTTTTGCTTCTTCCGTTTTTGGGACTCCTATTTTCATTATTTTCTGACGCTGTGGAGGGTTCCCACTCCGGATTGCGCCAGACGTTTCCGGGTGGCCCTGCTCGTTTCCCTGATTCATTCTTGAGTATGGGACTATTTCTCCTGATTCTACTTTGGCCTTGAACTTGAAACAATCCTTAATCAGATGTCCCGATTTCTTACAATAATTGCAAGAAATTTCTAATTGATTCGGTGATGATGTTGCAGCTCCGCTGTTTTGTAATGAATTTGGTTGCCACGCGTTATTTCGCGGCTGATTGTTTTGCCATCCGCTATTTCGCGGCTGGTTATTTTGCCATTTCGGTATGGCTCCTTCGTATTTAGGCGGTCCAGAATTTGGTTTATTTTGGGGTACCGATGGATTCGCTCTTTGATCACGGGACACAGGTTGCTGACGAGTATATGAACTTGTCTTCATTCTCTCGTCTTCTAGTTTGACTTCTTTGTCAATTTTTACGGCTAGAGCATAGATTTCATCCAGCCCTAGTCCTTGACGTTCTTGTCTCAAGCGTAAAGAAATTTCACGAGGTAATCCTTTAATAAAAGCTTCCAGTGTGTCCGCATTGATATTTTCCTGCAGTGTAGCGGATATTTCTCCATAATTTCGTTTTTCCCCGTCTATTATAGCTAAGCGCAAATTTTGAACGCGAGTTATGTAATCGAGAATATTTTCTCCTGGTTTTTTAAATGTATACCCCAATTCGCCTTTATATTGATTCACATTTTTACACGGCGCGAAGTACTGTTTCAATTTATTTCCGAACTCGTCTAGAGTGATTAGATCAGAATCGCCTATCGCAATTAAAGCATGTCCGCGTAATTTATTCATTAATAATTTTGTTAATTGCATTTCTTGCTGAGGGGCTAACATTGATATTGCCCGTTCACATGCCTTTAAAAATTGAAAAACAGATGGTCGATAGCCATCGAAGAAAGGAACTGCCTCTAACGCGAGTTTGATTGGAATTTTTCCGTCCATCGGATCTTGTTTAGATTTAAAGTCGCGAATTTCTAGTTCACGCGTTACTGGACGTTTTTCGACCGGATTTGGGGTAATTATCTCAGATTTGATACTGTGAACGTCTTCGGCACGCTCCCTCTCTAATCTTTTTACTCTTGCTGTTACTGACTCTAAATGCTCGAATTTTTCATCCCACAACGTTAATATTGTGAGGAGTTGAGATAAAGTTTCGGAAGGGGTCAATTCACCCTTTGATTCTAACGCTGTCTTTGCCTGTCGTATTATCTCTGTTTGCTTTCGCAATTCCTCTTCGTCCTTTTCACCGTGATCCGACATGATTCTTGATTTTACTGATTTGATTTCTCAACTATTGCGGATTATCCCACCGCTGCCACCAATAAAATAACTCCTAATGTTACGTCCCTACTTCCTATTCGGGGCCGCGATTTTTTGGGAGGTTACGTATTTAACCGCTTTTGAGCTAATCCAGGGATTTACGCTCTGGGATAGTCGAGACAACGTTTTTGATATTCAATATTATTATTCTGTGAAGTACCCTACCTTTCTTATTATGAGATTGGGATTAACTTCCACGAGATGGGACCTGATGAAACCCCTGATATCTCCTGGGCCTGGTCGGGCTTCGGGGTGGTCCACTCGCCAACAACCAGGGTTCGCCCAAATGCAGGGGGTTCGATCTCTTGCCTGACGATCGGAGGTGTAGCGATACCAAGAAGCTCGTCGCCGGTCGCCGGCGCTTCACGATAATAACAATTCAGTTTTCGTAGCTGCACTCGTCGCCCCGCACGATGATTCCTTGGCATTTGTCCTTTGGTATTTTAACCAGCAATTATTAATTGACCGATGCATCAATCTCCACCTTCCGCACCAGGTGCTACCGCGGGCAACGTTCTGCTCTTCAACAGCACCATCGGGGAAGGCAAGCTCGATGTAATTGCAAATATTTCATTAGAATTTATTAATATTTTACAAATCGCGTCTCTCAAGGTTTACGCTTGATTTCTGGTAAAACCGCGGGCAACGTTCTGCTCATAGGTAATACCATCATTCAACGCAACCCGTGAATTATCAGTGTACATTTTCGTAATTTATTTCATTTTAGCAAAAGACAAACGTCAAATCAAAGAGGATTGGAATTTGAGGTAGAACACTTCACTCACTGATTTAATGTAACAAAAATCAATTTTATTTACCGTTACGATGTCTACACTTCAACTTTTATTACTGTTTTGTTTTTTCTCGATTCAAAAGATTCTTGTAGTCTTTAACGTGTGATTGATGAGGAATTAATATAATAACTGAACATGATAACTTTTATAACATGGTAATAATCTCCGCGGGTGGTCCGATCCCTTTTTATAGGGCAATTGGTCACTCCTTCTCCAGGTTTGTCACATGACAATTAAGACGGTGGGAGATGAAATCGCCCAATCATCTGCCGTGGGATCCACCTGAAGAATTCTTTCCAGCGGGCTATCCGAGAGTTTTGTTTACTGCAGAATTTGAGCTATTGCGCGCCTATTTCGGTGTCTTCTGCTTTACTTAAGACGTATTTCTGCAGTTATACGAAACCCTCAGTAGCGTCGATAGTTAAATTCTTATTTTAATTCCTTTTTAGAAGTTTACGCTACTGGGTTTTCGATGTGCTCTGTACGATTGGTTTCGTACAGCCCACATACTAGGGATTGAAGTTAAAATACATCGGTTCCGTATTGGAGCTCGATTTACGGGATATAATAGGGAGGGCAAATTTGTGGCGATGATCAGGAGCGCAGCTTCGCGAAGGTGTCGACTCCGCTGGCGGAAGGGGCCTCTGACCCATCAGCTGGCGTCCACTGGTCCCCTTTGTGTGCGCACGACTGGCTAGCTGGTGTGCGGCTAGTAGCTGTGCGGCTACCTCCTTCATGCTGGTCCTCCTGCTCACTGTTGCCGTCCGTTGATTCTTGACTTGATTTCTTCTTGTAGATTACGGATTACAATGCCTTATCGGCAACACTTGTATACTAGGTGATTACAATACACCAAAGTACGAAATAGTAAATATATTCGATTTAAAGTGTTAGATAATAGTAGACTCCACGTCGCGGGACGTGACAGTATCTATTTGGGGATTTCGTCCGGGTAATATGTAATCGGTATCTCCACTGACGTGTAGGGATGACTTTATCTAAAATAAACAAACGTAACTGAGATCTTGATCACATT
The DNA here is from genome assembly GCA_947577245.1 of Andrena bucephala. Taxonomy (NCBI): domain Eukaryota; kingdom Metazoa; phylum Arthropoda; class Insecta; order Hymenoptera; family Andrenidae; genus Andrena; species Andrena bucephala. The sequence goes on along the minus strand of OX387716.1, from coordinate 46,430,370 downwards.
GAATAGGAAAAGAAGAACGTCTACGTCCCCGTAGAACGATCGATCGGTCCCGTTTCCTGGCAATATCGATCATGAAATTTTTCATGCATTCCTAAGTACCACAAACATCTATCCGGACGAAAGAAATCTACTTATATTTTTTCTGACTCAAGCTAAAATCCAACTGACCCCAAGGGCCCCACAGGCAAAAATTTTGCCCCTCTGTGCTACAGGCAGGCAGCCCTTGCCGAAAAATCGAAAACAACTCTTCGCCCCCCCCATCGAATCGCCTTGTGCGAGGGTAACGATAGTCGAGGTCAGTCCCACGCTTTCGAAAAGCTATCTAAAGACACAGGGTGATGTGCTGGAAAACGTGCTCGTTGACGAGAACCAGACGGATCCACAACACCGGCGCGGTCAAGTAGGGTTTACTTCGCGAAAGGCAAACGACACGTGTTTCTCGGACCCTTCGTTTCTTCGTTATTTTACAACGTTCCATAAAACGAAATACCACCCTGCAGCCCCTCGTTAAATTTTAAGAGATACAACGTTGAAAATATGATAATGATTTGAATTGCCGGTCTATCCTCTCTGCGTCGTATTGTCCAAATGTGCAAAAGGACAAAATATTTGTTTGGCAATATTTTTATTCCTTCAGGTTATAATTTATTAGAAATATGGCCCTGTGTGTCGTATACAACGTTGTACCATTTCAATTATATTATTACCAATTCTCTCTCTCTCTCTCTCTCTCTCTCTCTCTCTCTCTCGCTCTCTCTCTCTATATATATATATACACTCCGCGTCAAAATTAAGGGAACACTATAATTTCCCTAAAATTTTGGTCATTTTCAAATGGCTGTATCTCTGTGAAAAATGGTCTCAAAAAATATTTAAAAAACGTATTTTAAAGCTTGAAGTTTCTAGTGTTTGAATCAAGGACTCAATTTTTATTCTTCGTCCATTATGATACTGTTTTATCAAGATGAAGCGCAGGAAACGAAGTTTCAAAATTTTTTGCCTAGTTTGGACGTATGCACGGGCCAAAAAAATTTTTTTCAGATAAATCCAATGAAGGGCTCCTATAGAACAAACATTTCTCTTTATTTTCGTTTTTTTGGTTTTGTTGTATGATTTTTATTGACCGTGTTATTCGCTATCAAAGCAAAAAAGGAACTTTTTACTTTGAACGCCTATAACTTGCGAACGGATGATCGTAGAATTTTTTTCATGAGTGTTTTGGAAAGCCAAGACAGTTTCCTTTCAGAAACTTTAGTTGCCAATTCAATGAGATTTTTTTTTAACCGTATTAAATTCATTTTAAATGATCCCAAAAATTGCATATTTACCATTTTCTAGAAAAAATTATGCCACTGCAAGGAAAATCATGGAATCATTCAAGTGTCCTCGTTTTTTGTGAGGTGAAACTACCCCTTAAACACTGTGCAAAAGGCCGGACCGATCAGTTTTTTTTTCCGTATGTCCTCGATGGTCAAACATGCGATATGGTCTGAAAAATTGAAGGATCACCTGTTTTACGTTATGTTTCTCTGTAAAACCCTTTCTTTTGTTCTCGCGACTTTTGAACGATTGTTGCAATTTTATTTTTGTTAGTTCAACGTCATTTTAGTAAAATGAAAAGGTTTGAAGAAAAACATTTTTATCCAATCTCTTCGCAATGATAAAAACTGTACTTCAATAACTGGCATTAGCAGCATCCAAAGCGCGCCACGAGTTGGCGCATGCGCGGTCGGACCTACGCATGTGCTCTCATACACACACGCATCGGAGAGTGAGTTTGGAGTCAGAAAATACTGTGGGAGTGACGAACCGCAGGGTCTCATCTCTCCATGCTGACGCACACACAATGAAGTGTAAATTCATGGCGCGCTTTGGATGGTGCTAATGCCAGTTATTGAAGTACAGTTTTCGTCATTGCGAAGAGTTGGATTAAATTTTTGTTTTTACTTTTTGACATCTTTTCTTTTTACTAAAATGACGTTGAACTAACAAAAAAAACATGCAACAAGTGTTCAAAAGCCGCGAGAACAAAAGAAAGGGTTTTACAGAGAAACATAACGTAAAACAGGTGATTCTTCAATTTTTCAGACCATATCGCATGTTTGACCATCGAAGACATACGGAAAATAAAATCTGATCGGTCCAGCCATTGCACAGTGTTTAAGGGGTAGTTTCACCTCACAAAAAACGTGGACACTTGAATGATTCCATGATTTTCCTTGCAGTGGCATAATTTTTTCTAGAAAATGGTAAATATGCAATTTTTGGGATCATTTTAAAATGAATTTAATACGGTTTAAAAAAAACCTCATTGAATTGGCAACTAAAGTTTCTGAAAGGAAACTGTCTTGGCTTTCCAAAACACTCATGAAAGAATTTCTACGATCATCCGTTCGCAAGTTATAGGCGTTCAAAGTAAAAAGTTCCTTTTTTGCTTTGATAGCGAATAACTCGGTCAATAAAAATCATACAACAAAACCAAAAAAAAGAAAATAAAGAGAAATGTTTGTTCTATAGGAGCCCTTCATTGGATTTATCTGAAAAAAATTTTTTTGGCCCGTGCATACGTCCAAACTAGGCAAAAATTTTTGAAACTTCGTTTCCTGCGCTTCATCTTGATAAAACAGTATCATAATGGACGAAGAATAAAAATTGAGTCCTTGATTCAAACACTAGAAACTTCAAGCTTTAAAATACGTTTTTTAAATATTTTTTGAGACCATTTTTCACAGAGATACAGCCATTTGAAAATGACCAAAATTTTAGGGAAATTATAGTGTTCCCTTAATTTCGACGCGGAGTGTATTTTTAGGTCACTAAAAGAGCTTTGTGACTGAAACGGTAAGAAGAGCACTCTGCATTGAACCTTCCTCTTTCGAATGAGTCCTAACCCAGCCCCAAATTTGCTCATATAAGGACGAATAATGAAAAATCGTGACTTCAGTCCCAAATACGAGTTCCGCCATATTGGCGATAATACAGAGCAAGTCACGTGACAAATTTAGTTCAGCTAGTGGACACGAGATGGCGCCTACTCGGGAGGACTGCCGACGTGGAATCATAGCAAAACTGAAGCGTTAGCTGGATACACAAGCCACAGTAAAAGCGTGATGCAGTCAATGTATGAATTTTCGGACGATTGTAGGTTAGGTTACATGCATTTGAGGCATATAACTGTTGAGAACTGTGTACATTTACTAAATTAACGCTTTTATTGTAACACATACATCACTTGAAATCGCTGTCGAATTTATGTTATAATTATATGGCCACATTAATTAAAATAAAAAAAGAGATTGGAACTTTTTTACTAATACTGGAAATATTGATTTACTGATATTTACTGATATTATTTGCAATTATTGCTCTTATTATTATTCTTCCAACTATTGTATATAACATACAACAAGGAAAAGTCTCCAAATCAGTCAACAGTTGACTCCCTGATTTTTTTTTTTGTAATTCTTTATGGTCCTATGCAGAGATGGGCATTATTTAAATAAAAGAATATACTTCCGAATGACCCCAGTGACTGATCGACACGAGGTTTGGGGTAGGGTGTGTGTACCCTAAATCTAAAATTCTATTTAGCTTCGGGTATTTATTAGTTTCCTTTGTTTATTCGAAGGCCTTTCATCTTGGGCTTCGAATAATTTTTCATCTTTCATTATATCTTTATCCTAAGGTCGTATTCAGATATATTGGCCGGTCAATTCGTTTTCGCGAACAGCGATCGCGAACAGCGATCGAGGAGTATGGTGGGGTAACGGGAATGCTGCTCGGCTCCGTCTGAACGTAGCCGTGTGGTTGTTATGACCAATACGAGATGAAGCTATCGAGAAAGAATCAATGTTCAGATCAATAAAGCTCCTGAATTTTTTCGGAGCTAAGGCACACCTATTCTGCTGTGTGTATTTCTACGCTGACAGCTCGGTTTGGCCTATACAGACCAGAAGCTTGGCGCTATCCCCACCACTTCTGGCTCACTCTTGTTCTGCGAAGGCGAGAGTGAGATGGAACGAGAGCGAGTCAGAAAACGTTGCGAACAGGAGCACCGAGGCAGGCAAGCGGTACCTATGGTGGGAGAATACGCGTTACGAAACGCACCGGCCAATATATCTGAATGTAAAGTCTCGTTAGCCGCTCGCTGTTCGGGACCAGCGTTGAGCCCGTATCATGAACGTAGCCCTGATTCCGAGGCTGAGTTTCTCGCTTCTTTCTGGCCGAAGGGGGGAGCGGGATGGAACGCTTTGCGTGCGCGACGGGCGCGAGCGCTCAGATGGAATCGTGACTGTTCGACGCATGCGCGCCACGGTCAGATAGCCAGGCACGGCACGAGTCTTTTTTGCGCCATAACCGAGCTTGCCAAATTCCGCCATTTATTATAAAACATTTAATTGAGCTTCTTCATGACCTTACTCTAAACTTTTACTTGTAGTTTAAAACCGTTGTGATATAATTTGTAGTATTTCATTTAAAAATTTATTTTCAACAATGCCAACAATAAAAAGGCCATTTTGCGCCTCTTGTCAACCTTACGCCCTAGCAGTTGCCTAATTTTACAGAGTAAAGTCATAAATAATCTCAAATAAATGTAATATAATAAAGGGCGCAATTTGACAAGTCCGCCTAGGGCGCAAAAAAGACTTATGCCCGGCCTGCGTCAAGATTTTGCCCCGTGCTCACCGTAAGCGCTTGCGACCATCGCGCACGCCCGTGGCGCACACAAAGGACGGAGTGTCAGGCGTCCGAAAGACGGAGCGAGACAAAATATCAACGCGTCGTCTATCTCGTACTGTCCTCGCTCGCTTTCAGTGCCTTCGCTCGTTCTCTTTCCATCTCGCGCTCGCCTTCGCCGGACAAGAGTGAGACAGAAGTGGTGGGGATAGCGAAAAGTCCGTATCGTGTACACCAAACCGAGCCCGTAACGATCTTAGATGCCCGAATAACCGACGAGAACCTTTGTTGCCCGAGCCGCAAGAGATCGCCGTTGCTCGGCGATGTGTCATAGATTATATAGAAACAGAATTTGTTTCTTTTTCATCGTATCAATATGAAAGTGACACAAATGGATTCCTGGCATTCTTCCGATTAAATTGACAGAAAATAATTTAAATCAGACTATTTTTAACGAAACGGGCTACCAATTCTGCAAACAAATTTTCACGTAATTTCCTTAATTATGGTCCGAATAATATCATTTTTGGAGCCAATTTGATCGAGAAAACATGACGAATCGATTCACATCACTTTCGCAAAGATCTGATTAGAAATGCAGAACTGACGATTTCTCACTGCTTAGTGCGTAACATTGTATGGCCCCGCTGGATTCGAGCGTCGAAACCCACGAAACTGAGCGAGTTGCATGATTGCCAGCGTGAAGGACAAGAGATGACTTTGTATGGCGAAGGAAAGTCAGCCTTCCATAGAACTGAAATCGAGAAAGACTTTGCTGACAAACTTTACATATGTATATTCGCGTCAAATAAATACTTTAATTGTAAAATTTAGACGACAAACTATTGTTGAATTTCGCCAGTTCTTACATATGCATCACTTGGTTGGGAATTCCTGATCCCAGAGTTTCATGCATTTACCTATTGAAATGTTGCTTCAAGTCATCGGGAAATTACATTGCTTCTTCTCGTACATACATATATCTGTTCGCGAGTAGGTGTCACGAGTGACGCGGCTTTGGTTTCCCAAATAAATGCACATTTATTAGAGCCCTCGGTCGACGGCGACTTGAGTCATCCAGTACTGAATATGAATATGTTCATGTTTCTCATTACACCTTGATAAGAGTGTTACCACCGATGGATTGGTGAGTTTATGTCCACGAAAATGAGTCGAGTTGCGAAGCAATTCGGTCTATTTTTTCTTATGAATACATGATTAGGACACACACACACTACGTTCACTAAAAATAGGCCGAATTTCTCCATGTTTGGCATCATTTTCATCAGTAATGCAGTGCTCTGGTGAAAAACATCGTATTACGCAGCTAATATTCTAGGCCCTAGAATCTACGATATTGTCAATGTGCAGTTGAAATGCACGCCACTTCACACTATCGTTTCTTAGCATTTATACGGGGTGATTCTCTAGCTAGAGTCGTCAAACGCGATGCTCGCCAACAATCATGTGTCTCGCTGAGTTTCGTGGGCTTCGACGCTCGAAACCAGCGGGACTATACAATGTTGCACGCTAAGCAGTGACGAATCTGAAGTTCTGCAATTTGTAATCAGATCTTTGCAAAAGTGACGTCAATCGATTCCTTACAATTTTATATATAATGTTTGTTCATAACTGCTTTCTGCATAGGACGTGTAATAAGTATATTTCATGTTCTGTTTCGGTGCTTTGCTAGTAAAAAAATGTCTAACCGAACAAACTTTATTTTCTGGGGACATCCCCTCATCTATTTTCCCTTTTCACTTATAATTCCTTACTGCTAACGTAGAATATTGTAGCATAAGCACATTTCAAGTAATTAAAATGTACAATGAATTTTCTACGTTTGCAGTACCAGCCGACTTCCGTTTAAATTGTTATAAGTACAACGCAACAGCTGAGTATTTCTTTCCTTATTCAGAATAAAATACGGAAATAGCAAACAGCTCCCTCTCGCGTTTACCGGGCAATCGGCGATCTATCGGTATTACCATTTCTGTGCAGAAAAAACCTGCTGTAATACCGACCTGCCGAATCGGCCAGGTCACGTGACGTGTCTACCCCCTTAAGTAGGTGTTCCGTTTTACCCCACACAAAGAGTTCCGCTTTCCGCCACATGCAGTAATTTAGTAAACATTTAATATTTACACTTCAACGCGAGGTAAAGAACTGGGTAAAACGTCAAAATGTAGCGCAAGGACTGTAGAATACAACGGTGTTTTTGCGTTATAAATTTTCTAAATCCAAGTGAAGAAAAGTGGACGAAACTACAACACAATATCGAAACTTCATATAATGAAATACAACATATAATGAAATAAATCTACTTAGTATTTATTAAGCTACTCTTATACTATAGAAAATAAATTAAAAAGAACTTTTTTAAATTTGTTTTAACGGTTTTTTACAGCGTCAATATTGTACCAAAAAAAGAAGTATGTTCGTGGCGCAGGTGATTTCCCGGCTCAGGCGTATCCGAAACAAAAAATTCCAAAGGTTCTTAATCTGTATGAGGGTAGCTATAGCCCCTAGCTCAATTAATAAGTTTTGTCGAGAAATAACCAAAATTCTTCTCATGAACACCCGAGAATACATCCTTTTGGGTGTTTTGTCAAACATGTTTTTTCAAACCGGCGCCAATTTGTTATTTTTCAACAGGGGCTATAGCGATACTCATACGAATTAAGAATCTTTTAGAATTTTTGTTGTTTCGGATAAACTTGAGCCGAGAAATAGGTGCCATATTAATTCCTTTTAATTTTTTTGTATAATATAAGAGTAGCTTAATAAATAGCAAAAAGATTTATTTCGTTATATGTTACATTTACTGAGAATAATATCTTTAAAAATATCTTAATTTTTCAGCGGGTTAAAGTAGAACGACCCCGTAAAACAATAGTATTGTGTTTGTGTGTAATTAAAATATAAACTTCTGCAGTTGCCAGGTGCTTTAATTACATCTTTTCCATCATTGGCTTCACAACAGGGGAAGTTCCACTCATTTCGAAAACCATTTTCACTAATTTTCCACTCATTTTCGTTTGGAATCTTTATAATAAACTCAGATTGTATTTATTGTATATAATTTATTTGTTATAGTAGTGTGTGCCATAATCGTATGACATAGGACCCCCACTGTGACCTACCGTCGTCCCCTACTTTCCTCCCATAGCATTGCACACAAGCGCTGCCGAGCACACGCACAGGAGTAGGGATGGGCTTGTGTGCAGTGGCATGGGAGGAAAGTGGGGGACGGTGGTAGGTCATAGTGGGGGTCCCATGTCACACGATTATGGCATCACTGAGGCCATCACTTATGGCATCCGTGTATTAGACAATTAATCTATTCATTATTAGACATCGAGCACGAATCCGGCCTCCGCTTTAATCGAAGAAACCACCGAAAATCATACACCTGAGTCTTCAACAACAACAGCAACCACCACCACCCATCAGAAACAACCATTAACAACTCCTAACGAAAATAAACCGCAAAGATTAACGCAACTGAGTAATATGGTACATGAACTGAAAGGAATTGCAGAAGCCGTTAATACGCCACTGGAGGAAAGTGAATTTGAAATATTTGGATGTGTTGGATCGCAATTGAATGCAATGCACATGCTTCAAGACTCTATGACGTCAAGCTCTTCAGTTTCAGAAAACAACTTAACCACACACTATTCAGCGAGTGTTACACCACAACACTCATCACAACAGTCTCAATTAACAGACATTATTTCTCAGGCCTTATATTATACTTCTAGAAATAATAATAAAAATTAAAAATAAGTTTAAAAGAAGTATGTATGTATGCATGTTTACAGATACAATTTCAATAAAATATATTTCCTGACCTTAATGAAGTCTTTTAGTGACTCATAAATCACTTCACAAACTTCTGGAATAAAACCCGAAATGGTTGACTTCCCAAGCCTAAAACAGTGTTACAATGTTCTCAAACTGCGTCCTTTTGCCAGGATATACAAACTGTATAGTTAGTTAAAAATGTTTGCAATTTAGTTCTTGCTGGAATGGCACTCTGAATGTATGAATTGACTCGTTGAATTTGGAATTTAATTTTGTTTAATAATAAATCAAAAGAATTTTCAGACATTCGAAGCGTATTATAATATTCTACTGGATCTTCTAATTCATGTTCTTTCAAGAGACAATTGGAAGCTCCCAACGAATCTCTTCTACATACTAATCCATTTTCGGACCCATAGACGTTTTCTACTCTATATTTCATTTTCAATTCCCAATTCAATTTCTTCAATTAAAGTTTTAAGCACATTTCTCAAAGTACTTTTTAATACAGCACGGTTTCGTCGACTATTCATGTTAATTTTTTGCGAAATAAGAAGAAACAATTATAGTTATATAGAAAATATATTTTCTTAATTTATTTTGTTATAAATAAAACATTAATACATTCATAATAGATAATGAAATGAACTAATTGTAAGTAATACCATAACTCAAGGTTTGAATTTTCCCGCTCTATGGGCGGTATTCACAGTCGCGTCTTTACCAAATGCTTAAGATCATCTTCTAGAAGACCATGTTGTATGCCTGAAGACATCAGGTATTCATAGTCGTTGCTCAAGATGATCTTAAGCACTTGCTTGGAATAAGCAATTGCTTATATAACGTATCCATTTTCTTTATAAAGCATTTACTCAAGCCTTTGCTGATTCATGTTCGGAAACTTTCGGAATAATTCTATTAGAACAACCAATGATAGAAGGATATTCCGTTCGTTCCTTGATGGGCGACGGAGTAGGGGCTCGAACAAGTGTGAGTAATGCGTGTGAGCATCGAGGTTATATTATAGCGATGCCGGGGGAACAGTTTATCGGAGAGTCTCCGGAATGGCGAAGATAACCCCCCGTGGTACCTCACGACTTCAAGGACAACGTAATTCGGAACATAATGAAGGAAATTAAATGAAAGCTTGATTTATATAATTTCACGCTGGCTGCGTTAAAAATAATCCGATTTTACATGAAATTTGGTATGTTTTTCATCGGAAAAACATAAGGAATTCATCGGCGCCACTTCCATATCGATACGATAGAGTAAAGAATGTTGTTTTTATGAAACAGGTATCAAGAGCGGCAATTTTGGGATGATGATAAAGAAATATGTATACCCTTCAAATATCAGTTTTGAAATATAGCGATTTTTTCTCAAAAGACAGCGGGGCAGCTGCCCCATTGCACCCCCCACCCCATCCCATACAGCACACTCTCGTTACAGCATCTTGGCAGGATAGTTGCGGCGCAAGATGGCAACGAGCCACGCAAGGATGCTGCAACTATGCAGCAATAATTCTATGTCCGCCTGCTGCAAAGTTGCACGGCAACTTTGAGGCAACTTTGCACGGCAACTTTGAGGCAACTTCGCACAGTAACTTTGAGGCAATAGGTATTGAAATGAATAAAAAATAAAAAAATAATGCCAACAATGAGATGCGAACTGATGACCTCATGGTTACTAGTCGGGAGCGCTAGGCACAAGCCCACGCTATTCGTTGGTGATTACTTTCAATCAAATGTATATATGTACACTCCACATTTTTCAAAGTCGATTTTCTCGAATTTGGCTGAATTCTTACTACTTTGGAAAATTAAAGTCCGAGTGAAGACCTGCGCGTACACTAAGTATAAACAATTTCTGACAAAGTTGCGGTATAGTTGCGGCATAGATGCGGCAAAGCTGCGGCAAAGGCTGCGGCAAAAGCTGTGGCAAAGTTGCGGCAAAAGCTGTGGCAAAGTTGCGGCAAACCTGCGGCAAAAGCTGTGGCAAAGTTGCGGCAAAAGCTGTGGCAAAGTTGCGGCAAAAGCTGTGGCAAAGTTGCGGCAAAAGCTGTGGCAAAGTTGCAGCAAATTTGCGGCATAGTTGCGGCATACTTGTGGCATAGTTACGGCATAGTTGCGGCAAAGTTGTAGTGCAACTTTGCAACGCAACCATGCAGCAACTATACAGCAACAATTCTATGTCCGCTCCGTGCAATGTTGCACGGCAACGTCGCAGCAACCATCCTGCAACTTTGCCGCAACGAAGTGTGCTGTGTAGGATCCGGACGCCCCAACCACTAAACTAATGTAATGTAAAAATAAAAACACTCCAAAAGATAGTTGTCCACCCACAATGTCCGCCAGAATTATTTTCCGTGTTAGTTGTTTACTTGCGAGCTTATCTCATATCTATTGCCTCCTCTCCCTCCGTACCCGCCCCGCCAGTCCTTCAATAATTTTCAGTAAAATACCATATAATACAGAGTCCTTATTAAATCGAAATCGTCTTTTAAATTCACCTTCATCGTAATATTCAAATGGATTTTGCACGTCCCCAATATATGTTCTAACGACTTTATTGTCCGCTATATAATCATCTTCGCCTATATCGCTAATATCAATATTAATGTCGATATCGTCTTCAAAATCCATTTTTCGCGTCTTTTATGTAGGTAATGGCGCAAGTATTTGATGGTTTCAACTTTCATCGCGTTGCCGGGAAATAGAATCTCCAGAGTGGAGAGCAAACACCATGTGACATCACGCACACATACCGCCACTGCCGCACAGTGGGCCAAACGGCGATTCTAGCTAATAAAAAATCAGAAATTCAATGTTCTTAGAATTGAAAAATATCGATTTTACGTGCGTCTCCGGTAACCGGTGGCTACCTGCCTATCATAAAATAATGTCCTGGCACAAGGGTTTTCCCGTATTCGTCACGAACTTCGAGCAAAAATGGCAATATTCGTCTACCTGCGTCAGTATCTGTTTGTGCGTTCTGCTGTACGTATCCGTGTATACACTCTTATTTTGTGTACTTTGGAACAGTTTGGTGAAAATATTATCAAAAGGCAATTTCAACGTATTTTGTTCTAAAATTGTTCATTAAAAGTGTTTCATTAATCATATTACAGCGATTTTAGTTTTTCTGAGAATATAAAAGTCTCGCAATTCACAGATCTGCCTGGATCTGCTGCAATTTTTTTTGCTCCACTTCTGCAGTTCAACTTAATTTGTTTTTAACTAAACTTAACTGCAAAGGTCTGCAAACAATTAATATATTGCACTTTTTCAGTTGCGATGTCCGCATCCAGGAAAGAACTTTTCGAGATTTGGTGTGGAGGAAACGGCACGAAAAACAAAAACTCTGCTGTTTCTACTCATATTTTAAACGAGTTTCAACTGAGTGAAGAGAAGGAGAATATTGACCACATGCATATAAAAAACATTGCGAAAAACTTAAACAGTAATTTTGCTGACAAGTGGAGAAAATGTAGCCGATCATTAGAAGTATTTTTAATGCGACATCAAGAATGGTTGGATGAGACTGTAGTTTTTAAATCTGATAGAACCCCAGAAGAACGGGGAAAAGGTCGACCGTCAAAAGAATTTTGTGAAGTTGGTAGTCAATCCAAGAGACAGAAATTTGTACAATTGGTAGAAAGCTATTCGACAGAAGAATTATCATTTGCTACTAGCACTAGTTTAAGACAGTCTGGTAAAAGAGATGCTGCTCTAATGGTCCAACTTATTACAGCAGACACTCCAAAAGCAGCAACTAGTACAGTAAAGTCACCCTGTGGGCTCGGTTTTGTGCACACGATGAGGGCTTGTCGCTATCCCCACCACTTCTGTCTCACTCTTGTCCGGCGAAGGCGAGAGCGAGATGGAACGAGAGCGAGCGAAAGGCGCTGAAAGCGAGCGAGGACGGTACGAGACAGACGACGCGTTGATGTTTTGTCCCGCTCCGTCTTTCGGAGGCCTGACACTCCGTCCTTTGCATGCGCGGCGGGCGTGCGCGATGGTCGCAAGCGCTTAAGGTGAGCACGGGAACCGCTTCGCTAAATCTTGACGCAGGCCCGGCTCAAGTCTTTTTTGCGCCCTGGGCGGAAAGTCGACAATAGGTGCAAAATGGTATTTTCATTGCTGGTATTGTTCAAAATAAACTTTAAAATGAAATATTACAAGTTGTACTATAAGTGGTTTAATACTACAAATAAAAATTCAGAGTAAGGTCATCAATAAACTCAAATAAATGTATTATAATAAATGGCGGAATTTGGCAAGTTCGCCTAGGGCCAAAAAAGACTCGTGCCGTGCCTGTCTATCTGACCGTCGCCCGCATGCGTTGGGCAGTCACGATTCCATCTGAGCGCTCGCACCCGTCGCGCACGCCCGCCGCGCACGCAAAGCGTTCCATCTCGCTCCCCCTTCGACCAGAAAGAAGCGAGAAACGAACACTCGGAATTAGGGCTCTGGTCTCCATGAGGGCTCATCGCCGGTCCCGACCAGCGAGCCCATAGGGAGACTTTACTGTATTAAGAAAACGCTTTCCACGTCAACCGTATCAGCTCCAATAAAATATACACCAGACGAAGCTTTGGCCCTGTATGTTGACGGACGTTTTACAAAACAATCATATCAGCTAATGAAATCTGGAGCTAAAGCACTAAACACCGATATTTATCCATCCTACAATATTTTAAAAAATGCAAAGGAAGCTTGTTATCCTGAAAAAAGAAGCATTATTTACTCCGAGACAATAGCTGAAGTAAAACTGCAGGCACTCGTTGACCATACGGCTAGAAGACTTATAATGACCCAAGAAGACCTGTTACAGCAAACAGCTTGCAATTTATCCCGAGGTCTTAATTTAATAATCCCGTCAAAAAAAGAATCCCACTTAAAAACATTGTCGTAAATTGAAGGGTTGGATGCAATAAGGGGTCTAGCGCTTGGAAATTGGAAAAATAATTGTCCAAACGCAAAGAAACATTGGTAAATTAAATGTTATTAAATTGCATTTCTAAAAATATAGTGTTGTACAGCTCGTCACGACACACATTTTTTCTATTTACAGTTTGTTTATCCAATCATTACTATCCGAGCTAAAAATTATAAACAAAAAATTTTTCATCGCCCGAAATCATTATTTCTTTAAACATAAATTGCGATAACTTGAGTAAATATTAAGGGATCGTTATGAGACTTGAAACATAACTTCAGAAAACTCTAGCCAAGCCGTAAAATGTATGCACAAAAACCTTATGTTAAAAAATGTAATAATATTTAATTAAAAAGTAATACTGGACATAACCCATGTTTTTCAATGTTCGCCGTTAAAAAGTATCGAGGCAATTTTGAGGTACATACAACTTGCAGCGACAAAGTTTTTCCTTGATATACAAGGAAGATTTTCACCAATTTTCACACTGATTAATGAATAATTGTAGAAGATATGACGATATATATAAATCTCGCGCGCCACCAACAGTCGGTAGGCGCGTGTAATGCGCTATTTAGCAGTTTTAGCAGTCGCGTTGACTGTTGGTGCCGCGCGGGATTTATACATATCGCCGTATCTTCTACAATTATTTATTAATCAGCGTGAAAATTGGTGAAAATCTTGCTTGTATATTAAGGAAAAACTTTGTCGCTGCAAATTATAAATACCTCACATTTGCCTCGATACTTTTTAACGGTGAACGTTGAAAAACTTGGGTTATGTCCAGTATTACTTTTTAATGAAATATTATTACAGTTTTTAACATAAGGGTTTTGTGCACACATTTCACGGCTTCGCTAGAGTTTTCTAAAGTTATGTTTCAAATCTGATGACGATCCGTTAATATTTATTCAAGTTATCGCAATTTTTGTCTAAAGAAATAATGATTTCGGACGATGAAAAATTTTGAGTTTATAATTTTTAGCTCGAATAATAATGATTGGATAAACAAACTGTAAATAGAAAAAATGTGTGTCGTGATGAGCTTTACAACAGTATATTTTTAAAAATTCAGTTTAACACCATTTAATTTTCCAATCTTTCTTAGCGTTTGGACAATAATTTTTCCTATTTTCAAGCGCTAGTCTCCTTATTGCATCCAACCCTTCAATTAATATCCTATCAAAAAGAATCCCACTTAAAAACATTGTCGTAAATTAATAGCTTCACAAAACTAATGATATACAAAATTTGCGCCAATTACAACAATGGCTATTTATAAAAAGACAAAAATGTATTTAATAATATTAAGCAGATATATTTTCATAGAAATAAATATTTTTATACGAATAAAATTTTTAATTATTTTACGAAAAAATGTTAATTAATTGTCTTGGTTAATAAATAAAACAATATAAAACAAGACAAGACACCATTGAGACAAGAAAGATGTATATAATAATATTAAGCAGTTATATTTTCATAGAAATAAATATTTTAATACGAATAAAAATTTTATTTTCAAAATACTTGGCGCTGCGAAACCGAATTGGTGTTGCTAAACTGAATAAATATGTATAAATTGCTTTAAAATCTTTTTCTTTCTTTCTTGTCTCAATGGTGTCTTATCTTGTTTTATATATTGTTTCATTTATTAACCAAGACAATTAGTTAACATTTTTTCGGTTCCGCACCGCCAAGTATTTTGAAAATAAAATTTTTATTCGTATTAAAATATTTATTTCTATGAAAATATATCTGCTTAATATTATTATATACATATTTCTTGTTTCAATGGTGTCTTGTCTTGTTTTATATTGTTTTATTTATTAAACAAGACAATTAATTAACATTTTTTCGTAAAATAATTAAAAATTGTATTCGTATAAAAATATTTATTTCTATGAAAACATATCTGCTTAATATTATTAAATACATTTTTGTCTTTGTATAAATAGCCATTGTTGTAATTGGCGCAAATTTTGTATATCATTAGTTTTGTGAAGCTATTAATTTACGACAATGTTTTTAAGTGGGATTCTTTTTGATAGGATATTAATTTACGACAATGTTTTTAAGTGGGATTCTTTTTTGACGGGATTATATACTTGACGCACTTTTTGTACCTTTTTTTGAAAAAAGGTAATTTTGTTGGGATTTCACACATTTTTTTAGTGTTTATTGATGACTGGATAATTTTATCACCCTTTACGGGTTATTTTTTTTTTAATATATTGTATTGTCATCCAAACTACGCACGCCTGCAAAGCTTCGAGACAATTGGATTAGAGGAATTGGTTTAAATTTCAGTTTTCAGATATGAATCAAACATACAAGAAGCAAACAGAGGATCGAAGCTGAATAAAATCGTTTAATTATATTCGTTTATAATCGTTTAATACTATGTCACAATAATTTTTTTTCTCTGACGTAGATCACACTGCATCATCTTCTGCTTCGATTATCTGTAAATATATAAAAGCCATATTTTTTAGTTACAACATAACGTAGAACTTATAGAAAAAGAGTGGACTTTTGCTATAGATGTAGAGACTACATAATGTGTCCGAAGGAGGTGAGAGCGTATGGCAAAAAGTCTTGTTGGAGGAAATTTAAATGCTAATGGTAATTTAGTGAAAATGAACGAAGAGATCCAATATTTTTAACGCACAGATTATTGGTGTTGGAATAAAATTTATTTAGCATGTTTATTGGTGAATTGAAATATTGTTAATGGGAAACTAATTAAATTAATGAATAGCGTGGGAGCTACTGTGGATTTTAATAAAGTAGTACGAATATCTCTCTCAAAAGATTGAAAAGTATCAAGGGAGATGCGTTTTCAGCGTACTTTCTTCACTAATGTGACT
This sequence comes from Andrena bucephala, assembly GCA_947577245.1. NCBI lineage: Eukaryota > Metazoa > Arthropoda > Insecta > Hymenoptera > Andrenidae > Andrena > Andrena bucephala. Next base: position 46,414,075 of record OX387716.1, on the reverse strand, counting down.
TACTCTAGATTGCAAGCAGTACGCCATAATTTTCTTAATTCTTAACGCTACGCTAATTTGAAAAATTTTGTCCATTTACCTTATTTGACAAATTTCCAGAAACTTGTGCGAAACACGCTGTGCGAAGATGCTTCTCTGCTCCAATTTCCAGAAACATGTGAGGACACACACTTGTGGGAAGATGCTTCTCTGTCTATCTAACCTTCTGCGGACAACCTCCAAGCCCATGCATCCCCTTCATTTCTATTCAAGCCTGTGCGTCCCCTTCATTTTTATCCGAGCCTGTGCGTCCCCTTCATTTCTATCCAAGCCTGTGCGTTCCCTTCATTTCTATAAGCTTTACATATAAAGTCTAATGTAAAAATAGTTTGCTGGTATAAGAACAATATATTATTTTGTAGAAACTTGTGCGAAAGAAGATGGTGCTCTGTCGAACCTTCTTCAGACAACTTCCAAGTCTGTACGTCTCCTACGTTTCTATAAGCTCTACATAAATAGTCTATTAAAAAATTTTGGCGACTTACCTTGTTAATTGAGACAATAATTCAGTGTCCTAAATAGTGTAGAAACTCGTGACATTTCAAAAAATTTGACAAGTTTCCTTATTTAACACTTCGCAGGTTATGATTGTTTGACACTAGCGAGGTTACGTTTATCTCCACAGATGTGCTCTCTCTCTGGCTGTCACGTGACAAAAATTTGTTACGCGATTGGCCGAAAGTGCCGAAACCTTCATCCAATGAACGACGCGCATATTGGAGACATTTCCTCTCCCTTTCATATTCCCCTCTTGCTCACACTTGACGTTGACGATGCTTAATTCTTAAGAACGTGAAATTCGTCAAATTGGAACTTTGCATTGAAATATCTCAGCTTATAAGGCACGTAGGACCAAAACAAAGACACTTTTCTTATGTAAATCAAACCCAAGCTATCCATTAAGACCATTCAAAACCTAATCGGATCAGCTGTTATTGAGATTCGATAATCTCAGGGTTTTTGATAGCGGGTCGTGGCGTAATAGACACACTGTGCGTCTCGCGCTGCGCATATAGCTATATACTTGGCGCGAGACACTACCGTGTCTCTTGATACCAAGGGCATGACATGCTATCAAAATAAGATAATAACCAGTACCGCGACTCGGTTTTAATGTGGTGTGGTATTTTCAATCGAAAAATATATGGACCTTATTGTTTCGAAGGAAATGTAACAGGAGCAACATATTTAGGATTTCCGGAAAATGATGTGGATGATATTTTACACGACATGCCACTTGCTGAAGCGTAAAATTTATGGTTTCAACAAGACGGTACTGCAGCGATGAAAAGATGACTGGACTCATCATTTCCCAAGCAATGGATCGGTCGTGGTTTCATGACTACAGCATTAGGGATTGCAATCGGGTAAATCGGTTAACATTTTTTTTCCCTGATAACGTAGTAGATATCGACGGAATTAATGAACGCATGTATGTGCTACATTGCAATAGATAATTTATCGAATTACCGATAAAAATTTTGCGAGTTACCGGTAAATCGCGAGAAATACCCTCAAAACTAGGCCAAATTTTTATCGGTAATTCGATAAATTATCTATTGAAATGTAGCACATATATGCGTTCATTAGTTCCGTCGATATCTACTACGTTATCAGTGAAAAAAAAATTTTAACCGATTTACCCGATTGCAATCCTTAATGCTGTACTCATGGAATTCGCATTTCGGGCGGCTGCCCCTCCACGGGGCCACCGTCATTGAGATTACAACTCAATACGCGTCGGCAAAATGTTGATTCTACTTCCTGCAACATCTCGGCTGGAACATTTTGACACGCTTCAACAATTCTTTGGGTCAAGTCCGCTGTGTTCTCAACAGGAGTTTGAAATACTTTTTGCTTGACATATCCCCAAAGAAAAAAATCGCAGGCCGAGAGGTCAGGGGATCGCGGTGGCCACGCTACTGCTCCATTGCGATCGATCCAGCGGTTGGGAAATGTCTAGTTCAGCCATGTCGTTACGATGTTCGCGTAATGTGCCGGAGCACCATCTTGTTGAAACCATAGGTTCCGTCTTTCTACCAGTGACATATCGTGCAAAATATCTCCCAGATAATTCTTCAACATTTCTAAATACACTACTCCCGTTACATTTCCATGGAAAATATAGGGTCCATATATTTTTCGATTGAAAATACCACACCATACTAAAACTGACTGACGATACTGGTTATTATCTTCACGTATCCAATATGGGTTTTCCGTTGCCCACATTCGTGAATTTTAATGGCATGTCAAACCATTTGAATAAAATATACCTTCGTCCGTTACCATGATATTTCTGACGAACTCTGAATCCTCTCTAAGTTGGTGCAGTATCGACATCGAAAATTGAATCCGTGGTCCGTAATCTCTAAAAAATAGTTTGTGCTGCGTGCTCGGCTTATACGGCTTCAGACCATTTTTCTTTACGATTTTCTGAATCTTCGATTTTGATACATCGGAATTTGCCGCCACCTGACGAATTGAGGTTGTGGGGTGGGCGTGGAATGCCGCCACGACATCAATTTCCTTTTCTTGTATGTGGGTGGTCTGCCTATTCCTTTTGAGCGGACGTACGCTCCCCGTCGCTTCGAATAGCTGACAAATATGTTTTATCTGAAAACGTACCGATTTCATGTAAGCGCATTTAATTGATACAAAAACGGCAAAACTGGATATTTAACCCTTTCATTGTTCATACCATACGTCGTGCGTGCATGGATAAAATTAAGTACTGTGCAGTAGAGGTGGAGAACTATCGATAGCACTATCGATAATATCGATAGCCGACACTATCGAAATCACTATCGATAGTCTTGTATAACTATCGATATTTTCGATAGTTCTTAATGCGAGCGAAAAAGGCCATTCTGTGCCATGTGCTGTAACAAAGTCTACTTTGAATTTGAAAATGTACCAGAGTTCATGGGCTCGTTATTGTGAGCCTAGGATGTCTTTCAATATACACAAATTCAAATTTATTAGCTGCTATTTAATATATATACTTATACAGGGTGTCCCATCTAAGACGAGACAGCCGGTTTTCTCCTAAACTATAGGAGATAAAAATATACAAAAAATAGGGAATTGCATGGTTCGAGGGGGCCAATTAATTAGCGCAAACGAATTTTTTTATCGATTATTATTTTAAAAGATACGATGGTCAAGTTCGGTTTTTCAAATGGAACTATTTTTTTTGAACACCTGAGTTGATAGTGCGTTGCAAGACAAATTCAATAAGCTTTAATGTATACACTTTATTTTCACTGGTTTTTAAGATATTGCGCTTGCAAATTTACTGATTTTCACTGGAAGAAAACTGTCTGGTATAGCACGGACCGGGGACGGTTTTACTGGCTGCACTTGTGGCACTGCCTTTTGAAATAGATACCTACCTGCCAAAGGTCTACGCCAGGCCCAAAGGCTGGACAATTTTTTTCCGTCAGAAATGCTACTTAGGTAGGTACATCTGCGGTATCGAGAAGCGCACCGTTACTTTTATTTCGCACTTGCTTCTACGCTCGGATGGCCGGTTCTTTTGGGAGGGATGCAAGTTCGATTGGTTAGGTTAGGAGGAGTGAAAGTTGCTAGACTAAATTTCAATCATAGGGAGCAGATTGTATCAGAACCATTCTGATTTGCATTCCTCACAAACGGCTGCTCTCTTGAAGCATTGCTCTTCACAGCAATGCCCACCTTCTCTCGCACGGAATACGTTAACGCTTGCTTTTGTTCTGATATTGAAGCTCGTGTTTATACTCGAGAGGACCACGCGTCGACAGCGGGCTACCCCTTTTCTTCCTGTGTCTCTCCACGAGCCGTGTTGACGGTGGATTGTAGGAGCGTAGATATCTGGATGCCAGTTATTGAATTCAGGAGACGATGGAAACATTTTATTACAAAACACACATGTACTATAATTAAAGTAAATCGTATTCCTCTCGGGCAGGAGTACTGATAATGATCGAACTTGCGCCCCACTTCGCGCAGACCAATTACACGGAGGGTAGTCGGGTCACACACTGCCCAAATGATACAGGGTAATTCTGGAGCAACGCCCGTCAAGGAGATGCGCTGGTACCCCGTGGCGAGGGCAGACCTTCGCATTGCCTCACCCGATTTTTATGGTTTTTTTCCGGAAAAAGGTACGAATCCTAGGCCGAACGTAGCGAATTGAAGTCGACCCTCCGCAGTCGAGGGTGAATTATCCATTACAGCGTATTAAGAAACCCTTTTCTTCGTCGTATCGAAAGGGAAGTGGTGCCAATGGATTCCTTATGTTTTTCTGACGAAAATCATACCAAATGTCATGCAAATCGGACTACTTTGACACAAGCTATTTGTATTCCTATGTAAAAGTTGTCCGATTTACCCGACATTTGTAATGATTTTCATCGGAAAACCCCAAGGAATCCATCCGCGACACTTCCATATCCATACGATAAGGAATAACGAATTGTTTAGGTGGGACACTCTGTATATCATTTTGTATTGCTAACACTTATTGATTCATATTATTATTTTTGCTAACGTTTATTGATTTATATTGTTATCATTGCTAATTCTTATTGCTGTTCATACTATTATCTGTGGGTTATACTCATGTATTTAATGTTCATACATATATATTGCTATTGATAACCATTTATATAAATGTTCAAGTGCTAATGCTTAACGTCCAACGCATTATTATATTAACTAACCGCTATCGCAATAACAGTGCATTGCACATTTGCGTGCTCCAAATTTAATAACTATTATTACTTTAAATCACGTTTCGAATTATTGTATCTATCATTCGATTACGAAGATTCCAAATCATAACAGGCTGCTGCAACAGCTGATCTCGGTTAGCGAACGCGAGAGTTCTTATAGTGTTTACAAAGCTTACTTTCGCATAGCTCTTGCCCGGCCATACGTCTAGACGTATTTCACGGAATATTGCGAGCGGCTTCTTACAATAATGCAACGGTAAATCCAATTACCGAATCTTAAATACAAACCGCTAGTGCTCTAACGGGTGTCACCACCGGCGCGCGATTATCGTTTAAACAATCCCTGGTCGTTCAGTGCTACGAATCTGGCATTTGCGCCTGAATCCCAACTCACCCTCAGTGCCACGAATCTGGCATTCGTGCCTGAATTCCTAACCCCACATTGTCATTATCCTAAAGACCTCCACCCGGGACGTGACACAACACATGTACATTCAAACATGAAAGAAGAGATAGAAAGCAAGATCTGGCAATGCGAGATACAATTGAGTAATACCCGCATACGCGAAAAATATCCAATCATTTTTTTCGATAGCGAATTCTTACTTGCGCTACTAGTTGTGGGACATCCTGTATAATACCAGAAAGAAAATAAGTTTTACTATTAACTAGCTGTACCCGGCCACGCGTTGCTGTGGCTCAGTCTGGTTAAATGGAAAAGAAAGAAGTGACATCTATATAATATAGATATATAAAAACACGCGCGTATTCGAATGCAACGTTGTGTCAAAATTTCAAAGCAATCGGTGAAGAACTTTCGGAGATTTAAGATTTTGAACAAACGAACATTTACATTTTTATTTATATAAAAGAAATGTGTGTGAGATTAATATGTGATAATAATTTTTTACGTTTAATGAAGAATTGTATGTGGATTATTCTTTTTTCAGAAATTGCTCTGGGTTCATGTTGCCAAAAACGTTTCTTGATCCAGAATATAAGGATTACGTATGTACAAAATGTGGATTAAAACTATGCTACGATAAGGTTGAAGAAATCCTTGAGAAAATTGGCATAGATCTGTCAAATATAAAGAAAAACGATATTACCGCATGTAAAGAGTTTTTGAGTCGTTACAAAAATGTTCTCCATGCAAATCATTTTTATATTGTTGATGTAACTATTGCTTTATCTCAACTAATTGGTGTACAGAGTGGAGGATTACAAGCAATCGATGAAGATCTCCTTGTGGAAAAAATTGAGCTTTGCAAAAAAGCCAGTGATGTACTCAAGATTCTCGCGCCCGGTAATTTGAAGCATAATATAATTTCATTATAGTAATCCCTTCCGGGGTTTTGTTTCTATACTATGGCTCGTTCATACACAAACTTTTTAGAGCAATCAGAGCCAGTTGGAGCATTTGGGAACACGCGCATTCATCGTACATATTTGCCAGAGCCACGCGGAAAAGAGCTCGAAGCCAATGATGCCGTGGATTATAACGGATAGGGTAAAGTGTAAGAGTGTAAGTATAAGTATGTGGTGCAGGCTCCTACCCATAGGCTGACATAACTGGCCCTATTGGGAGCCCCGGTGGCAGCGAACACTGGAGCCCACAAGAATCCCAGTCATTCAAGCCTACCCTACGAGTATGAGTTTTCCCTATATGAAAGTACGCCCACGGTATCATTGCCTTTCGAGCTCCCCTTCCGCGCAGCTCTGGTAAACATTATGGCCCTGACTGTTCTACACTGCGTTCCATATAAGAGCAAACCAACGTCCCTAACGATTTGCGACCGATCTGCGCAGCTCCCACGGATCTGACACACGCGATTGGTCGTAGCACTTTCCCTGTCGGTTTACTACCAATCAACAGTGTATCCCTGCGCAAAACGAGTTCGCTCTAAAGTCGAATGCAGTGTAGAGTCATTGTACACCAAATCAATCATTGTGCACTTCATGTCAGGAATTTGGATAAAAATTAGTAATGATGTAATTTTAGGTTATGACATAATTTTGCTGGTTTCAAATTTGTTTAAAACATGGATTTGAAAAGCGGACAGGTGATGCGAACTTGAATAATTAAAAAATTCTATAATAATCGTTGAGTATCACGCACGTTTCCGTGCGACTCTGGGTGCCGCCAGTGGGCATGACTGGAGGGATTAACAACATGGTGGCCATCCACGCCCAATGCATGCTCTCCTCTTTTTTCTTAAATGAATCTTCTTTAGCCGCGGTAGCGTAAGTTTCCTCGGACGAGACGAAAAGTGAAACGCTTTTCTCACCAAGAAACCGAGAGTGGTTTTTTCTCTTTTTCTTTCCTACTCTATCTACAGAACTTTTTGCTATACCCACCACTTTTCGCTCACTCCTGTTCTGCGAGGGCGAAAGCGCGTCAGAGAGACTGAAAGCGAGCGAGGAACGGTACGAGATAGACGACGCGTTGATACTTTGTCTTGCTCTGTCATTCGGGCGCCTGATATTTTGATCTTTGCGTGCGCATCGGAGGTCACTTTCGAGTTTTCAAGGTCACGGTTGTTTTTTGTTAACAATTGTATGTGCTGTGTATGCATTCTGAAACAGCAAAAAAAACATACATTATGATTAATTTATGTTAGTGTAAAATTTAAAAAAACTCAAAATTATCAAATTCGATGTGCGCTGAGTTCCTGTGGTCTAATTGACACCAAACTTTTTCCAGATCATTTTGTCGCCAAATGTTGCAATTATGGGGGTGAGACCAAAAAAATCCGATAGTCGAAAATAAGGTTCAACCTAGTATACACACAGTTCAAACGATTGTGGCCAATCGAGATTCGACTGTAGGATAGCTTACCACGGTTGGCATTTTTTCGTCGCAAACATTCTACAGTATTTCATGAATATGGTTCAGGGCATTGCAAAGCCAAAGGTTCCCGTCTAGAACACTTATATTTCGTGAGGAAACATGACTGTGATGACAACTGCCGTGATCCTATGATTGCCATCTCTACATAGTAAAATAAAGTCCCCGGTAGGCGTATGTATGTTTGCTCGCGCTAATCTGGAGAACCAGTGGGTGCATTGTGATGCGGTTTTCACCGTTTTATAAAGAGCTTCTCGAGGAAGGTTTAGGTGTATGCAACGTTAACCTATGACAAATAGAAGCCGAGCAATGACGATTTTAGTGAAGCAAGATTTGCGTGAATAGCAGAGCACATAGAACAGCTAACGATGTGACTTAGCATACCCACCACTGCGCGGGGAACCGTCACGCGCATGTCTTGCGCGCAGGGCGGTGTTTGCCACGCTTCTCTGCATAGTATAAAATAAAGTCACCCATAGGCGTCCGTTTGATTGTTCGCACTAATCTCGAGAACCACTGGACGGATTGTGATGCGGTTTTCACCGTTGTATAAAGCATTTCTCGGGGAAGGTTTGGATGTATGAAACAGTAACGCATGACAAAACGATGCAGAGCAGTGGAGATTTTAGTGAAGCATTCCTCGAGAATGGCAGGGCTGCACTCTCTCCCTGCCCCTCCCCCGTCCCCCTCGAGGCGACGACGCTCCAAAGAAAGGGGTTCTTGCTTATTAACTAATAGGCAGGAGTATGATCAACGAGGGATTTCCAATAACGCTAGGCGTTGAAAATGTACCCATTTTTGAAGATATCTTTCAATTTATATCCAAAACTAAGGGTCTAGAAGAAAATCTGAAGATTCCACGCGATGCAGCAGACACTTTTTTCGGAAATCATCAACAAAAGTGGTAAGTTACGTTTTGTTTCCAATACAGAAGCGAAATAGTTTGGCAAAACGCGCGGTGTCGACAGTGGTAGTCAACGACGGCGAGCGATCTACTGCCGCTCAGCGTAACACAATCGCTTAACGCGTTTGACTACCACTGTTGGCACCGCGTGTTTTGCCAAACTATTTCGCTTGTGTATTGAAAACAAAACGTGACGAAGTAATCACTTTTGTTGATGCTTTCCGAAGGAAAAACGTCAGCTGCATCGCGTGGAATGGTCAGATTTTATCCTAGATCCTTAGTTTTGGAAATAAATTCAAAGATATCTTCAAAAATGGGTACATTTTAGATATCCTCTTCCCTTTGATCGTTGTTTAATCATATTCAAATGTTCATAATGCAATAATAACTTATATCGTTGTGTTCGGGAAGGTTCATAGAATAATTTGATGCAACGAGCAACCGAATAACTATTATCGTTTCGACAGAAAATTTGTTCAAAGTTGAAAATTTGCAGTTTTTTTCAAAATCGAGTTTCTCAAAAACTGAGAGTGATGGCGACAAACGGTTTGCGGATTCGTATTCAGGGCGATAAACTCTACAAGAGTCATCCAGTGGATATTGCGGAACAGAAAAAATGTTTCATTTTGTTGGGCTGTGTTATTTTATAATAGTCTTCTGCGGAGAAGTTGATTTCCGGAAGTGCACGAGTTAGTACTTGTTCACCACTTTCAGCTAGCTCTTGCACTTGCAAAATTTTGAGTAACGAAGACGGACTTCACGCCTTTCATCCGTCATCATGGAGATGATAACATTTTCCGGGAGTAGGAAGAAAGCATTACGGGCAATTGTGACATCAACCACGCGTAACTACTTTTTTGGTAAGTACCGTGACTGTTGAATGGTATTGAAAAGGTGCTTCGGCCCGTCTTTAATAGAGCCGTTGCATCTTATCGCAAACCACATCGGGACATAAACCTTAAGTATGTACGTCACAATATCTTTCAGCTGTCGTTGGTTCTTCAGTGGATATGTATAAACGTAGTGTTCTATTTGCACAGGTCAACCAGCGAGCGTGGTTAAGAATACCTGGGTTACGACAGCTGAGGTCAGGCGGGCAACTACCGCATTGAATTGCCGTAGAAGATTACTTCTGGTGCTTACTCAGATCTACAGGTCCCAGATCAGGTAAGAATCATTGAATGGCCTTATAGAAAACTACTAGGAGGCTTTCATCGTTTTTAAGTCGAACACTTACAGGCCCAGCAAATGACTTTGACCCAGATGTGCCTCCATCAATAAACTCGAAAATACTCCGAAATTGAAGCTCGTTAAAGTGAAGAAGGCATATTATCCAATGCAACAATCGACCATGCTTCTTTCGAGGCACCTAATTACACCAAATTTTTTTTGCTCCCGTATTAACAACCGTGCCATCATACCCAACGACCACAAGCTCGTACAAATCTGTTTCCTTCAAGATCAATTTGTAAATGTTATCGCAAATATGCGGTGCACTCTCTGATTTCGGTACTATATATATACTCTTTATTGTTCCCCTAGGGGTTACAATCTCCTTCCTTCTACATCTGCACCCTCCGACCTCACATCCGCACTTAAATCTATGCCTTATTCTAACTTAACCTATATAACTTAACGTCCTTACACCTACGCCCGCTCGCCCGCTCGCTCGCTCGCCCGCCCGCCTCCGCCCCCTCTCCCCCCTGCCCCATCTCCGGACCTCCGCTTCCGCTCGTTTCCTCATCCACTTCCCTTTGCTCATTCACACCTCATCCATTCCTCGCACACATGCATCTTCACCCCCTCTCAACCTGTCAATTTCTCTCAACCACCCCTGCCCGTCATCTCCTAGTACCTCCCCCACCATCCCCTGCAATCCTCTATCCACCCCCCATCCCCCACAAACCTCCCACACATGCTCCCACGACTCCACCTCCCATCCACATCTTCTACACATCCTTCTCTCCTCCTCTTCCCAATACCTCCCCCCCCCTCATCTCTTTCCCCAACCTATACCTTGCCACCCTCCTCCACCTACTCTCACCCCACCCCTTTTTCAAATACCCGCGCACTCCCTCCCCCTTCACTGCCCCATACCACCTGTTATAGCTCGATTCCCTGATCATCCCCCACCTCTGCTCCTCCTGCATCCTGCTATCTCTACCCACTATCTCCTCCCCCTCATTTCCCCTCTTTCCCTCTGTCTTTCTACCTCCTCCACCTTCCACCCCAACCCCTCGAAAAATTGTTTCCTTTCTTCCTCCCACCCTTCCAAAACCTTACCCCTTCTCGCCCTCTCCTTCATCTCCCCCAACACAACCTGGCCAGTTCTCCACCTCCCCCCTCCTCCAGCTTCTTCTCATACCCCCGCGCTCTCAATCCCGCCCTTCCCTTCAACATCCCCCTCTGCAATTTTTCTCTCACCATGTACCCAGGGGTGTACCTTTCCACTCCCAGCACCCACCTCAGGTACCTCTCGTGCAAAGCCTCCACCCTCTCCCTTGCCCTCCACCCCCACACCTCCACCCCCACACCTCCACCCCGTATTCCACTACTGCCCACACCAGCTTATCGAACAGCCATATCCTCTTTTCCCAGTCCTTCCCAAATCTCCTTTTACCTATGCCCCACACCCTCCCCATCACCGCGGCTCCCTTCCTCACCCTCTCCTCTACGTGGGCCTCCTGCCCACCATTCCTCCTGATTTCGGTACTACGTGTCCTAAGTACTTTGATCCAGGTTCGGATATTATTGAAATGTGCTCCTCTTTTACAGTGCGTCAATAAAGCTTTGTTCCATGTTTGAGCTGAGTGAGTGTGTCGCCTCTTCGACCATCAAAGTACAGTCCTTTAGGTGGGATAGCATGTTGTTGCGCTTGTAGTTTCACCTCTTCCCGGAACTTACTCTTTTCTCACCTTATTTTACTTCGATCTGTATCTAGTTCGGGGGCATCTCGAGATATTAGACCAACATCTTTAAGCACTGAAGTGCCTATCATCGTTGTCGCTTTATCATTGACGCCATACCTTTGACTAGTAAGTGCCGCCTCTTTCAAATTCACTCTCATTTGAGAAGGCTTTGCTGATGCTGTGTAAGGGTCGTCAAAATCGCTCGATTCGCTTTTTGAAATTTCAGATTCAGATAAACATAATAAAGATTGTTGACTAGTGAAGCAGGAAGGTTCATCTTCTGACGTAGGTACCCCCACATATCTATTTTGTATTTTCTCATGACGGTTAGTTCTGTTTATAAGCTTTATTGTTTCAAGAATGTCAACGCCTTCTATGCGACCGACTCGGTCCCCTCTCTGGTCAAGAAGAAAAGCCTGTTCCTTCTGAGGAACCTTTCGATCCTATCCTTCGGACAAGAACAGGACTGGAAATTGCGGCATTTGCAAGCGGCGATGTCAAATAAATAGTTGCCAGTTGCTTTGAAACATTCAAAGTTTTTCTGTAAGGCTGAGCTTCTGCCGACCTTGTAATTGTATTTTATGACCTTTCTGTATTTTTTTATGGTACTCTGTGATTAGATGTAGGATACGTGTATACGAAACTGAAGGAATAGATGCCTTTTGATAAAGACTGATAACCTTGTTCGCTACCCTCTCAACAATAATTCAAAAGGACGGTTCTCTGTTTCCACCCGAATAAATACGTAAACTCCGTCTCTCCCGAGCACAACATCTGAGCAGAGTTGGGCATTAGTCGAATAAATTTTTATTCGACTACATTTTTATTCGAATGAACTCGAATAAAAATTTCGAATAAAGTGAAGTTATTCGGGAATAACGAATAAATTTTTAGTCGACTAAATTTTTATTCGACTAAATTTTTAGTCGTTATTCGGTCCTCGTTATTCGTTAGTCGAAGGTCCGCTATGGCGAATAAGCGTCACGAATAAGTGGGGGTCAGAACCCGAGGGTGGTATCATGAGGCAAGGAGAACGCTTTTCCAGTGTACCTGCCGCCCCTACCAGGGGCTGCTCGGTATTCCGTACCATATATCGTAAATTTTAACAAATTTCACAGGTTTGTAAATTCCGTTCTGTATATTTCACAACAATAGAGGTCGAAGATCTTGTAATAACGTATAATATTACAAAACTGATTCACCACACACCATTAAATATATAAACAAACAGATGATAAGTACAAATAACAAATCGAATATGAAACTGCGTTGTATACAGAGTGAGTGGGCTTGATAAATGAATAATTCAAAAATGTTACAAATCTAACTTAGGGCTACATCTCCTTGATTTACGGTTTTATGGAATGCTAATTGAACTGTTACCCCATTTTCGTATTTACGTTATTTCGGAAAAGTGGAAGGGATGCATAGTGGGTTGAATAAAGTTTTGTTAAAGTTAATTGACTCCTTCTTTATAAAAGATGGGAGGAGAAGGTGAATAACCGACAAAGGTTGTAAGCCCCGTTTCACACAGCAATACATGTATGCGACACGCGCATGATAGATACCAATTTTCAATGTTCTTTTGAGAATCGTCGTGTGAACGGTCCCAGAATGATCAATGTAACATCGGTATCTATCATACACGTATCGCGATACATGTATCGCTGTGTTAAGGGTGTATACCCGTTTGAACCCTCGGAAAATGTGTACGTTTTGTGGACTTTTTTTACACGTCAACGGCTTGATACAGATTTCCCGTGTTTACTATCTTTACATAGTATTATAAACTACTTAAAAAAAAAAGTTTCAGGTAAAAAAATATTGTTTTTCGGAAGTTATGGATACATATCCGAAAGTCTCCCGATTTTAGACGGCTAAACGGTGGGCCTGAAATAAGTTATATGTCGTGTCTGAAATCAAAAATCATAAAATCTTCTTATAAAGTATGTTAATAGCTATCGTCCAACGGGGCCGATGTTGAAAATTTTGAAAAATAAAGAAATGGTGAGAGATCAAAGTTAAAGTTACATTTTTCTAAGAGAGACGTCCTCCTCTTTCTTTATAAATAATAAACGGGGAATCGGAATAAAAAAAGCCATCGTAGGATGATGTGGAATCTTATTACGATTCTGCATGCAAAATTAGAAGTGAAGGTAATATGCCCCCCCCCCCGCCCCAACAAAAATCATAAAAAATTCAGGCTGACAGGCTCAAATGACTTACCTGAATCTATTTCAATATCATGAGAACTTTTCATTTGAGCCTGTCAGCCTGAATTTTTTATGATTTTATAACCCGTAGTGTTAAAGAGATATTTGTTCAGTATTTCATTTTGTTACAGATATTTTTCTTAATAAGGATTGAGCGGAATAGATTACGTGCGGTCTAAAAATATTTTTCTTTTCAAATTATCCATGCATTCCTAGATTTGAAGATATGGACTTGTGAGGCCGAACATGTGCAATTGTGTAATTTTAATTTACGTGTGCACTGTAAGATTAATTATGGTCCGAATAACGTCGTTCTTTGTGTTATTTTAACCGGAAAAACTTAAGGAATCGTTTGGCGTCGCCTTTGCAACGATCTGATGAGAAATGCGGAGCCTGAAATTTCTCACTTCTAACGGTCGGTTTATACAGCCTCCGAGCCGAGCTTTCTGAGCCGTCCGAGCCTCTATAGTGTGTTTATGCACGGCGAGGAGCCGCCGAGCTCGGTGGAAACTCGGAGGCTCCTCGTTGCCCGCTGTGCCCGGGCTCGGTGGCCACTCGTTGAGACGACTAGACGGACGGGCCGAGTCCGTGCCCTGTCGAAGTGCAACGCTGCTGGATTTTATGCTCCCAACAGGTAGGGTAAATCCGAGAGACGCGATCGACCTAATATAAAATGGCTATTAAAACTAATAAAGTAAAATTATTTATGAGTGAATACAACTACAGCTTCATTGATATTTAATTTGTTTACGCTAAACAAGTAAATTTATTTATTTTCTATTTATTTCAACATGAACGGGACAATACCCATTTATACATGAAGATGATGAAAAAGACGCAGAGTAGAGATACATCATTTACAACAACATTAACAACGGCAATCCTAACCAGGACAAAAGAAACAATATGAAAAAGAGGCAAAAAAAGTAACGGAATATAAATATAAAATATAAAAATATAAACTATAAATTTACAAAATATAAAAATATAAAGATATAAACTATATAATAATATAACAAATATAAAAAATATACAAAATATAAAATTATAAAGTACAACACAGGAATAGGACCCTATATAACATTCATCGACGTTGCTCTATAAACACTAGCTTTAAACACAGGAAGAGACCCATGGAACAAATCGATCTCGGTCCTAAGCTGGTTGGCCAGGTTAGAGATCCTATAAAAAGGGTCGGCATGACCAAACCGGGAAGTGTAGAGAGGCGGTCTGCATAGTTCGGCATTTCTGGTGGGCCTACTAGGGTCATTAAAGTTGATTAACCCGATTACGTGTTGATTGCACACCAAGTGTTCGAGAAATGATACTTATTGCGCCATCTCCCGAGCCCGAGTTAACTCAGGCGTGGTGACGCATTGTTCTATCCCCCCCTTTTTGTCCATGCGAAGCATCGATCCTATCTCCCTTCCATCGATCGGTGATCGATGGAAGGGGGAGAGCTAGCGGATTCGAGGAAAGCGACGCAGATTTCCTCGATCTACTAACTGACGAGCCGTCTCAGAGGTAACACCTGACTAATCAACTGCTTTGCTTGCCGCGTTTTGCTGGAACGCTTCGCTTCGTAACGGGAATCGGGCCGATTCCACGTGCTTCACACTTTATTCTATCGCTTCACGCTGTAACTTGATTCGAACCGAATCCGCGTGCTTAACTAAACTCGCTATCCGGGCCGGAAACCCAGTACCGCTGCTACTAAATAATAAATCGTTGCGTTAAGAATTGTGCTACACAAACTTTATTGTAAATAATTGTAAATAGCTTTATATTGTAATATTAAACTTAGTGACATAAAGTAAGAGACCCTCTCGCGAGTTCCCAGTTTGACCAGACGTGTGCGGTTCCGATATTTTGCTAACATTTTTTGGTCCTTCGAGCCGGATCAGCGCCGTTTGGATTCTGTGCTTCTGGCACGTTCGGGATTCCTCGCGAGTGTTGTGGGTAACCGTCGCGCGTGACCTCTGAAACAATGAGTCACCTCATAGCGGGACAACGTGACCTCTACGGTCGAATCTCACGCGCATATGAGAATCTCAAGAAACTAGGCGCTAATAATTGGAACAAGGCCAACGTATCTACCCGCTTAGAGGCCCTACGCAAAAATTGGGCCAAGTTCGAGGCACAGCACGATAAGCTGATCGCCATGGCCGCCGACCCAGACCTAGCGGGAGAAGCTTATTTCAACGAAGGCCAACCATCGGCGATGGAAGAGATCTTCCTTGACCAGGAAGCCCTGCTAGTGGGAAAATTAGAGGAGCTCACGAAATTGGAGGAGGTAGCGAGGCGTACCGTAGAGCGCTTCTCTCGGGACGATTCGACCACAGCCACGGCGGCAACCGGACGGTCAAAGGCCTTGCTTCCCCAAATTCCTCTGCCTAACTTCACCGGGTTGCACACAGAGTGGCCATCTTTTCAAGGCCTATTTCAGTCCCTCGTGGTCCGGGACCAGACCTTGTCTGATGCAGAGCGCCTGCATTACCTGCGAGGCGCTGTTACCGGAGACGCAGCCAAGCTCCTGCGAAATATGCCTGTGCGGGAAGAGAACTTTAAGGCGGCCTGGGAATTGCTAGAGGAGCGGTACGACAACCGACGGTTAGCGGTCAAGACTTTGATGGCCGCCATCTTTAACTTACCCACGCTTACACGAGAGTCAGGGCCTGACCTCAAGAATTTTTACTATACGTTGTGCGATGCGGTGGCAGCCCTCGCGGCAATGAACAGGCCATTTGATGCCAGCGGCGACTGGCTCGTGCATCTGGTCGTGGAAAGACTCGATCCCCAATCCAGGCGCGAATGGGAGACGCGGTTATGCCAGGCGAAGACTCCCTCGACCTTCCAGGAGGTGAAGGCCTTCTTAGAGGGACGCGTCAACACCATGGAGGCCTTGGAAGAGCAGCGTGGTGGGCCAGCGGGAAAGGCGACGAGGTCACCTGGAACGCAAAGAAATGCCAAGGTTCACCAGGTGAGCAAAGCCAAGAGCTCAGCTGGCCAGTGCAGCCTCTGTGGCGCTGGTCATTTTATACTATATTGCGCGGACTATAAGGCCAAGGGCCCGAAAGAACGCAAAGCAGTCCTGCTCGCTAAACGCCTCTGCTTCAATTGCCTGGGAACACATCGCGTCGCCGACTGTAAATGCGAGAAGCGGTGTCAGGAGTGCCAGCAAAGGCACCATACCTCGATTCACGAAGCGACCCCCATTCGTGCTCCAGCCGAGACTTCGGAAGTCTCAGTAAATTTGGGGAGGTCCGAGACAAGGGAGAGCCTCCCTCGCGCCGTGGCGCGCTTCCCACCTGTTTTACTAGCCACCGCCAGGATCGTAGTGCGTTCCCCGGACGGCGAGACAAGACTAGTCAGGGCTCTGATTGATCAGGGCAGCGAAGTCTCGCTAGCTACGGAGGCCTTGGTGCAACTACTACGGATACCAAGGCGACCATCGAAGGTGCATTTGATTGGCATCGGCAACCAGCGAAGGGAGCGAGTGCGTGGCAGCATTCAACTGGAGTTCACGCCACATGGAGACGACGGATCACGGCAGGCGACCACGGCGTTGGTGCTGCCACGGATTACGGCCTACTCCCCACCGGTCAAGCAGCTAATGAATGTTTGGACCCACCTCCAAGGTCTACCGCTGGCTGATCCAGATTTCACGGATGGCACCCAAATCGATGTCCTGTTGGGTGCCGACGTCTACTCCCGGATCCTGGAGGACGGCTTTCGCAAGGGGCAAGAGGGTGAGCCCATTGCCCAAAAGACGTCGCTGGGTTGGATTATTTCCGGCCTTGCTACCACTTCTAACCGCGACGACCCACGTGCTTCGAGTGGGCTCATCACGCTGACTTGCGCGATGGAGGACGACCTCGTACCGATGGTCCAACGGTTCTGGGAACAAGAAGAAGTGAGGGTGACGACTACCTTCAATGTTGAGGACCAAGAGTGCGAGGATTACTTTTCGACAACTCACCAGCGTCTGCCGTCCGGGCGCTATATGGTGCGCCTCCCGTTCAAGGAGACGCAGGGACTGGGGGAGTCCCGAGCCGGGGCCGTCCGCATGCTTCACAGAATGGAGTCCAAGTGCAGCAGGAACACCGACTTCAAGGAAGTCTATCACTCGTTCCTACGTGAGTACGAGGAGTTAGTTCATATGCCTAAAGCCAGTCATATCTATCCAGATAGCGAGTGCTATTACCTGCCGCACCACGGAGTCTTCAAGGAGAGCAGCACTACCACGAAGCTAAGGGTGGTGTTCAATGGCTCCTACGCGACCAGTTCCGGGAAGTCGCTGAACGACCTTCTACTGGTGGGACCCAACCTGCTACCGGGTCTTCTGCAAGTGTTACTACGGTGGCGAGTACATCGGATTTGCTTGACTGCCGATATAGAAAAGATGTTTCGCCAGATTATCGTGCACCCTGAGGACCGCCGTTTCCAAAGACTGCTTTGGCGACACAGAGATGATGAAGTCATCAGCGATTACGAGCTAAATACAGTTACCTACGGCCTGGCTTGTGCCCCCTACCTGGCCATTCGCACGCTGCGACAACTGGCACAGGATGAACGCTCCAAGTTTCCACGGGCTGCTACGATCCTGGAAAACGATGTCTACATGGACGACGTGCTTACTGGAGCCGACAGAGAAGACGAAGCCAGCGAGATTCAAGAGGAGCTGCGCCTGCTCTGCAGGGCGGGCGGGTTTAATTTACGGAAGTGGGTATCTAACGCACCCACCTTGCTGAAGGAGCTCCCAGGCGAAGAGGTCCCATCGGCCGGCAACTGGGGGGAAGGCCCACTCCATACGGCGTTGGGCGTCCATTGGAACGTGCGCGAGGACGAGTTCCGAGTCCGGGTAGCGGAGGATCACGCTACCCCAGTGATTACCCGTCGCACAGTCCTCTCACGCATCGCTCGGATCTTCGACCCTCTGGGATTTCTGTCGCCGGTAACTATAACAGCCAAGATATTTTTGCAATCACTTTGGCTGTTGAAAATAGATTGGGACACCACGCTACCGCCAGCGGCCGGAAAAGAGTGGACCCAATTTCTATCGGACCTGCCGAGCCTGGCGGAGATCCGAGTGCCTCGCTGGCTAGGACTTCACCCTCGGGTCAAGCATCTGGAACTCCACGGATTTGCGGATGCTTCGGAGAGAGCCTACGCAGCAGTGGTATATCTACGCGTCGTGGACCACGACGACCACGCGCAGGCGCACCTGATCACCTCCAAGACGAAGGTGGCGCCGCTCCAACGAGTCACGATCCCGAGGCTCGAGTTGTGCGCTGCCGCTCTACTGAGCCGTCTGGTGACCGTTACGAAGCGGACCTTGCAGTTGGACAGCGTCCCGACGCACCTGTGGAGTGACTCCAAGATAGCTCTGGACTGGATTCGTGGTCATCCGACAAGGTGGAAAACTTACGTGGCAAATAGAGTGGCGGACATCCAGCGGGAGCTACCGGACGCCCGTTGGCATCATGTGGCAGGGATCGAGAACCCTGCTGACTGTGCTTCCAGGGGCTTGCCGCCCAAACAACTACCGAGCTTTGATTTATGGTGGAGGGGCCCAGGCTGGCTCACAGGATCTCCTCACTGGTTGACCGACCTTGCAACCCAGGGGGAGGGTACCGAGCTGGAGTCCAGAGTCGTATCCAACCTGGCTACCAGTGATAAAGAGGTAGCGCCAAATAATTACTCTTCCATTCAGAAGCTGCTGAGGGTCACAGCCTGGTGTCTGCGCCGGTCGCCACGACGACCAACCCAAGATGTTAGGGGCCCCTGCCTGTCACCTGCTGAGATAGAGGAGGCCCGGCTACACTGGATCAGGGTGATCCAACGTCAAGCCTTCCAGGAGGATCGCCGCCAATTGCGACAGGGAGCCGCGCTTTCGAGTCGCAGTAAGTTACTACGACTCACACCGTTCTTAGATCCCCAAGGGTTGCTGCGGGTCGGTGGGCGGTTGAAGCACGCTGCGCTGCCATCCTGGGAGAAACATCCCATCATCCTACCAAGAAAGGGCCACTTCACTGAGTTGCTGATCACTGAAGCGCATCGGCGAACGCTACATGGAGGGACACAACTTACCTTGGCTGCCTTACGCCAAAGGTATTGGATCCTCGGGGGTCGACAGAGTGTCAAGGCTCGCATCCACCGCTGCGTCACTTGTCTACGTTGGCGTGCTACGCCAGGCCAGCAGCTGATGGGAAATCTCCCATCGTATCGAGTCACGCCAGCGCGACCCTTCCTGCAAGTGGGCCTGGATTATGCTGGGCCGTTTACCCTGCTGGCGTCTCGAGGCCGAGGACAGCGGACGCACAAGGGTTACGTGGCGGTATTCATCTGTTTAACAACTCGTGCCGTTCACCTAGAAGTTGTGTCTGACTATAGCACCGAAGCCTTCCTCGCGGCATTGCGACGCTTCACCTCGAGGCGGGGTCTCTGCTCCACCATCCACAGCGATCGAGGCACGAACTTCGTGGGCGCAGCACGGGAGCTCCGGCGCCTGGAACACCTCTGCAGCAAAAGTGAGGTTATGCAGGCCCACCTACTTAATGACGGCATCACCTGGCGGTTTAACCCACCTGCTGCCCCGCACTTCGGTGGAATCTGGGAAGCGGCCGTCAAGTCCACGAAACATCATCTGCGAAGGGTCGTAGGGGATCAACACCTCACATTTGAAGAGACGACGACTCTACTCACTCAAATAGAGGCGTGCTTGAACTCACGACCGCTGCAACCGATGACTGACGACCCGGGAGATACCACGGCCCTCACACCAGGACATTTCTTGATCGGCGATGCACTTCTCGCCGTTCCCGATCCACCCGTGGAAGAGGTCCCCCGGTCGCGCTTATCGCGTTGGCATCTACTGCAGCAAATGAGGCTGCAGTTTTGGCGAAGTTGGTCGCGCGAGTATTTACAGTCCCTTCAAGCCCGCAATAAATGGACGCGACCTCACCCCCAACCACGAGTTGGGGATCTTTGTATATTACGAAACGAGCTTCTGCCACCCAACAAGTGGCCGCTCGCGCGAATCACGCGATTGATCCCCGGGCCGGACGGATTGACGCGTGTTGCCCATGTAAAGACCGCGCGGTCGGAATTTGTTAGACCAATCGTTAAATTGATCTACTTACCGCATGTTCAGGCTGCCGAATCGCCGAATTTCACTTCAAGTACACAGCACTAAATCACAATCGGGGCTAGACCAGAGCGATCTCCACATGCGGGCGCCGCGAGCCGCGAGCGATCACGCCATAGCGTCTCAACCAATCCGCGTCACACCTATTGTACATTCATTCATCGAACGATGAATGGCGGGCGGGAAATGTTCGAAAAATGATACTTATTGCGCCATCTCCCGAGCCCGAGTTAACTCAGGCGTGGTGACGCATTGTTCTATCCCCCCCTTTTTGTCCATGCGAAGCATCGATCCTATCTCCCTTCCATCGATCGGTGATCGATGGAAGGGGGAGAGCTAGCGGATTCGAGGAAAGCGACGCAGATTTCCTCGATCTACTAACTGACGAGCCGTCTCAGAGGTAACACCTGACTAATCAACTGCTTTGCTTGCCGCGTTTTGCTGGAACGCTTCGCTTCGTAACGGGAATCGGGCCGATTCCACGTGCTTCACACTTTATTCTATCGCTTCACGCTGTAACTTGATTCGAACCGAATCCGCGTGCTTAACTAAACTCGCTATCCGGGCCGGAAACCCAGTACCGCTGCTACTAAATAATAAATCGTTGCGTTAAGAATTGTGCTACACAAACTTTATTGTAAATAATTGTAAATAGCTTTATATTGTAATATTAAACTTAGTGACATAAAGTAAGAGACCCTCTCGCGAGTTCCCAGTTTGACCAGACGTGTGCGGTTCCGATATTTTGCTAACACCAAGCCATTGATGATTTTAAACAAGAAGGATAGGTCCGTCACTATCCTCCTACACTCCAGCGTTCGGATGCTAATCTTACGCATAATGGGTCCGTAATCATGGTCGAAACGGGGTAAGGGTTCACCCATCTTATAAGCCAGAAAACGCAGAAAACGATGCTGCACCCTCTCCAGAACATCCCTATTCTTGGCTGTTTTCGGAGACCAAATAACAGAGGTATATTCCAGATGCGGAAGCACCAGCGCATTATACAAATGGAGGAAAGTTTTCGGATTTTTAAAGCCAGAACACGATCTCCGTATAAAACCCAAAATTTTGTTAGCTCTGGCCGATATAACACGCTTGTGCTCATCAAATGACAAGGTGGAGTTGAGTCAATGACTCCTAAATCCCGAGCCGAAGAGACCGTAGAAAGAATATTTTCCGATATCGCATAGGGATAGGTAGCCGGGTTCTTACCACGCGAAAATCTCATGACTTAACATTTATCAATATTCAAGTCCATTTGGTTTGCCACGCACCACTCTCCCAATCTATCCAGGTCAGACTGGAGATCTAAAGAGTCAGAGTAGTTTTCTGTCGACTTAAAGATCTTGAGATAATCCGCGTAAAGCAAGAACCCGCTATTACAAAAGGAATCACCGATGTTATTGATAAAGAATAAAAAGAGCAACGGGCCAAGATGGGATCCGTGCGGAACACCTGATGTGACATACACCTTCCTGGATATCTTATCACCAACTCTGACCCTTTGGGATCGGCCTGTAACATATGAGTACAGCCAGCTCAGCAGCACGCCTCTGATACCCATATTAGCAAGTTTGTCAATTAGCAGGTGAACGTTGACTCTATCGAAAGTCTTAGAGAAATCCGTATAGACAGCATCCACCTGCAGTTTCTTTTCCATTGCTCTGGATACAAAATTACAAAAAACAGCTAAATTACTACACGTGGATTGACTTCCGTTTCCGGTCGCGTGTGTGACAGGTGCGTGTGGAAGCAAGCGGTTGAGTGAGATGAAGGAAAAGTGTGTGAGGTGGTGAAGGAGGGCTGGAGAGTGTGGGTGAAAAGTAGTGGAGTTGTGAGGAAGGGGCGAGGGATAAAGGGAGAGAGCAGGTGACAGGGGGTGATAGGGATAAAGCTGGTTGTAGGGTGGTTAGAGGTTAGGTGCTGGCGGTAGACGGAAAATGGCGGGAAGGAGCGTGGAGAGTACTGGTAGTGGAGAGTGGGCAGTGGTGCCGCCGTGCGGGAGAGGAGCGAGGCAGGGAGAAGAGAGTACAGGCGGGAAGTTTGAACGGGTGAAAAAGCGAAAGGTAGAAGGATAGAGGATAAAAGGGTAATAGGATAGGGAGGAGTTGAGAGGAAGGAAAAAGGTCAAAGTGCGGAGGAAGGGAAGAGGAAGAGATGGAGGAGGGAAAGGGAAAGGTTACGAGTGAAGAAAGGAAAAGAACAGATAGTGCAAGTAGTGTGGGCAGCAGCGTGGGGAGTATGGCGAGAGAGAGAGAGGAGGAGGCGGGGGAGGAGATGAGGGATGGGACGACAGGGTTTAAGAGGAGCGGGAAGACAAGGAGGTCGCCGGAGAAAGGGGAGAAGGGGGGTGACAAAGAGATGGAGGAGGGGGGTGGAGGTCTAGTGGGGATTATGAGGGAAATGATGTTGGAGATGAGGAGGATGAGGGAGGAAATGAAGAGGGACAGGGAGGAGAGAAAAGAGCTGAAGGAGGAAATGAAGAAGGAGAGGGAGGAAAGAAGAAGGATGGAGGAAGAGTGGAGGGTGGAGAGAAAGAGGTGGGAGGAGGAAATGAGGGAGGAGAGGGGGAGGAGAGAAGGGTTGATGGAAAAGTTGGGGAAGTTGGTGGAAAGGGAGAGAAGGATGGAGGAGGTGATGGAGAAGGTAGGGAGATGGGAAAAGGAGAGAATGGGGAACGAAGGGAAGGGGGGGGGGAAGGATGGAGAAGAGGAGGAATGGAGACAGAGAGTGAGAAGGATAGAGGTGTGGCAGGATAAAAAGGAGAGAGAGAGGAAAATAAGTAATGTGGTGGTAATGGGGTTGGGGGGAGAGGGCAGGGACGCAACGGAGGAAGTGGGGAAACTATGGGAAAAAATGGGGCTGGGGTGGGGGGGATAAAGGAGGTAGTGAGACTGGGAAGAACGGGAAGGAGGGGGGTGGAATGGTGCTGGTCAGACTGGAGGGGAGAGAGGAAAAGAGGAAAGTAATGGAGGCAAAAAGTAAGTTAAGAGGAAGAAGGAAGAGGGTGGAGGATGACCTCACGGAGGAGGAAAGGAGAGCGAAGTGGAAGATAGGAAGAGAGGCGCAAAGGGAGAGAGAGAGAGGACGAAGGGTGCAGGTGGGATACATGAAGATGTGGGTGGAAGGAAAGGTAAAAAGGTTTCAGGAGCAGGGAAACGAATGAAGCGGGGAGGGGGAAAGGGTGTGGGAGAGAAAGGGGGAATAGAAAGGAAGGGGGGAGTTGGAGGGTGGCTTTTTGGAACGTGGCAGGAATGAGGAGGAAGGATGATGAGTTCTGGAGGGGACTAATGGAGTGGGACGTCATGGTGCTATGTGAGACTTGGGTGGAGGAGAAAGAGTGGGAGTATGTGGAAAGGAGGCTGCCTAGGGGGTTCGTGTGGGAGAAGCAATGGGCTAGGAGAGAAAGCAAGAAGGGGAGAGCGATGGGGGGAATGATAATGGGGGTTAGAAAGGGGTTGGAAGTGGGTGAAGGGGAGGGAGGAGGGAGGGAAGGGATTATGGCGAAGAAAGTGAAGCTTGGGGGAGGGGTGGTGGAAAATAGTTGGGGTGTGTGTGAAGGGGGATTTGAAAGAGAAGCTGGAGGAGCTGGAAGAGTGGATGAAAGAGAAGGAGGGGGGGGGTAAGAGTGGTAATAGGAGGAGATTTTAACGCGCGTACGGGGGAGGAAGGGGGAGAGGTATGGGAGGGCGGGGAGGCGGGAGGCGGAGGGGAGTAGGAGGGGAGTAGGAGATCCAAAGATAAGGTGGTGAATGGGGAAGGGAGGAGGCTGTGCAGATGCTTAGAGGAAAGAGGATGGGGAATACTGAATGGAAATACAGAGGGGGACGAGGAGGGGTAGCGGACGATCACAGGGGGGTGGGGTAATACAGTGATAGATTATGTGATAGGGAACGAGGAAACACGAGAGAAGGTGGTAAAGATGTAGGTAGGGAAAAGGATTGAATCTGATCACCACCCGGTGGTGGTGTGGCTGAGAGGGGAGGGGAGGAAGGTGGAGGGAGGGGGGAAACAAGGAGGAGAATGGGGAGGGGGCAGAGGAAACTGGACGGAGGAGGGAAGGATGGAGTTTTTAAGGAAGTTTGGTAAAAGAGGTGGGGGAGGGAGGAGAGTGGAGGAGGAATGGTGTGAGCTGCGGGATAGGATAAAGGGCGCTATAAGTAAGATGGGGAAAAGGGAGGAGAAAGAAAACAAGGGGGGTGGTGGGTTGGGGAATGTAGGGAGGAAAAAAGGAAGGTGAGGAGAGAGCTGAGGAGGTGGAGGAGGGAAGGAGGGGAGGGGAGAGAATACAAGGAGAGAAAGAGGGAGTATGGGAGGTTATGTGAGGAAAAAAGAAAGAAGGGGTGGAGAGGTGGATGAAGGAGGTGGAAAGTGTAAGAACGGAGGGACAAGTGTGGAAGGTGGTAAATAAGGGGAGGAAAGGAGGGGCAGGTTGAACGAAGGGATAGCAATGGGGGAATGGGACGGTTTCTTCAGGAGGCTGCTAGGGGGTGTGGAATGGAGAGTGAGAAAGGGTGGAGAGATGAGGAGGAGAGAGGACGGTGAGGCAGAGATAGGAAACGAAGAGATAGGAAGGGTCATAAGGAACTTAAAGGATGGGAAGGCGGGAGGGGAGATGGGATCCCAAATGAGGTGTGGAAGTATGGAGGCGCGGAAGTGGAAGAATAGCTATTGGGGATCTGTTATGGGGTGTGGAGGGGAGAAGGGTGGCCGGAAGGATGGAAGGAGGGGGTGGTGGTCCCGGTACGGAAAAAGGGAGGAGGGGGAAGGTGGACGAGTATAGGGGGATAACCCTAACACAGACGGCGTACAAGGTGTATGCGCTGTGTTAGCGGAGAGGCTGAGGGTGGAGGTGGAGCAGAGAGGACTGTTGCCACCGGGTCAAACGGGGTTTAGGAGGGTGGTGGGGTGTATTGATAACATTTATGTATTGAATTACTTGATAAATAGGCAGTTGGGGAGAAAGGGGAAAAATATGGTGGTAGTATTTATTGATATGAAGGCCGCGTTTGACTCGGTGGACAGGGAGGTGTTAGTCGAGGCAATGAAGGGGAGGGGGGTGCGGGAAGAACTGGTGGTAAGATGTGAGGAGGTGTTGAAAGAGACAATATGTAGGGTGCGGGTGGGGGATGAGGAGGGGGAAAGGTTCTGGACAGCGAGAGGGGTGAGGCAGGGATGCCCGCTGAGTCCGAGCCTCTTCACCCTTCTGTTGGCAGATATGGACGAGGAGTTGGAAAAAGGAGGGTGGGGAGGGGTGAAGTTAGGGGGGAAAAGAGTATACAGGTTAGCGTATGCTGACGATGTGGCGGTGCTAGCCGAGGACGAAGAAGGGATGAAGGGAATGCTGGGGAAGTTGGAGAGATATGTGGACGGGAAGGGGCTGCAGGTGCACATAGGGAAAACGAAGGTTATGAGGTGTAGGAGGGGGGGAGGTAGATGGAAGAGTGTGAAGTGGAGATGGAAGGGCAAGGAGTTGGAGGAGGTTAGGAGTTTTAGGTATTTGGGCTACACGGTGATGGGGAATGGGGGACAAGTGGGGCATGTGTTGGAGAGGGTGAGGAAGGGAGCGGCGGTAATGGGTAAGGTTTGGGGGATTGGAAAGAGGTTATTTGGAAAGGACTGGGAAAGAAGAATATGGTTATTTGACAGATTGCTGTGGCCGGTGGTGGGATACGGGGCGGATATGGGGGTGGAAGGAAAGGGAGAATGTGGAAAGGCTTCAGGAAAGATTTTTGAGATGGGTGATGGGAGTGGATAGGTGTACGCCGGGGTACTTGGCGAGGGAGGAGGTACAAAAGGAGATGATGAAGGGAAGGGCAGGGTTGAGGGCCTGGGCGTATGAGAGAAAGTTGGAGGAGGGGCAGGGTGGGGAGCTGGCGAGGAAGTGCTGGGAGGAGGTGAAGGGGAGAATAAGGAGGGGAAAGGGGCTGGAGGGGTGGGAAGAAGAAAGCAAGGAGTTTTTCGAGAAGAGGGGGTGGAAGCTGGAGGTGATAGAAAGGATGAGGGAATCTGGGGGACTAAGAGGAGAGCAGTTGGTGAGTGGGGAAAGGAAAATGCAGCAGGAGGAGAGGTGGGAAAGAATAGGGGACTCAGGGTACAATAGGTGGTACGGAAGGGTGAAGGGGGAAGGGTTGCCTGGTTACCTAAAGAAGGGGTGGGGGGAAAGTAGGTGGAGAAGGGTGGCCAGGTTTAGATTGGTTAACGAGATGAGGGGGGGGGGTAGGTACTGGGAGGATAGAGGGAAGAGGAGGTGTAGGGTATGTGGAAGGGGGTAAGAGACGTGGGAACACGTGTGGGAGGAGTGCATGGGGTGGGGTGAAGAGAGGGGGTGTCAGGACATGGTGGGAGAGGTGCTTGGTGACGAAGGGGAGGGGCAGGAATGGATGAGGAGGTTAGAGGAAAGGAGACAGTTGTGTGGTGGAGTGGAGGTGTGAGAAAAGGAATGGAATGGAAGGGGAGACGAGTGGAAGCGGAGGTCCGGGGGCGGATAGGTGATAGGTGTGCGGAGGGGCGAGGAGGAGGGGAAAGGAGAGCGAGCGAGCGAGCATGCGGGCGGAGCGAAGCCGCAATCTGTATATAGTGTATATATTGTAATATTAAGGAATTAGGTGTAAGTTAGGTAAGTTAAAAATAAGATAAGATATGTTAAGTTATGTTAAGTTAGGTTAAGGGATGTAGGGGAGGAAAATGTGTAAATTGTGGGAGCGAGATTTAAGGAGATTGTAACCCCTAGGGTAGCAATAAAGAGGATATATACTACACGTGGATCTGCCAGCTAGAAAGCCGTGCTGCTCACAAATTAGAGACCGAGACGCCAGGGCATAGATCTTTTTTGTGACAATACCCTCCAAAATCTTTCCCATAATGTTGAGTAGAGATATAGGCCTGTAGTTAGTGACATCAGATTTGTCACCAGCTTTGAACACCGGAGAAATGATGCTTCCTTTCCATTTAGCTGGGAAGCGTCCACTAGACAAGGACTGATTAAAAATTAGCCGTAGAGGCCTAGCTATAATAAATTTACATTGTTTGAAGAAAAGCGGAGGGATCCTATCCTCACCCGGGCTTTTATTTGAGTCAAGGTCGTTTATCTCTGAGAGAATCTCCCCAATACCAATCGAAAGACAGCCCATGTCCAACATAGCTCGAGGGCAGGAGTTAAATGAGTAATCCAGATTTGTTACGGAATAAACCGACTCAAAGTAATCCGCAAACATATCCGCTATTCGAGATCTACACCACGTGCCTATATCACCGAAGTGCATCGAATTAGGTAAACCAACAGCTGCCCGTTTTGTGTTCACGAACTTCCAGAAAGCTTTTATATTGCGTGGTATACAATCCTCCGTGTGAGCAATATAATTTTTATAACATGCAGCGGAGACCTGCATACAAGCAGATCTCAAGTGACTAAAAGTCATGATAGTTATTGTGTCTCTTGAAATCCCGGTGAGCAGCCTTTTTCGCAACGATTAGAGATATAAGTTCAGCGGAGAACCAGCATGGATAATTATCAGACCGGGCCCGTCGAAGTGGAACAAATGAGGCTGTCACATAGGAGATCTGATCATATAAAAACTCTACAGCTTTGTCCAGCGACAGATCTTTCAGGGATACATCCCAGTCAACAGAGTTCAAGTGACACAGAATCTGCTCAAAGTCGCCACGCAAAAAGTCATACCTTGGCGGTTCCGGACTCCTGGGGGATAGCATGTATTGCAGTTTACAGTGAACAAGAAGACAAGGGTGGTAGTGGTCTACAGGAAGGAGTACATCAGGAGAGAGCTCAACAAGGATACCATCAATGTTGGAAAGGATAAGATCAAGGAAGGAGCCATGGTGATTTGGATACAGGTTAAATTGATGAAGATTGTGAAGATGGCAAGTCTCTTAAATGTGATCCAATACCAACTTGTCGACATTCGAAGCACGAACTGAAAGGGTGGGGATCGTACAATTCAAGGAATCCGAGCTCCATAGAATATGGGAGGTATTGTAGTCACCGACCAGAAGGATTTTATCAGAAGGGAATTGAAGGAGTACCTCGTCAATGCTGAGACTGTGGTCAAGATACATCGATGGATTCGATGCAGGCGGGATGTATACTGCTCCTAACACAAAACCCTGCTGTCCAGTGTTGATCCTAATAAACAGCTGTTCAACGCGGTTACAAGACACAACAACACTAGAGCTTCGCAGATGCTTGCCGACGGCAACCAATACCCCTCCCCCCCTCGAGCAGTTACTGGTAAGCGGATTCCTGTAAGATCTAAACACATAAAGATCTAAACTCTTCCGTATAAATACTGTCATTTAACCAGGTTTCGACAAGCACTATAACATCATAACAAACATTTAAACACGCGACTGCACACAAAAATTCGTTCGTTTTAGTTCTCAGACCACGCACATTCTGATAATAGATAACCAGATTCTCGGCTAGTTTTTTGGCTTCCTCGGATCTTGACCACGAACAATCCTCGGGACACCTTTGATGTACCTTATAGTCATATTCTTGTCCCCTTTCTCGTGGAGACACCTAAGTTCCTCCCGGAGGTGGTCCAAGTTGGCTCTCTGCTCACGCGTTCTGTCGACGGTTATTTTAAGAGGACACTTATATTTAAATTTATTGCTGAGAATTTTCTTCGCAGCCTCAGCAGATGGAAGCCTCGCGCACAGTGGCCTCGAAGCGGAGATCCCTGCCTTACCAAGCCTGTGCGTTTAAATGTTGCTATAGTCCGCAGGGAATATACCGGTCAGCACAGATTTCGCATTAGCCACGCCCGACATAGCCCTCTGGTCCGGCAACTCGTTAGGAGACTCCGGCATCCCATGGATAATAATATTAGAAGATTTAATCCTCCTTTCATTGATCTCGGCGATGACTTCCTCCGTCAAAAGGCCATCAGAGGAAAGCCGATCCCCAGAAGATGAGAGATTACCCTCCAATAGCGTTATCCTCTCCAACAGCTCAGTGCAGGTGTTGCGGATGTCAAAAATATCCGCTTGTATGCCATCCAACACTTCACGCCTAAAAATTGCCATCTCATTCCTGATGAGATCCCTGAAGTCTTCCAAAGTTGGATATGTAGGCCGTGGAGAATCCAATGGCAAGTATGAAGCCGCCGACACATTTACCGGCGCCGTGACAGACTTGCAGCTCAATAAACGGCCAATCTGCCATGGGTGGGCGGCCCGAATAAGACACGAGGCCCCTGGATGTACAGTAATGCCACAATCCGCGCATCTCACCGGATTTGCAACGGGGGCCTTGCACCCTTTGCACGAGAACTTGGCAGGAGACATTTCAAACGCAATGATTCAAGTCACTTAACGACTCAAGTACTCACTGCTGCACTAGTACCGACGGATTATTGAAAAAACGGAGTACCGATTTGGAGTGCAATCTATATACGTAAGATCAAGCGTGTAAGAAACTGATTTACGAGCTGTTAATTACCTCTAATTAGCTTATACCGGATCACGCAACCGTTGACAATTCAAAACTGTAATAGGATTACCGGAGCAAATGTAAACACGTGCGTTCTCTACTGCGGTCAGGACGAGAATGAAAAGAACATTAGACAATCAATGTGGTAAAAAACACATCAAAGAAAAAGTGAACTACCTACTGGCGATTAGTAAGGCAAATGAATACAAAAGTGAATAAATAAACTAAATAAACAAAAATAATAATAAAAAATAAAAAATAATAAAAAAAATCATGACTCGACCATCTCACCTTTCTGCAGCGAGAGATGGTCTTCTCGTTAGCTTTCAGAGAAAGAGTTAATGTGACCAAATACTTTGGCTGCATTGTCCCTCAATATCTCTACTACCTTATTATCCCAAATATTAATCCAAACATTATCTCAAACATTAATCCAAACATTATCCCAAAAATATTGATCATTTTTAAATGACTGGGTCATTCCACGCCAACTCGATCACTTTTTTCCCTCGATGTCTCGGATTTTGTTCAAACTTGAATATGTTGTAGTCCTCGTGGAATTAAGGATGGTCTGTTACGTGAGGGCGTTGATTTTATGTGACCGAGCGGTTGAGTCGAATTTTCTCACGCAACGCTTAACAATTTTTAAGGAGATTTTAATAATTTTACATAATCAGATTATTATGCAAAAAGCAGGATTGTTTTGGGTACGGCTTTCGTCTACAACCCATACAGGTTGCCCAATCGGGATGTGGTATCTTGGCAAGACAGGTTCGAACAGAATGAGACGATATTTAAGTAAATATTACCATGTATTACAAAATAAACAAAAAGGAAATGTCTTGAAAGGTGGTACAAAACGGGGATTTACATGGGTTTTTGATAAGAGTCGTAAACGATCACGCATATAAACGTACGAGACGAATAATATTGGTCCGATGTTACGGTCTCTCTCTCTCTCTCCCTCTCTCTCTCTCTCTCTCTCTCTCTCTCTCTCTCTCTCTCTCTCTCTCTCTCTCTCTCTCTCTCTCTCTCTCTCTCTCTCTCTCTCTCTCTCTCTCTCTCTCTCCCTCTCTCCCTCTCCCTCTCCCTCTCCCTCTCCCTCTCCCTCTCCCTCTCCCTCTCCCTCTCCCTCTCCCTCTCCCTCTCCCTCTCCCTCTCCCTCTCCCCCCCTCTCTCCCTCTCCCCCCCCCCCCTCTCTCTCTCTCTCTCTCTCTCTCTCTACGAGGACTGACTCCTTCCACGCTCGCTATGACAACGATGGAACTCCGGCTGAAACCTAGTTTTAACAAATAGCAATGTCCCTCGGACAGAACAACCACACACTATGCGACTTGTCAGTTCACTGCACCCAGCGATCGGAGGGTAGTCCCGACCGCTCGGGCCTTCCGACAAAGAGCGCCAAAATTGCTGACTCTGCACCTCGTGCACACGGGTCCAACCGTCGTCGCTCGGAACGTTCCCAGCATCTAAGTTGTTATCGCGCTCGGCGTTCTAAGAACGTCGACGGTGTTGGAAGATTTTCGCATGGAAGAACGCAATGGCATAACGGCTCATATCAAATTATTATTATAATATGGTTTGTAGACTTTTGGCAATTCATTGAGGGGGGACTCCCACAACACGCAATGGTTGCAACAATTGTCGACATCTCTAAATTGATAGTGTAGGCAATAAATTTGAAAAAGTAACCGGCACGTAACAGTCTACGTCATCATTTTGTCGATTTCAAATCTGTTTACATAATACATGGCCTTGAATTTTGCGAGTTTTGCCTATTTTCGTGGAAATGGGTTGTACTTATGAATTTTTCACTCGGAAACTATTTGTCGGAATTAGTTGATTCTTACAGCATTTTAATGTGGAAGGATCTGCCTTTCTGAATATTTTTGTTCCCGGTTAAAAAATCATTTTTACAATAATGAAAATTATAAATAAAGTTTTATTTTGCAAATTGAGGCTCAAGGTCACGATTTTAAAAATCCGAAAAATACCACCATCTTCGCTGAAGAATTTGATATAAAATCAGCCCATCTTTTGTTGGTAATTTGCATATTCAATGCCGCAGGAAGCTGTTAAAGACAGCGGTGCGCGCCGTTTCAGGTAAGCGAGCCGCGCGCTCCGCTATTACGGTCGCCTGGCCGTACCCCTCGCACCCTCTATTACTTCTATCAGGTCTAACAACGGTACAAACAATAACGACAGTTCACGTATCCATCACGAGGGTGTCATTTATACCTGCAGAAGAATTTTACTAACCCACTCTTGGCCAATGCTATTTTTTTATAATAATCAGATTTGTAATTACCAGCTTGACTGTTCGTTGATTATTTGTTCAAAAAGTGTCATTGCTCGATGGAAACCAGGAGAAGATGGTGGATTCTTTCCACCAGGAGTGGATAAGGATGGATTAGGAAAGTTGGCATGGATATGATTACTTCGAATGGCAAGGTTAAGGGATGCAAGTAAGAAAACGGTCAAAACTATTTCATTGTGCTGAATACAGTGCCAGCTTCATCACACGAGCCACTTTTGCATAAAATTTTTTTTCTGAGATTGGCGTGTAGCTATTGAAATTTCTAGTGCCAGTGATAGGTAATGCTGCTGCAAAACAAGCTTCTAAGGTTGTAGCATGTTCTGTTTGTTCATCCTGACTTACGTAATCGAAAGTAATATTTGTAAAAGATGTCCTTGCCCATTCAAATAAGTCTCGGGGTGTAAGAATTTGATTGTCTAATGGTCTTTCTACGCTTGCGCGCATTGCAAGTCTTTTTACGGAACCTCCAGAATTGTGTAACGCTATATAAGTTTATTGCCATCTTGGCAAAGAGTGGGTTAGTAAAATTCTTCTGTAGGTATAAATGACATCCTCGTGATGGATACGTGAGCTGTCGTTATTGTTTCTACCGTTGGTAGACCTGATTTAAGTAATAGAGGGTGCGAGGGGTACGGTCAGGCGACCGTAAAAGCGGAGCGCGCGGCTCGCTTACCTGAAACGGCGCACGCCGCTGTCTTTAACAGCTTCTTGTGACGTTGAATATGCAAATTACCAACAAAAGATGGGCTGATTTTATATAAAATTCTTCAGCGAATATGGTGGTATTTTCCGGATTTTTAAAATCTGACCTTGAGCCTCAATTTGCAAAATAAAACTTTATTTATAATTTTCATTATTGTAAAAATGATTTTTTAACCGGGAACAAAAATATTCAGAAAGGCAGATCCTTCCACATTAAAATGCCGTAAGAATCAACTAATTCCGACAAATAGTTTCCGAGTTAAAAATTCATAAGTACAACCCATTTTCACGAAAATAGGCAAAAATCGCAAAATTCAAGGCCATGTATTTTTTAAACAGATTTAAAATCGACAAAATGATGACTTAGACCATCCCTAATTCCACGAGAACTACAACATTTTCATGTTTGAATAAAATCCGAGACATCGAGGGAAAAAAGCATTTTATCGCTTGAAGTTTCTGATTTTTTCATCAAGAACTTCATTTTTTTTTCATCCATTATGAGACTGTTTTATCAAGATGAAGCGCAGGAAACGAAGTTTCAAAACGTTGTGTCTAGCTGGAACGTATGCACCGACATTGTTATCCAATCTCTTCGCAATGACAAACATGTACTTTAATAACTGGTATGTATTAGCACTGCCTAAAGTGCAGTTTTTGTCATTGCGAAGAGATTGGATATCAATGTTGGTGCATACGTTCCAACTAGACACGAAGTTTTGAAACTTCGTTTCCTGCGCTTCTTCTTGATAAAACAGTCTCATAATGGATGAAAAAAATGAGTCCTTGATTAAAAAATCAGAAACTTCAAGCGGAAAAATGCTTTTTTTAAATATTTTTGCGAACATTTTTCGCGAAGATAGGGTAGATGCACCATTTGTGGCCACTTTAAGGATTTCAGTGACTTTCATCGTAATTATCTTTAAGATTGTACTTCAAATCAGAAAACTAAAAGCTTTACTAAATTTTACACTATCTTTACTATTAATGTCTAAGTTACCATTAACTAAAGAAATCGTTAAAGAATTAATAAAGTTAAAAAATATAAGAAATCCATTTTTCATCGTTCGTGGACACTTGCCACTTTTCGCGGAAGCAATAAATGTAACCTTATATTTCTGATGGTATACTAAACAAAATATTTACGGTTTGAAATTCTACACATAATTATGTGTCTACAAGCAATTTCAAGCTAAAAAACCGCGATAATTATGCACATGGCCAAAAACGGTACAATGGCCACAAACGGTACATCTACCCTACAGTCATTTTAAAGTAAACTCGAAGAGGTTTTAAACTTTATATCGATTTCTTCAGATCCAGTAATAAATATTTTTCTATCTTTGCCAAAGTAAAACCAAAATCATTTTTTTTTAAATTAGGTTATAAGATTCGACATTTTGATTGCCAAAAATGGTATGTTTAATGTTTTCGCTATTTCTTGGGATTCAGACCCACTGGCTCGGGACAATAGCGGACTCAGATTAAGTACTATCCAACATCAATACGCCTCGCGGAGACACAAAGGAAGCCTAAAGCTGGCCGTTCCAATGAGCGGCTACAGCCGCCAGCGACCGCGGCTAGTTAGTGATGTATAATTTAATATTTTTAACATCTATTAATTTGTGTTTTCTATTTTTTAACTCAATCGTGATAAAAAATTGAAAACTGTTTTTTTTGGTACTTTATTAGTGTTTTAAGTCGCACGTTGGGGAAACATTCGGTTTTCAAGTTATAAGGAAAAGTCGAATAGTAAGGGAAGTAGCCGGATATCGTTTTGTTTAAATTAATGATCAGTCATTTGCGATAAAAATCATCTTTTATTAGTAATTCATTAACCCTCGGAGACCACAGTGGGTTACGCTAATCCAGTTCGCCCGGAAAACACCTGACATTTCTGGATGGTAAAGTATGGGGAGTTAGGGCTTTCGGGGAAAAAAGTCTGATACCTTTGCTACAAATCCCCCCCGAGAATCACTAGTATTCCAGAAGCAGGAGAGTAAACTTATAATTTTTTTTATCTCCAATACGTTAGGAAATATCCAGCTGTTTACTGTTCCCGCGGACACCCGCGGATTAATAAAAAGTCACGCTTTTGTTCACAGTGAATAATATGTGAATTCTTAAAGACGGCAAAGTTATGTTTTTGATTATCCTTTGAATATCTGGCAACCAGATGTTGTCGAAGCCGTCTTTGAAAATACCAAATTGCCGACCATAAACGATAAATGAATTTTCTCTTCGCTCACAACTGTTACCTCCCAGAGGCTGCTTCGTTTGGGATAATTAAGGACACATCATAAAGGCAAAATACAGAACACAATATGAAGGTCCAAAATATAATAAAATTTGAAAATATAATAAAAAGCGGCCTTTTCGTTAATCCGTATAGGTATTGCTCTGTCAGCGGATGGCAGGTACAGGTAAATGGTGACTTCCCACCCGTAAGCACTGTTGTCCGTCGTCGAAGTGCGGGACAATACGACCATAAACGGCGACTCTAATGAGACGCTCTGGCCGCTTAACCTGGCTAGTTCTTTGGAAACATCTGGTTCCATTAGACCCGAAATATACTCAAATTTTACACCTGAGGTTCCCTACGCGTAGCGAGTTCAATATAGTGTATTTAGTTTTTACTAAACAGTCGAAATTGAAGAATTCTACGTATCCGTATTTCACAGTTTGGTCTTTAGTTTATGTTGACAAAACGCCGAAATGAACCAACAATTTATAAGAAGAAGGAGTAAAAAATTAGTAATTTTTAATATATAACATTTGATATATTAAGAATCTGATTGCGTGACTGGATTCGTTATAAAAAGGTACATCAGTTTCGCCTAACAGATTATTCTATGTACATGGTGCATATTTTCCGAGATATTGGGGCAAACGTGTTTTTCACCTCCAGATATGGATGATTGCCGATAAAAGAAAATACGTGTCAAATATTTAATGTTTCAATAATTTGTGGCATTGCCTTTTGATTTGATAATAGTTAGACCCTTCTTGGTATGAAATTTACTTAGTTGTATATTATAGCAGGTTGTATTTTGCTCTACTACTACACACATAGACCATTTCAAGTGCTCGAAACCAAGTGGGATCCCGAACGCTGCGCGGCTGGTGTGTGGCCTCCGCCGATCGCGGCTAGGAAATTCGGCCTAGACGCTTCCGCGCGAGGCTGTTGCGCAAAGTGATCATGATCGCGGTATGCAATTTCCAGATATCCAACTCCGCGAGGCGTGCCTCGCGAGGAATCCTCGCATAGTCGATACGCACCTTATGGCCCACCTTTTCTAGTACCCAATACGTCAGCGGGTGTTTCTATTTTGATATTGCAACGCGTGTTTAGCGCATACGTTCGTTCGCTTTATTGATACAAAGTGTTTATTACAGATATAAGAGAGTTCCTATTCTTTGGCAATACGGCGTCAGGCCGCTTGCTGTATCTAACTCTCTCTTCATTCAAACAAGCAATCCTTTGAAGAATTTCCATATATTTGTATACTACATAAAAAGGCGAATTGAATAACAATAACAGAATTTATCATTTGAAGTATCTGATGTTAAAATAATTTTAAATGTATTCATTGACGTACCGCATTAAAACACAAAGTAAAAGAAGTGAATGTGTTTCCAAAACATGGTTTGTTATAATTGGAAATATATTTATATATTTTTAAAAAACACTTTGTATCAATATATTGATACACGCTTTGTTATAATTGGCAAATTTACCAGTTCATCTAGGTGCCAGAAAAGTGACAAAAAAATATAAATATTGAAGAAAAATGTTTTCCTTTCAAGGCTGGCGTTCCAATGTGCGGCCGACGACTACGGCCGGCGACGGTCCCACTTGTGCAAGGGAGAAGTATGCATCTGTTTCTCCCTTGCACTAGTGGGACCGTCGCCGGTCACAGTCGCCGGCCGCACATTGGAACGCCAGCCTTGAAAAGTATGAAATATATTTATATTTGTAATAAACACTTTCTATCAATAAAGCGAACGAACTTATGCACCGACCTAATAATGCCTATATCATATGATTAGTAGAGCCTATTGGAATACGCTATTGGTACTCACTCAATTTCGAAAAGAATGTGGTCTAGTCCGTTGTTTGCTCTCTGCCTCAATTAATTAATTTGCATGGACTGAAAGCCCGTTTCGTTAAAAGTAGTGGGATTTAAATATTTTTTTGTCAATTTAATCGGGAGAATGCAAGGAATTCATTGGTATCATTTTCATATTGATACGATGAAAAATAAAGAAACGGAGTTTCTGTATACATTAAATGAGATTATATTGCAATGAGAATATTTTGAGCTTACAATCTTTTCTATATTTATTAAAATCTTTATTTCTGGCTTCTTGGGTCGCTTCACCAAATTATTGTATAATTTCGTAAGAATGTATTAACACTTTGTGAACACTATCTATTACATTGGTACCAGAATAACATGGATACAGGTTTGCAGATATTTCTGCACTTTCCATAGTATGTATATTTATCAAATTTTTCTAGTTTTATTGAAATTGTTGACGTTATTTATTCAAATAACGTCAAACTTTGTTATGAGTTGTATATTAACACTTTTTTTATGATCTTGCTTAATAATATTCAGCATTTTCAAC
The DNA here is from genome assembly GCA_947577245.1 of Andrena bucephala. Taxonomy (NCBI): domain Eukaryota; kingdom Metazoa; phylum Arthropoda; class Insecta; order Hymenoptera; family Andrenidae; genus Andrena; species Andrena bucephala. The sequence continues at coordinate 46,376,195 of OX387716.1, read as the reverse complement.
GCGAAAAATGGAATGTTGCATTTTTCCCCTATTTCTTGGGATTCAGGCCCACTGTACAATATAGAATACAGGTGATTACTCCATTATTGGAAAATATTGGAAAATATGGATATTTTTTCAATGGGTTTCTTACGGAAAAATAACTGTATATAACGAATTACACAGTACAACAAATTTTGACTTTTTTTCGGACTTGTAACATTCAATAGCCGTTTCTTATAGGTTTTCGTGCCCTGAAAACGAATCCGCAACCCGTTTGTCGCCATCACCCTCAGTTTTTGAGAAAATCGATTTTGAAAAAAACTGCAAATTTTCAACTTTGAACATATTTTGTGTCGAAACGGTAATAGTTATTCGATTGTTCGTTGCGTTAAATTATTCTATGAACCCTCACGAATACAAAGATATAAGTTATTATTGCATTATGAACATTTAAATATGTTTAAACAACGATCAAAGAGAAAAGGACACCCGAAATGCACCCATTTTTCCAGATATCTTTCAATTTATTTCCAAAACTAAGGGTCTGAGACGAAATCTGACCATCCCACGCGATGCAGCAGACATTGTTCCTTCGGAAAGCGTCGACAGAAGTGATAAGTCTCGTTTCGTTTTCAATTCAGACGCGAAATAGTTTGGTAAAACGCGCGGTGCCGACAGTGGTAGTCACGCGCCTTAAGTGATTATGTTGCGCTGAGCGGCAGTGGATTGCGCGCCGCCATTGACTACCGCTGTCAACATCGCGCGTTTTGCCAAACTATTTCGCTTCTGTATTGAAAACAAAACGAGACTTACCACTTCTGCCGACGCTTTCCAAAGGAACAATGTCTGTTGCATCGTGTGGAATGGTCAGATTTCGTCTCAGACCCTTAGTTATGGAAATAAATTGAAAGATGTCCTTTTCCCTTTGATCGTTGTTTAAACATATTTAAATGTTCATACTGCAATAATAACTTATATCGCTGTATTCGGGAGGGTTCATAGAATAATTTGACGTAACGAACAATCGAATAACTATTACCGTTTCGACAAAAAAATTGTTCAAAGTTGGAAATTTGCAGTTTTTTTTCAAAATCGATTTTCTCAAAAACTGAGGGTGATGGCGACAAACGGGTTGCGGATTCGTTTTCAGGGCACGAAAACCTATAAGAAACGGCTAGTTAATGTTACAAGTCCAGATGGCTGTTGTACTGTGTTATTTGCTATTACTTTGCAGAATCGATACTAATCATTTCTGACGCCTTTGACTTTACTTAAAAATTGAAGGATCACCTGTTTTTCGTTATGTTTTCTGTAAAGCCCTTTCTTTTGTTCTCGCGGCGTTTGAACGATTGTTGCACGTTTTTTTTTGTTAGTTCAACGTCGTTTTAGTAAAAAGAAATGATTTAAAAAATTTAAGAAAAACATTTTTATCCAATCTCTTCGCATTGACAAAAACTGTACTTCAATAACTGACATTAGCACCACCACGTGTTTGCGCGCTTTGGGTGGTGCAACGACGTTGAACTAACAAAAAAAAAACATGCAACAATCGTTCAAAAACCGCGAGAACAAAAGAAAGGGTTTTACAGAGAAAGATAATGAAAAACAGGTGATCCTTCAATTTTTCAGACCATATCGCATGTTTGACTATCGAGGACATACGGAAAAAAAATCTGATTGGTCCGGCCTTTTGCACGGTGTTTACGGGTAGTTTTGACTCGCAAAGAACGTGGACACTTGAATGATTCCCTGATTTTCCTTGAAGTGGCATCATGCGTACCAAAAAATGGTAAATATGTCATTTTTGGTATCATTTTAAAATGGATTTTATACCATGCAAAAAATATCACTAAATTGGCAACTAAAGGTTTTGAAAGGATAATTTCTTAGCTTTCCAAAACACTTAGGAAAAATTGTCTACGATAATGTGTTCGCAAGTTATAGGTGTTTAAAGTGAAAAGTTCCTTTTTTGTTTTGATGACGAATAACTCGGTCAATAAAAATCATACAACAAAACTAAAAAAACGAAATTAAAAAGAAATGTTTGCTCTATAAGAGCCCTCCATTAGATTTATCTGAAAAAAAAAATTTTGGCCCGTGCATACGTCCAAACTAGGCAAAAATTTCTGAAACTTCGTTTCCTGCGCTTCATCTTGATAAAACAGTATCATAATGTATGATGGAAAAAATTGAGCCACTGTTTCAAAAACTAGAGACTTCAAGCGTTAAAATGCTTTTTTTAAATGCTTTTTGCGATCATTTTTCGCGGAGATACAGCCATTTGAAAATGATCAAAATTTTCGGGAAATTATAGTGTTCCTTTAATTTTTTCCAGCAGTGTATATAAAAAAAACATAATTCCATAAGTTATGAATTCTGACTTCTTTCGTTATTTCGGGATAATCTGTCCGCGCGAATGTGACGATAGATCGCAGAGCGGCTACACTGCATTCCATATTAGAGCATACCGACGCCCCTACCGATTTGCGACCGATCTGCGCAACTCCCACTACTACCCACAATTTGAACCACATGCGATTGGTCGTGGTAATTTCCAAGGAATAACTGGTACATCCCAAACGCGGGACCTGACCGTTGTCAACGTAAACAGTGGACGAAAAGTTAACAGAGAGAGTAAGTACAGGGCCGTGCGATGGAGAAAAACTTAGGAGTCGAGCGTAGCAACGCCTCCTGAGGGTCGTGCCTGCGCGAAATCGGTATGCTCTAATGTGGAATGCAGTGTAGAGTCGCAGAGCGGCTAGAGTCGCAGAGCGGCTAGAGTCGCTAGACTGCTTCTGGAGGAGTAGAGCGGCAGCCGCTGCGCGACTAGGAGATTCTGCCGTTATGGCGGAAAACAGACACTCATGGCATTGTGTTGTGTCTAGAGTAGCCTAGGCTGCTCATGAACCAGACGCGCATAGGCTATAGCAATCATGGCGCGGCCGCAGTAGTCGCAACCGCTCATAGGAGTTGGGATGAAAGCTTTTCCATTGTACCAGTCTACGCGGCTACAGCCGCAGTCGCCGGCCGCAGTCGCTAGCGGCTGTAGCCGCCCATTGGAACGGCCACCTTAAGGCCCGTTAAGGCGGGATCTCCTACCCGCGATTGGTCGCTGCGATTGATCGCAGCGACTGGTCGCAGTATACTCCTGCAATGGGAAAGCATGTATCTGTTCTCCTACAAGCGACTGCGATCCTCGGGTATGCGCCAGACATAGGAGCCTGACGCGAGTCTGTTTGAGTACCAGCCTAGGCTACTCGAGAGGCAACACAATGCGAGGAGGGTCTGTTTCCCATTATACCTAGTCGCAGGCTGGCATTGCGACCACCGGTCGCTATACTCCTCCTGGAGGGAGTCTAGCGACCAGTCGCACTGCGACCCATTGCCACAGTATGACAGAATCCCAAGAAATAAGGAAAGAAGTCAGAATTCAAAAGATATGTATTTTTATGTTACCTGTAGACTACTAATATGAGCACCTAAAAACGGTAAAAATATCATGACGCCTACTTCTGATCTGTGTGCAAACACGTGTTTATGATTGTATGTATTTTTCGTGCAGAATTTTAAATCGAGTCTTTTAATTTTTGGTGATATAAAAGAAAACAATTTTTGGAGTCCCAAATGAGTAGTGTCTATTCTGTTAAGTAATAGCAAATAATTAGTTATATACATTTTTTTTCCATAAGAAACCAATTGAAAAATTGTCAGCAATCATCCCTTTTTTAGTTGCACTTCCGGAAACTTCTGAACAAATTTTTTGTTTGTTTCTAATCAACATAATCTAGACCTTGCTACTGCGGAAAAAGCATTCGCGAATATTTGGCAGTTATGGATTAAATACGTGTATTCTATGTCGCACAGTGGGGGCAAATCCCCAAAAATGGGAAAAAATGCAACATCCTGTATTTTGCAATTTAAAAATGCCGAATATTATTAAGGAAATTGATACTAAAAGTGTTAATATATAAGTTTGACGTTATTTAAGAAAATAACGTCAATTCGTCATGATTTAGCGTCAATAGTTCCAATAAAACTACAAGAATTTGATAAATATACCATGGAAAGTGCAGTGTTCCTATCGACACACGCGCGAAGTTCCATGATGTAGCGTGATGAGTGATGCCCTAAACGGATTGTTAGCGAGCCACGGTTTACTACAGCTTTATGACACTAGACCTTTGGCCCCCTACACGATATACAGTAATTAGGAAACATCTGCCAAGTAACTTCCAGAACAGCGGAACAATTTTTAGGATTAATCCCCAATTGCTACAAGCTAATTCCTCTACGTTCGGCAGGCAATAAACCGTGTTTCGCTCCAGTATAAAAGAATAATAAGTATGGTCGGAACGTTGACCGTGACGAAAATTAATTTTAAGGTCCGCACAATTACCAAAAGAAGAAGATGTTCTTATGTTAGATCGAAGAATGTTTCCTTGGCAATGGTGTAGGAAACGAAATTATTCTGCAGAAAGACCAGTACGCCTCGCGGAGAGCCGCAGGAAGAAAAGGGGTGGTCCGCTGACTGCGCGTGATACCTAATCTCTCGAATATAAACACGCGTTGGAATATCAAAATAAAAGCACGCGCTGACGTATTCGGTGCAAGAGAACGTGTGCCATAGGGAGGAGATATTACGGTGCAGCGGTGGAAAGTTGCCGTTTCAAAGGAATGCAGGACCGACTGGACATAATATAATCTCCTCCCTATACCTTGCGTGTTTATTCTCGAGAAATAAGAGATCGGTCTTGAATTTGTCGGGAGGATCAAGCAAGCGGCATCCCGCACAGTCAGCGGACTACCTCTCTTCTACCCCTTCGCGTGGCGTATTGATGTTGGATAATACTTTTTAATTGCTATATTGGAATCATCTTTGTCACATCTTGCATATGTAGATATTATAACAAGTGCCTAGCACGGTGAAATAGGGTTCAACGAGACGACCACCGTTTGTCGTTTATGTACCTGACTTCTTGGAGGCCTCGATATGTAATTTACAACCTCGTGCGACATTAAATGACCTTATGTTCGAACTTCTTTACTTCGTCTAACAAATGATATCGTATTATGAATATAAATGCATGCCAATGAAAGAATACCCATCCATAACCAGGTATAACGATAATGAGAATTCGTACAGTACCTACAAGGTTTCTGCTTTCAACTAATTTATATTTTTCACTTCATTGCATAAAGAAGAGAAAATGACATGAAAGTAATTGTTGTTTTGATATAATTATGAAACTAACATTTTGGAAACATCGTTCTTCGAGAAGGGGGGACCCTCTCTCTCTGTTGACGAAGTGAGGGAAGAAAATATCTACCACATTTGGTTCCAAAATACATATGTACTATCCACTGAAAGAGCAATATACGGATTAACTCAGGCTGTAGAATGCCTAAAGTTCTTAAAGACCCACCACGTGCTTGATTGCCATTTAGAAATGTGGCAAACGGATATTGTAGAAACGTTCTTGGGAAAATATGAATATTACCGCTCGTAAACAACGAATGAATTTTCACCTCGCTGTGAAAAATTCATCAGGGTGATCGGTCAGAGCGTCTCGCCAGGGTCGCGGTTTATGACTGTATGGTCCCGCGAGCCGGTGGTAGACAACGGTACGTGCCGGTCCCAAGTCCCTGTGTAGCACCCGGTGACAGAGCAATCAACGGATTAACTCAGTGCGAAGAAAGTTCAAACCCCTGCAAAGAAACGGCACGGTGTCGATTGTCCCTGTTCGACATCAGGTACACAAATACTTCCCGACGAACGCTTCGAAAACAAGCAATTATTGCCTACCGTAAACGAATGAAGAAATTTCGCTTCGAAAAATTCTAAATTACCGGCTGTAAAAGATAATTGGAATTTCCGCCTCGCTCTGAGCCCACTTTTGTCCCACAAGGCAAAACATGCAGAAATATTTTTAAACCTGTATCCATGTTATCCTACATAACCAAACACTGTTTACAAAGTGTTGATACATTCCTGCGAAAATATAAAATATTTTGGCAACCTTGCAATCGGCCAATTAGGTGGAGAGACCCAAGATGAAGTCAGAAATAAAGATTTTAAAAATTATAGAACAAATTGTAGGTCAAAAGATTCCCACTGGAATACAGATGAAATTATGTATATAATTTATGTATATAATTTATATCAATACCAGAGTGATAAGTTTTTACCTTTCTGTCTCCTGTTGAATCATAATTTGTATCTTATTATTTATTTACATATACAGGGTGTCCCACCTAAGACTGGACAGCCGGTTTTCTCCTAAACTATAGGAGATCAAAATATATAAAAAATAGGGAATTACATGGTTCGAGGGGGCCAATTAATTAGCGCGAACGAATTTTTTATCGATTATTATTTTAAAAGATACTGAGATGATAGTGCGTTCCAAGACAAATTCAATAAGCTTTAATGTATACACTTTATTTTCACTGGTTTTTAAGATATTGCGCTTGCAAATTTACTGATTTTCACTGGAGGAAAACTGTCTGGTATAGCACGGACTGGGGACGGTTTTACTGGCTGCACTTGTGGCACTGCCTTTTGAAATTGATACCTACCTGCCAAAGGTCTACGCCAGGCCCAAAGGCTGGACAATTTTTTTCCGTCAGAAATGCTACTTAGGTAGGTACATCTGCGGTATATTTATTTCGCACTTGCTTCTACGCTCGGATGGCCGGTTCTTTTGGGAGGGATGCAAGTTCGATTGGTTAGGTTAGGAGGAGTGAAAGTTGCTAGACTAAATTTCAATCATAGGGAGCAGATTGTATCAGAACCATTCGGATTTGCATTCCTCACAAACGGCTGCTCTCTTGAAGAGACCTTCTTCACAGCAATGCCCACCTTCTCTCGCACGGAATACCTTAACGCTTGCTTTTGTTCTGATATTGAAGCTCGTGTTTATACTCGAGAGGACCACGCGTCGACAACGGGCTACCCCTTTTTTTCCTGTGTCTCTCCACGAGCCGTGCTGACGGTGGATTGTAGGAGCGTAGATATCTGGATGCCAGTTATTGAATTCAGGAGACGTTAGAAACATTTTATTACAAAACACACATGTACTATAATTAAAGTAAATCGTATTCCTCTCGGGCAGGAGTACTGATAATGATCGAACTTGCGCCCCAGTTCGCGCAGACCAATTACACGGAGGGTAGTCGGGTCACACACTGCCCAAATGATACAGGGTAATTCTGGAGCAACGCCCGTCAAGAAGATGCGCTGGCACCCCGTGGCGAGGACAGACCTTCGCATTGCCTCACCCGATTTTTATGGTTTTTTTTCCGGAAAAAGGTACGAACCCTGGGCCGAACGTAGCGAATTGAAGTCGACCCTCCGCAGTCGAGGGTAAATTATCCATTACAGCGTATTTAGAAACCCTTTTCTTCATCGTATCGAAAGGGAAGTGGTGCCAATGGATTCCTTATGTTTTTCTGACGAAAATCATACCAAATGTCATGCAAATCGGACTACTTTGACACAAGCTATTTGTATTCCCTATGTAAAAGTTGTCCGATTTACACGACATTTGTAATGATTTTCATCGGAAACCCCAAGGAATCCATCGGCGATACTTCCATATCCATACGATAAAGAATAAAGAATTATTTTATTTCCTAACCAGATACAGGGTAATTAAGGAGCAGCGCTCGTCAAGGAGATGCGGCGGCCTGGTACCCCGTGGCGAGGACAGCCCTTCGCAGTGCCTGGCCGAATTTTATGGTTTTCCACCCGCGAAGGGGTTCGAGTGCCTAATAAGAAGGGAGAAATCTTCGAAATGTTTCGCCGATGAAACTGACACCAAGAACGACGTATTCGGACCATAATGAAGGAAATTCCGTAGAATATCGATTTATATCATTTCAAGCTGACTTGACTTGGTTAAAAATAGTCCGATTTACATAAAATTTGGTATGATTTTAATCGACGGAACGCCAGGAATCCATTGGCGCCACTTCCCCTTCGATACGATAAAGAAAAGAAGCAAACATTTGAAATCCTGAACATTTCTCACTTCTTAATGGTATTCCAAACACTTCGAGGGTCGAGAGCCATAAAATTCGATGGGCACTGCGGGGTGTTGTCCTCGCCACGGGGTACCAGCGCATCTTCTTGACGGGCGTTGCTCCAGAATTACCTGTATCATTTGGGCAGTGTGTGACCCGACTACCCTCCGTGTAATTGGTCTGCGCGAAGTGGGGCGCAAGTTCGATCATTATAAGTACTCCTGCCCGAGAGGAATACGATTTACTTTAATTATAGTACATGTGTGTTTTGTAATAAAATGTTTCTATCGTCTCCTGAATTCAATAACTGGCATCCAGATATCTACGCTCCTACAATCCACCGTCAACACGGCTCGTGGAGAGACACAGGAAGAAAAGGGGTAGCCCGCTGTCGACGCGTGGTCCTCTCGAGTATAAACACGAGCTTCAATATCAGAACAAAAGCAAGCGTTAACGTATTCTGTGCGAGAGAAGGTGGGCATTGCTGTGAAGAGGGCCTCTTCAAGAGAGCAGCCGTTTGTGAGGAATGCAAATTCGAATGGTCCTGATACAATCTGCTCCCTATGATTGAAATTTAGCCTAGCAACTTTCACTCCTCCTAACCTAACCAATCGAACTTGCATCCCTCCCAAAAGAACCGGCCATCCGTCCGTAGAAGCAAGTGCGAAATAAAAGTAACGGTGCGCTTCTCGATACCGCAGATGTACCTACCTAAGTAGCATTTCTGACGGAAAAAGATTGTCCAGCCTTTGGGCCTGGCGTAGACCTTTGGCAGGTATGTATCTATTTCAAAAGGCAGTGCCACAAGTGCAGCCAGTACAACCGTCCCCGGTCCGTGCTATACCAGACAGTTTTCTTCCAGTGAAAATCAGTAAATTTGCAAGCGCAATATCTTAAAAACCAGTGAAAATAAAGTGTATACATTAAAGCTTATTGAATTTGTCTTGGAACGCACTATCAACTCAGGTGTTCAAAAAAATAGTTCCATTTGAAAAACCGAACTTGACCATCGTATCTTTTAAAATAATAATCGATAAAAAAATTCGTTCGCGCTAATTAATTGGCCCCCTCCAACCATGCAATTCCCTATTTTTTTAATATTTTTAACTCCTATAGTTTAGGAGAAAACCGGCTGTCCAGTCTTAGGTGGGACACCCTGTATATGTATTTTCATTCCTACCAAATAGTCTGTGAATACTGAACATGTCCATGTACGTACTTAAATAAATACCATCTTCAGAACTTGGGAAGAAGACTATTTTTATATCGACAATATTTTAAAATTTTAATAAAATATACTTCATACTTAGTAATTTATGTAAAGGGGATATACAGTGTGTCCGCGGGAAAGATAAACAGCCGGGTTCCTCCTAAACTATTGGAGATAAAAATATAAAAAAAATAGGGAATTGCATGGTTCGAGGGGCCAATTAATTAGCGCGAAAGAATTTTTTTATCGATTATTATTTTAAAAGATACGATGGTCAAGTTCGGTTTTTCAAATGGAACTATTTTTTTTGAATACCTGAGTTGATAGTGCGTTCCAAGACAAATTCAATAAGCATTAATGTATACACTTTATTTTCACTGGTTTTTAAGATATTGCGCTTGCAAATTTACTGATTTTCACTGGAAGAAAACTGTCTGGTATAGCACGGACCGGGGACGGTCTTACTGGATCCACGGGTGGCACTGCCTTTTGAAATAGATACCTACCTGCCAAAGGTCTACGCCAGGCCCAAAGGCTGGACAATTTTTTTCCGTCAGAAATGCTACTTAGGTAGGTACATCTGCGGTATCGAGAAGCGCACCGTTACTTTTATTTCGCACTTGCTTCTACGCTCGGATGGCCGGTTCTTTTGGGAGGGATGCAAGTTCGATTGGTTAGGTTAGGAGGAGTGAAAGCTGCTAGACTAAATTTCAATCATAGGGAGCAGATTGTATCAGAACCATTCGGATTTGCATTCCTCACAAACGGCTGCTCTCTTGAAGAGGCCCTCTTCACAGCAATGCCCACCTTCTCTCGCACGGAATACGTTAACGCTTGCTTTTGTTCTGATATTGAAGCTCGTGTTTATACTCGAGAGGACCACGCGTCGACAGCGGGCTACCCCTTTTCTTCCTGTGTCTCTCCACGAGCCGTGTTGACGGTGGATTGTAGGAGCGTAGATATCTGGATGCCAGTTATTGAATTCAGGAGACGATGGAAACATTTTATTACAAAACACACATGTGCTATAATTAAAGTAAATCGTATTCCTTTTGGGCAGGAGTACTGATAATGATCGGACTTGCGCCCCACTTCGCGCAGACCAATTACACGGAGGGTAGTCGGGTCACACACTGCCCAAATGATACAGGGTAATTCTGGAGCAACGCCCGTCAAGGAGATGCGCTGGCACCCCGTGGCGAGGACAGACCTTCGCTGTGCCTCACCCGATTTTTATGGCTTTTTTCCGGAAAAAGGTACGAATCCTGGGCCGAACGTAACGAATTGAGGTCGAGCCCCCGCAGTCGAGGGTGAAATATCCATTTGAGCGTATTAAGAAATTCTTTGCTTCGTCGTATCGAAAGGGAAGTGGTGCCAATGGATTCCTTATGTTTTTCTGACGAAAATCATACCAAATGTCATGCAAATCGGACTACTTTGACACAAGCTATTTGTATTCCTTATGTAAAAATAGTCCGATTTTCATGATGTTTGGCATGATTTTAATCGGGAGAACGCCCGGAATCCATTGGCGTCACTTCCCCTTCGATACGATGAAGAAAAGAGTGTCTTAATACGCTCAAATGGATATTTCACCCTCGACTGCGGAGGGTCGACTTCAATTCGTTACGTTCGGCCCAGGATTCGTACCTTTTTCCGAAAAGAGCCATAAAAATCGGGTGAGGCACAGCGAAGGACTGTCCTCGCCACGGGGTACCAGGCCGCCGCATCTCCTTGACGGGCGTTGCTCCATAATTACCCTGTATCTGGTTAGGAAATAAAATAATTCTTTATTTTTTATCGTATGGATATGGAAGGTGTCGCAAGATAGATTCCTTGGGGATTTCCGATGAAAATCATGCCAAGTGTCGTGGAAATCGGACAACTCTTACATAAGGAATACAAATTGCTTGTGTCAAAGTAGTCCGATTTGCATGACATTTGGTATGATTTTCGTCAGAAAAACATAAGGAATCCATTGGCATCACTTCCCTTTCGTTACGACGAAGCAAAGAATTTCTTAATACGCTCAAATGGATATTTCACCCTCGACTGCGGGGGCTCGACCTCAATTCGCTACGTTCGGCCCAGGATTCGTACCTTTTTCCGGAAAAAGCCATAAAAATCGGGTGAGGCAATGCGAAGGTCTGTCCTCGCCACGGGGTGCCAGCGCATCACACATTTGGGCAGTGTGTGACCCGACTACCCTCCGTGTAATTGGTCTGCGCGAAGTGGGGCGCAAGTTCGATCATTATCAGTACACCTGCCCGAGAGGAATACGATTTACTTTAATTATAGTACATGTGTGTTTTGTAATAAAATGTTTCTAACGTCTCCTGAATTCAATAACTGGCATCCAGATATCTACGCTCCTACAATCCACCGTCAGCACGGCTCGTGGAGAGACACAGGAAGAAAAGGGGTAGCCCGCTGTCGACGCGTGGTCCTCTCGAGTATAAACACGAGCTTCAATATCAGAACAAAAGCAAGCGTTAACGTATTCCGTGCAAGAGAAGGTGGTTCCCTTGGGAAGGTGGTGGCCCTTGGGAAGGTGGTGGCCTTGAAGAGGCCCTCTTCATTGCTGTGAAGAGGGCCTCTTCAAGAGAGCAGCCGTTTGTGAGGAATGCAAATCCGAATGGTTCTGATACAATCTGCTCCCTATGATTGAAATTTAGTCTAGCAACTTTCACTCCTCCTAACCTAACCAATCGAACTTGCATCCCTCCCAAAAGAACCGGCCATCCGAGCGTAGAAGCAAGTGCGAAATAAATATACCGCAGATGTACCTACCTAAGTAGCATTTCTGACGGAAAAAAATTGTCCAGCCTTTGGGCCTGGCGTAGACCTTTGGCAGGTAGGTATCTATTTCAAAAGGCAGTGCCACCCGTGGAACCAGTAAGACCGTCCCCGGTCCGTGCTATACCAGACAGTTTTCTTCCAGTGAAAATCAGTAAATTTGCAAGCGCAATATCTTAAAAACCAGTGAAAATAAAGTGTATACATTAAAGCTTATTGAATTTGTCTTGGAACGCACTATCAACTCAGGTGTTCAATAAAAATAGTTCCATTTGAAAAACCGAACTTGACCATCGTATCTTTCAAAATAATAATCGATAAAAAAATTCGTTCGCGCTAAATAATTGGCCCTCTCGAACCATGCAATTCCCTATTTTTTTTATATTTTTATCTCCAATAGTTTAGGAGGGAGCCGGCTGTTTAGCTTTCCCGCGGACACACTGTATAGGGTATTATCTTTTTCGGGATAGGTTCAGATTTAAAATAGAAAACGTACGAACAACTATAAGCATACAGAAAGGAATATTTCCTGGATGTTTCATAGTACCAACAATACACAGGAAGGCGAATATTTTATTATTTCAAATTAACGTGTAAGAAACATAATTTTTCTATGTTCTCGGGTAATAATTTTGATCTATTACTGGTAACGATATCGTCCGATCGCGCCCGAGTTTTGCCGAGCCGACCTGAAATCAAATTGCCCGCTCATGATGGCTATGCTTGTAGCCCGAATCGAGTCTCGGGACCCCGCTCGATCCCGCCCGAAAGTTTCCGGCCTGTCCCGAGCACACCTCTGGTCGCAAGCAAGGAGATTCAGCCTAGGGCCAGTCGCTAGGTCAAATCGCTGCGACTAATCGCAGCGACCAATCGCGGGTAGGAGATCCCGCCTTTACGCACTTGGCGACCAGTCGCCGGCGACCAGGTCGCCGAGAGACCAAAATTCGGGCAACCAAACGAAGCGATCAGACCGGGCGACTCGACACCTATCAGTTTCGTAGAGTGCGCCAAACAGAATGGATGTCGAGGAAATTGTTTTAATTGTGAAGTGCATTGAAAAAAAAATAAATAAAGAAGAGGCAACATTCAGTGCATTCTTTATTGTAAGATCGCCGTAAGAAAGGAATGTTTACCGGCTTTCTCATTCCTAAATAAATGCACCATATCTTCTTATAGTTTTTTTAATGTCGCGATTGGAGTATTTATTATATGATAAGTCCCAAATTGCCTTTCGAGATTCAATTTTCAAAATAAATTTCTGCGTATCGAAACTCATTTCGTTGCTTACAGGTGTCTGGTCGCCAACAAAGTCGCTCGTCGTGTGAACGCGTGCATTGGAATCAAGGCACTTCGTTGGTCGCCGCGAGCATTGGGTCTCCCGTGCGTCGCTCACGTTTTCGTGATTGCCGGCGACTCGTTGGTCGCCGCGACCAAGTGCGTACGAACTCATATGTCCCCGTATACCTCGTGGTCGTCGGCGACTAGTCGCCGGCGACTGGTCGCCAAGTGCGTAACGGGCCTAATATTCCATAGGCAGATCGTTGCAGATGTTACAGCGTACACTTTACGATAGACCCTCGCGGTCCGTTAAGATTTCGCGCCGTACTGCGAGTGTTCGAGCCTATATTACTTTACGATCTCTTCCAAAGGTGGCAGTAGGTCACCAACTTTATAACTCACCTTTTTTTGTTCATTTTTTAAATCGAACGACCGGAATTCCCCATCGTGAGTCACGCCAAGGGGATTCCGCAAATGCGCCCCTACTTCAACATACAAATATGTACACCGCTTTGGCGAGTATATAATAGTAGTAATTATACCTGTACAAAATATTAAGCCATTTCGTTAATGTTAATGAGGCAACATTTTCACCTGAATTTAAAAGAAAACTTTGTATTTGCACACACATGTTGTGTCTTTTTGGTAACAAATATATATAACGTTATTAACTACATACACAATTATACAATTTAACTGATACACGTTCTATCACTCGACTTCCTTATGTTCTCTCTGCTGTCTCACTATTTTCGTTCTCTTCCCACCACTCACACAAACACATTCTACACACAGAACATTTATTAGGTGTTTGTGATGTATAAAATTCTTATGTTTTCGTTGCTTTTACGATAAGTATGAAACCACTTTATACATTAATTGTAACGAAAGTATTGATGAAACGGAGCATTAATAATACAATATTTTCAAATCAATTAACTCTAAAGCCTCAGTACAACTAACGGGATATTAATATAATAAAAGAAAATATAAAATATATGTGAGAGAAGATGTTCCATCTTACAGGATGAAAGCGGGCTCAGAGTGAAGCGTACATTCGTTGACCGTTTACTTACGACCGGCAATTACTTGTTTTTCGATGCGTTCGTTGTAAAATATTTGCTTGCCAGACTTTCGAAAAGACAACCAGAAATGTGCCGCCCTTAATGGTTTATACCTTCTTTGCCCTGAGTTAATCCATATATTGCTCTGCCGGTGGGTAGTAAGTACATACAATGACTTCGGACCTGCGCGTACCGTTGTTAACCCGCCGCACAGTGGTACATAATCACACTTTTTGTTCAAATCACCGTACAGGTCGTAATTTTTGAGTAATCGTGATGATTTTTTTTTAAATTCGTCGCAATTAAATTCTCTATCGATCCCTCCGGCCGGAATTTTGAATTTCGTTGCTGTTTTTTTATATTTAGCGAAATATACAGCACTTTTAGAAAATCGGTGTCTGTGGGACTTTTTGGACGCCGATTCCGAATTCAAACTCAAATTTTCTAAATTGTAGAGCTTTTTAACGATGGCAAATTCAATATATCGAAGCGCAATTTCAGAAAATTATCTTTTTTTGGAAAAACTTAGTGCGTATAGATTTTCGGGGTGCTATCTTATTTGAGGATTAGGTTTTGTGCTTCTGGATGCAAATCTTTGATTTTATGTTTATGTACGTGTCTTAAACTGGAAATGTATGGATCGGAAGATATTAAAAGAAAATGTATTATGTCCTCGTTTGTATGTATAGGTGTCGATTTACGTGTATTATTTTCTCTACACCTCTTAATATCTTTGTTCCTCGCCTCTTGTGCCTCTTCCGATAATTGCCCAATAGGGATTAAAAATGTCTCTATTACATCCGACCCATGAATTAAAATCATATGGCACGAAGAAGGCATTGGGTACCACATATATTTATTCACATAAATTTTCGCCGTATCCATGCAATACTTTTTAAATTTATTTACATCGATCGGTTTTCCTGATGCCATTGCTTGCATAATTATGTACAGTCGTTTTATGAAATGTTGATCAATGCCAGTGATTTCAGCAACCTTATTGTAATTTTGAAAAAACTTCCGTGCCGTATTGCCGTCATTTGTATTACCTGCACCTTGTTTTACTGCATCCACATGTAAACCCAATTTATCGCGAATGCCTGTTTGAATCTGGTGTTTAGTATTCTCAACTACTTCTTTTTCTTCATCGGTCAATCGTACATTCCATTTTTTAAGAGGTAATTTATATGCTAAATGCAGAATCCACTCCATGTTTCTAATCCACGCATGTAGCGTGGACAGACCGTACTGATACGTTCCTATATTTGCAGGCTTCTTTAAGATTTCTGTTAAATTATTCATTTCTTTTGGAAGTGCATCACATATGCAACATCTTTGCGAAGAAGCGGTGCCTGTAAGAGCTTGGCGAACCTTCCCGTCAATCATAGTGCATAGCATCGTATGCTCGATTGTGATTTCAACTTTCTCGAAGATTAATTTCGTTGGTTTCAAAACAGAAATTTCATTTTCCATCTGTTTTACTTCGAAATTAATATTTTCAATTGTTTCTTTCTGATATGAGTATTTAATTGTACGGCAGTGCTGGGTAGAACATGGGTATTTATTTCGCCAAAACTCTATCGGTGTATCATTCGCACGGTTCACTATTAAACTAATCGAGACCATACGAAACATCAAAATACTATTGTTTCCTAAATCATTAGGATTAGTAAAGGATTGTTTGAATTGATTAAATCCCGAGCTGCCGTCACAACCGTACTTTGTAATCAATTTGAAACAGGTCTCTTGTTAGAATTCGTACGCTGCATTTGTATGGTATAGTTATGTTCATGTCCGCTAGGAGCGAATGTTGCGCTGCGTAGGTTGCTGTTTTCTCACAAGAGAAATTATAATTCTGCAATAATAAGTGTGGCCGAAGCAGGTGTTCATAGCGAATGATATATTCTGCTTTATTTCGAGCATTTCACATCTGTTTCTTTACAAGAAATCTATAGCGACCAGTTCTTTTCAGAACTACTTATTTCATCAGTTCTTTTTAGGACTACACTTTGAAGCAGTTATTTTAAGAAATACTGTTTCAATCAGTTCTCCTTTCTTTTTCTCAAAAGAATAGCTATTTGTCAAGTTTCCCTATTTTTATACTTACTTTATTGAATATTTGAAAATGGATGCTTCGATTAAAAATATTGATTTGGTGAACATTCTTTTTAGCTGAACAAAAGAACTAACAAAGGGAGGCCGCGACATCTGGGACACGGATTTTGATGAATCTCATATATGTTGTAGTGTAGGTGTAGTAGACCAATATTTGTCTCACATGTTGGGTCCACTACCCCATAGTTTCCGAAATATTAATAAAAAAAGATGTTTATGCGTTGAAGAACAGAAGCGATAGCGAAGTTTATTGTAATGATGAATAACGGCGCGTGTAAAGGGCAGGTTCCGCACCGAAACTTCAACCGGTGTTCGATTCTCACTGGGATAATTTTTTTTCTATAAATGTATTTTGTATTGTTTTATTCCTCAATAGATAAAGTACTATTTTTTACATTCTTTTCTTTTAAATTAAATCAAATGTAATGTCCACTAAAAACTAATTGTACAATTAAAAAATGTACCTGTGGCCATGCATCTTTTATTAGATGTGCATGGAGTCGTGAATTTTATTGTTTCATTTGTTTTTACGATAAATGTCATATTTTAGAATGTAAAAAATAGTACTTTATCTTTTGAGGAATAAAACAATACAAAATAAATTTATAAAAAAAATTATCCCAGTGAGAATCGAACCGGTGAAAGTTTTGGGGCTAGACCTGCCCTTTACACGCGCCGCTATTCATCATTACAATAAACTTCGCTATCGCTAATGTTCTTCAACGCATAAACATCTTTTTTTATTAATATTTCGGAAACTATGGGGTAGTGGACCCCACATGCGAGACAAATATTGGTCTACTACACCTACACTACGACATATATGAGATTCATCAAAATCCGTGTCCCAGATGTCGCGGCCTCCCCTTGTAAGAAGAGTAGTGTTCTTTTGAAATATTTTGAGAAACAGTGGAAGTTAGAAGCACATGTGTTAAGGTTGGTTGAAGAAAAATTAAATCGGCTTTTTTTCCCAACTTTCAACAAGAAATGGAAACACTCATTTTTTCAAAAGGCGAGCTTTCTCGAACGTAATACGAAATGGTTAGAAGATATTTTCACTATCCCTACGTCTTCTAAACTTCCCAAACCGAAATTGAAATCATATGAAGAAGTTAGTACGTCTACGAAAAAAAGAAGGATCAATCAAATCCTGGAAGAAATTCCAGCAACTGATATTTTAAATGCTTGTTTGAAGAAAGCCGGGACTACCAGTGAAATTGAATCAAATGACGTTGACAATTGTGAAAATCAGTCAAATGACAATAGCAATACAAACGACTCTAGTATAATATCTGATGACGAAGCTTTAGCATTATACATAGATGCAAAGTTAACCAAGAATCAATATACTGTAATTAGAGAAAGATTACTAACAAAAAATGCTTACGTTCTACTCGAATACAGACATATTATTGCTGCAAAAGCAAGATGTTATCCTGAGGTTGAAGTATCAGAAATTGGTGCCTCTATTAACCCTTAGTATCATAGTGTAACATCCGTGTTACGCGAATTGAAAGAATCGTGCGCGCCATCTAGGGGCTATTTCACGAACTTTAAAGCGTTATTTGAATATGACTATGTACAACAAGCGTTCATAGGGCAGAAAGATATCCGTAGACATTCTATTGTGATACATTGTTTCGTATTTTTGATTACAACTCTTAGTTTCGCTAGAACCACTAGAAGTACCAGGTAAGTGCTGTTGTTTTCCTTCAATTACTTTACTTTTGCTTTATGAATAAATTTGTGGTGGTTGTTTTAATGGTACCGTAAATGAAAATATAGAGCTCTATATTTTTATTCAATCGAAGTGCTTGCCAACAAGTGACTTATGTACGTTACGTACATGTTACATTGTGCAACGAGGTATCATTGTGTTCTTTGATTTGTAGAACACAATGGTTGATGACGAGACAATTATTGTTATTGAAAACAATGAGAGATGTCGAATACCACATGATCAGGTGTTTGAAATACCTGATGGGAGCGATTGTACATCTTCAGATGAGGAGAGTAGCGGTAACGACGAGGACATAAATATGGATGCACTTCAAGATGAAGAACTTTTTCATCATTTAGACAATGTACAACGTGTGCACGTTCGACCTAACAAGCGTGGGTTTGAAAATCAACTAGCTGCTAGTGATGATGTCAATAACGATGAAGATGACGAGGAAATGGAGGTAAACGCGGAATCGGACGCAAATGACGAACTAGTCGAGGGAAGGAAGGGCAAAAAAAGTAACCCATCGACTTCGAAACATATATCGAAAGGAAAGAAACAGGACGAAAAACGGGTAAACGAAGTAGAATGAGCACTAAAAGTATGATGAGAAAAGGAAAACGAGAGAAGCCATCATATAAATGGGTACGCGGTTCTCTGAATCTGAAAGAAGAGGAAAAGAAATTTATGGGACATTCAGATCTTTCAGAAAAAATCACCGTATTGGAGACAGCTTATGACTTTTTCAGTTATTTCATCCCTAAAAATCTGATAAAGTCAATTACTGATCATTCGAATTTATACGTGTGCCAAAAAAACATAAAGTCAAGTTTGTCAGTTTTAGAACTGCAACAATTTCTAGGTTTGCTTGTATTTTCGTCTATTGCAAAACCCTCCAATTATAGAGAGATGAGGAACAACACCCTCGGAATGACGTTGTAAGAAAAACCATGGCTATAAATAAGTTCGATAAAATAAAACAAAGTTTACATTTCAATGATAATATAAACGAACCTAAACCAAACGAACCGAACAGGAATCGACTTTTCAAAATTCGGCCAGTAATAGACTTTCTGAACCAATCCTTCGAAACGGTACCGAAATTACAATCACTATCAGTCGATGAACAATTATGCAGCACTAAAACAAGGCATTCCCTAAGGCAATATAACCCCCGCAAGCCCCACAAATGGGGTTACAAGTTATACGTTTTATGCGATGTGTATGGCTATGCATATCACTTTGAAATACATGGAGAAAAAGTCGATGTTCGTTCAAATGAACCCGACTTAGGTTTCAGCTCCAACGTTGTCGTCCGTCTTACTAGAAGTGTCCCAGCCCACCAAAATTACATAACTTTTCATGATAATTGGTATACCAGTATACCTCTTGTATCTTATTTATTGTCTAAAGGTATATTTTCTGTTGGCACCATTTTGAGAAGAAGAATACCTAATTGTCCTTTGCCAGAAGAAAAATTCATCAGGAAAAATTACAAACGTGGAAAGTCTCTTGAATACGTGACGAAAGTCGACGACCATAAAATCTCTCTGGTTGTGTGGAGAGACACTAAATGTGTTCATTTGCTATCCACTTTATGCGGTGTAACACCGGAAGATACAGCCAAAAGGTATGATCAAGCTTCTCGAGAGTACATAAAAGTTCCATGCCCAGAAGTTATCAAGACATATAATACATGGGTGGTGTGGATCTGATGGACAGCCATTTGGGAAGGTTCCACATAAAAATAAAATCCAAAAAGTGGTATAGACGGTTGTTTTTCCATTTATTGGATATGACAATTATCAATGCCTGGGTTGTGCACTCTCGAGTACAAAAATTGAAGAAACAGAAACCGGTGAGTCAAAAGAATTTCCGACTTGAACTCGCTCTTATGCTTTGCCAACTTGGACAAAACTTGACCCCAAAACGCGGAAGGCCTTCAATGGTATTTACTAACCGCCGAATCAAGAGATGTAAAAGCGTGTTTCCTCCAAAGAATGTGATAGGCGATTCAGTGGATCACTGGCCCATATTTGACAAACGACGAAACCGTTGCAAAAATAAGGGTTGCAAAACAATTACATATATAAAATGCTCCAAGTGCAAAGTAAATTTATGTATTAATCCACCCACCCGCAACTGTTTTTCTGAGTTTCACCAAGCGTAAAATTGTCATTTTTAATTTTTATTGTACGTTTATGAGTTCGGAATAAAACAGAAGATGTTTAACTGCAATTCTTTCTCCTTCATATTATGCTCTTTCGAGTTGCTGCTGAAGATATAATCTTGAAGACCCACCATACAGATATAACAATTTATGTAACACTAGTGTAACATTATGAAAAACTGAGAATTAGCTTAACATTATAATATATGCCTTTATGCATGGTGTAACACTGGTGTTACATTCATATTTTTTCATTTATATAAAACATTGTTACACTATGAATTTTTTGCTTATTTTTACGATGAAGTATGGACAAAAATGCATCGATAAGAATTTTTCTGCCTAAAATAAAAAAATCATGATACTAAGGGTTAAATTACAAGATCTTCTCGATCATACTGCTCAAAGAATTTTAGAAGTAGATGAAGTAAAGAAGTCTGTTCTTGAAAAACAAGAGACCTGTTTCAAATTGATTACAAAGTACGGTTGTGACGGCAGCTCGGGATTTAATCAATTCAAACAATCCTTTACTAATCCTAATGATTTAGGAAACAATAGTATTTTGATGTTTCGTATGGTCCCGATTAGTTTAATAGTGAATCGTGCGAATGATACACCGATAGAGTTTTGGCGAAATAAATACCCATGTTCTACCCAGCACTGCCGTACAATTAAATACTCATATCAGAAAGAAACAATTGAAAATATTAATTTCGAAATAAAACAGATGGAAAATGAAATTTCTGTTTTGAAACCAACGAAATTAATCTTCGAGAAAGTTGAAATCACAATCGAGCAGACGATGCTATGCACTATGATTGACGGGAAGGTTCGCCAAGCTCTTACAGGCACCGCTTCTTCGCAAAGATGTTGCATATGTGATGCACTTCCAAAAGAAATGAATAATTTAACAGAAATCTTAAAGAAGCCTGCAAATATAGGAACGTATCAGTACGGTCTGTCCACGCTACATGCGTGGATTAGAAACATGGAGTGGATTCTGCATTTAGCATATAAATTACCTCTTAAAAAATGGAATGTACGATTGACCGATGAAGAAAAAGAAGTAGTTGAGAATACTAAACACCAGATTCAAACAGGCATTCGCGATAAATTGGGTTTACATGTGGATGCAGTAAAACAAGGTGCAGGTAATACAAATGACGGCAATACGGCAAGGAAGTTTTTTCAAAATTACAATAAGGTTGCTGAAATCACTGGCATTGATCAATATTTCATAAAACGACTGTACATAATTATGCAAGCAATGGCATCAGGAAAACCGATCGATGTAAATAAATTTAAAAAGTATTGCATGGATACGGCGAAAATTTATGTGAATAAATATATGTGGTACCCAATGCCTGCTTCGTGCCATATGATTTTAATTCATGGGTCGGATGTAATAGAGACATTTTTAATCCCTATTGGGCAATTATCGGAAGAGGCACAAGAGGCGAGGAACAAAGATATTAAGAGGTGTAGAGAAAATAATACACGTAAATCGACACCTATACATACAAACGAGGACATAATACATTTTCTTTTAATATCTTCCGATCCATACATTTCCAGTTTAAGACACGTACATAAACATAAAATCAAAGATTTGCATCCAGAAGCACAAAACCTAATCCTCAAATAAGATAGCACCCCGAAAATCTATACGCACTAAGTTTTTCCAAAAAAAGATAATTTTCTGAAATTGCGCTTCGATATATTGAATTTGCCATCGTTAAAAAGCTCTACAATTTAGAAAATTTGAGTTTGAATTCGGAATCGGCGTCCAAAAAGTCCCACAGACACCGATTTTCTAAAAGTGCTGTATATTTCGCTAAATATAAAAAAACAGCAACGAAATTCAAAATTCCGGCCGGAGAGATCGATAGAGAATTTAATTGCGACGAATTTAAAAAAAAATCGTCACGATTACTAAAAAATTACGACCTGTACGGTGATTTGAACAAAAAGTGTGAATATGTACCACTGTGCGCCGTGTGTGTTCTGATCTACTATTCCTTTATAAAGTTCTCCATGGTCAGATAAACTGCCAGGAACTTGTCGCATTGATTTGTTTTCATGCCCCACAACGATCACTGCGCCCGAGGCCCCTTTTTGTATCGTGCGTCCCGGAATATCGACATTACACCGCTGATCCCATAAACCGCGCTATGGACGAGATAAATCAGTGCCCTGGGGACATAGATTTATTCTTAGCCTCCCTCGCTTTGTTTAGGAATATGTTCCTTAGGAGACTGCCACCCCCTTAACTTGCGTTTCATTGTCATTGCGATATCGCTGCATGCAGACTGTTACGTTTATGTTTTTGTTTTTGTTTTGTTATTTTCTGTTTTATTTTATGTTATTTTCTATATTTCGTCGTTTTTATGTATTATCTTTATCTTTTTTTACTAATCTGTTTATATTTTTGTATTCTAAAGGGTTCTCCCGTTGAAACAATAATAATAATAATAATAATAATAATAATACTAATAATAATAATAATAATAATAATAATAATAATAATAATAATAATAATTATTCGGGATAGAGTTCCCGAGAATTTTCACGATCGAGAACAGAGTGACGTCTCAAGTACCCTTCTCGAGGGTCTGCAAGTCAAGCGTCGTGGGAGCGTGTAAGAGCGAAAAGAATTTATTTATTTCACAGGGAAGGTGGAAGATCGGTGAATAATTCTGACATATTAATATTAAGATTGTTAAGATGTAGTAATTTATTCAACTTAATTATCCCACTTGACAACATTGTCAGCAAATAGGGCAATATCTTCGTCGGTAATAATGGTAATGTCGACGATTTCATTAAATAGATCCTCATCAGTATAAAATGAATCACCCGCAACTTGCTCGGGGATCGTCTGAACTGCAATATCGCAAGCCTGAAGCCCCGATACTGCATTCGCAAAAACAGCGTTAAAGTCAATCAGTTTCGCATTATAACATTTCCGCCAATCCACACTTTTTTGATCCATGAAACTATTCGGTTGGCATACAGTGTGTCCGCGGGAAAGCTAAACAGCCGGCTCCCTCCTAAACTATTGGAGATAAAAATATAAAAAAAATAGGAAATTGCATGGTTCGAGGGGGCCAATTATTTAGCGCGAACGAATTTTTTTATCGATTATTATTTTAAAAGATACGATGGTCAAGTTCGGTTTTTCAAATGGAACTATTTTTTTTGAACACCTGAGTTGATAGTGCGTTCCAAGACAAATTCAATAAGCTTTAATGTATACACTTAATTTTCACTGGTTTTTAAGATATTGCGCTTGCAAATTTACTGATTTTCACTGGAAGAAAACTGTCTGGTATAGCACGCACCGGGGACGGTCTTACTGGTTCCACGGGTGGCACTAGCTTTTGAAATAGATACCTACCTGCCAAAGGTCTACGCCAGGCCCAAAGGCTGGACAATTTTTTTCCGTCAGAAATGCTACTTAGGTAGGTACATCTGCGGTATATTTATTTCGCACTTGCTTCTACGCTCGGATGGCCGGTTCTTTTGGGAGGGATGCAAGTTCGATTGGTTAGGTTAGGAGGAGTGAAAGTTGCTAGACTAAATTTCAATCATAGGGAGCAGATTGTATCAGAACCATTCGGATTTGCATTCCTCACAAACGGCTGCTCTCTTGAAGAGACCTTCTTCACAGCAATGCCCACCTTCTCTCGCACGGAATACCTTAACGCTTGCTTTTGTTCTGATATTGAAGCTCGTGTTTATACTCGAGAGGACCACGCGTCGACAACGGGCTACCCCTTTTCTTCCTGTGTCTCTCCACGAGCCGTGCTGACGGTGGATTGTAGGAGCGTAGATATCTGGATGCCAGTTATTGAATTCAGGAGACGTTAGAAACATTTTATTACAAAACACACATGTACTATAATTAAAGTAAATCGTATTCCTCTCGGGCAGGAGTACTGATAATGATCGAACTTGCGCCCCACTTCGCGCAGACCAATTACACGGAGGGTAGTCGGGTCACACACTGCCCAAATGTGTGATGCGCTGGCACCCCGTGGCGAGGACAGACCTTCGCATTGCCTCACCCGATTTTTATGGCTTTTTCCGGAAAAAGGTACGAATCCTGGGCCGAACGTAGCGAATTGAGGTCGAGCCCCCGCAGTCGAGGGTGAAATATCCATTTGAGCGTATTCAGAAATTTTTTGCTTCGTCGTATCGAAAGGGAAGTGGTGCCAATGGATTCCTTATGTTTTTCTGACGAAAATCATACCAAATGTCATGCAAATCGGACTACTTTGACACAAGCAATTTGTATTCCTTATGTAAGAGTTGTCCGATTTCCACGACACTTGGCATGATTTTCATCGGAAATCCCCAAGGAATCCATCGGCGACACTTCCATATCCATACGATAGGGAATAACGAATTGTTTTATTTCTTAAAAAGGTAGGTACAGGCTGATTCTGGTGCTGCGCCCGTCACCCCGTGGCGAGGACAACACCCCGCAGTGACCATAGAATTTTATGGCTCTTTTCGGAAAAAGGTACGAATCCTGGGCCGAACGTAACGAATTGAAGTCGACCCTCCGCAGTCGAGGGTGAAATATCCATTTGAGCGTATTAAGAAACTCTTTTCTTCATCGTATCGAAGGGGAAGTGACGCCAATGGATTCCGGGCGTTCTCCCGATTAAAATCATGCCAAACATCATGAAAATCGGATTATTTTTACATAAGGAATACAAATAGCTTGTGTCAAAGTAGTCCGATTTGCATGACATTTGGTATGATTTTCGTCAGAAAAACATAAGGAATCCATTAGCGTCACTTCCCTTTCGATACGATGAAGAAAAGGGTTTCTTAATACGCTGTAATGGATAATTCACCCTCGACTGCGGAGGGTCGACTTCAATTCGCTACGTTCGACCCAGGATTCGTACCTTTTTCCGGAAAAAAGCCATAAAAATCGGGTGAGGCACAGCGAAGGTCTGTCCTCGCCACGGGGTGCCAGCGCATCTCCTTGACGGGCGTTCCTCCAGAATTACCCTGTATCATTTGGGCAGTGTGTGACCCGACTACCCTCCGTGTAATTGGTCTACGCGAAGTGGGGCGCAAGTCCGATCATTATCAGTACTCCTGCCCGAGAGGAATACGATTTACTTTAATTATAGTACATGTGTGTTTTGTAATAAAATGTTTCCATCGTCTCCTGAATTCAATAACTGGCATCCAGATATCTACGCTCCTACAATCCACCGTCAACACGGCTCGTGGAGAGACACAGGAAGAAAAGGGGTAGCCCGCTGTCGACGCGTGGTCCTCTCGAGTATAAACACGAGCTTCAATATCAGAACAAAAGCAAGCGTTAACGTATTCCGTGCGAGAGAAGGTGGGCATTGCTGTGAAGAGGGCCTCTTCAAGAGAGCAGCCGTTTGTGAGGAATGCAAATCCGAATGGTTCTGATACAATCTGCTCCCTATGATTGAAATTTAGTCTAGCAGCTTTCACTCCTCCTAACCTAACCAATCGAACTTGCATCCCTCCCAAAAGAACCGGCCATCCGAGCGTAGAAGCAAGTGCGAAATAAAAGTAACGGTGCGCTTCTCGATACCGCAGATGTACCTACCTTAGTAGCATTTCTGACGGAAAAAAATTGTCCAGCCTTTGGGCCTGGCGTAGACCTTTGGCAGGTAGCTATCTATTTCAAAAGGCAGTGCCACCCGTGGATCCAGTAAGACCGTCCCCGGTCCGTGCTATACCAGACAGTTTTCTTCCAGTGAAAATCAGTAAATTTGCAAGCGCAATATCTTAAAAACCATTGAAAATAAAGTGTATACATTAAAGCTTATTGAATTTGTCTTGGAACGCACTATCAACTCAGGTATTCAAAACAAATAGTTCTATTTGAAAAACCGAACTTGACCATCGTATCTTTTAAAATAATAATCGATAAAAAAATTCGTTCGCGCTAATTAATTGGCCCCCTCGAACCATGCAATTCCCTATTTTTTTTTATATTTTTATCTGCAATAGTTTAGGAGGAAGCCGGCTGGTTAGCTTTCCCGCGGACACACTGTATATTACTATAGTATTCATCATCCTCATCATCACTAACATCTAAAAAGAATGTTTTTTGCCGCGCATGCCTATTTAACCAATATTGTTCGTTCGCGCAGTGGTTAACCGGCGCTTCGCCATTAGAATTGTAAAACACTTTTAAAAAGATATCGCCATCGTGAACAACTTCCGCCTCATGAAGTTCGTCACCACGAAATTCTTCGGTTTGAACCGCAACATTCCAACACGCAACATATATTTTGTGGTTGGAGTCATGTATAGGCTGCACTGGAGCGTCGGAGATTGCAGCGGCAGCTGGGTGATTTAATTGCACGGACAATGACATAATCTGAATCGAATTTTTCTTATAATTCTCAAAGTTGCTGACACAACGATTCACTAATATATGGTAATGGAAACTTACGGTATTAATCGATTATATTTCCGTGCGTTGAACGGTGGATGATATCCTTCAAAATGATCACGCTTACAACAAGAATAACAACAACTACAACAACACTATGATGCGACAGTCTTCGATGCAACTGCAATCGACGCAGACACAATACATTTTTAAAACGTTTCTTGTAGTAACGTATGAGCAACTGCAATCGACTCAGACACAATAAATTTTTTAAACGATTCTTGTAGTAACGTATGACCGGACTAATGCAGTAGCATGATAGAACTGATTTTAACGCGATCATTCCATGATTACACATACGAAACCATAGAGCAATAATTATTCGACGTTGCATTCGTGTAAACAACCATCGTAAACATCCAGCGATAATTATTCGGGGTAGAGTTCCGAGTATTTCATATTGAGGAGGCTATAAGTCAATCGTCACGGAAGTCCATAGTGTAACGTCCGGTTGTCCGGGGACTACTGAAACGCTTCAGGTTCTCGAGAGGAGAGCGGCGTCCCCTCGAGTATAGGATAGGTGGGGGTTCGTTGTCAGAGTTAAGGAGTAAAATCCAACTTAAACTTAACAATGTCTTTATTCAAAATAACACTTAATTCTAATAATGATTATAATATTGCTTACGACTACGATTATATGTGTTTTTTTTATGTTTTTTGGGTTTTTTATGTTTTTGTCTATGCTAACTGCGCTAATTAAGTTAAATATATGTACAACCGCCGTTGCCGGAGCGGTTCCCGAAACTTTTGACAGAGTTCGTATTCTATCCTTCTGCTGTGAGGGCGGCCGCTGCCGGTACCGGAGCGGTTCCCGACACTCGTGGCAGGGTTTGAATTCTAGTGTTCCGTAGACCTTGCCTTCGCTAAGAAGTTAAGCTGCTACCTACTAATAGGAGCAACGCTTGAAACCTCCGTGAAGACAAAGTGCTCAACCGTGAATGAAAGATCCAAAAAGGAGCACCTAGTACCTTTGTACACTGAGAACCAGTCGCTACCGTTTCCGGAGCGTGCTGAAATTCTGCTGGATAGTACGAAGCTGCCTCTAGGAACTAGCATTCATTGGTCGCAGGGACGTGTTCGTATTCGAATGAGCGCGCCCGGTGCTGCGCACGCCTCCTTATATACTAGAAAATTGGCGGGCTGACGCATGCGCAGTACATCTATTTTCGTTATTTTACATTTTACTCGCTTAATACATATTATTATGTGTTGCACTTTTGGCAGTATGTCTAATTAATTATTCTTAACATTTCTATAATATTTGTTTCTCTAATATTTGCTTAGATTATAATTTATATCTTAAAGTATGTACATTGCTTATGCGCGGTAACATAGGTTGGCTCTGCGGTAATGTAGTACAGTTCTGCTTTATCGACGGTCGGTAATTACCGGTTCGAGTCCCCGTGGGACGTTACAATAGAGTAAACACGACATTGCACCGCGCGGTACCGCATGTTTATATCTGAAGCATGGGAGTAGTGCACCACCGTTTGCAGCCACCGTGTAAGGATGGGAAAAATTTGAAAATACGTTCGAACGGCAACTAACGTAAACATAGTGCGATGGCGTTATAAGGATCTCGGATAGGGCGGGCGACTAGTATATTAAATCCTGCAGTTGTTCGGTGACGATCGTGAAATACGTTACGCGTGCATAAGTATCACGGGACATGAACTTTTTCGTGAATTCATACAAATTGTTGCGGGGGATGATCCCACTGCTGCGTACCGACGAACAGTGCTACGAATGGTTCATATCATGTGACGAGTACTTGCGTCTCATCCACGAGCATTTTAAGACCCGAAGAGTATCGGAATCGGAACAACAACGTTTGACATTACTTATGAGTAGTGTTGAAATAGTGCGAACGTGTGTCCGAAGTAAAATAGCGTGCACAGTCGCTGAACTGGACGCGCGAGACGCATTGCTCGCGTCATCGTCTTCCGATGACGATCATGATGGTGGGGTGAACCATTTATCGACGTTGCTGCAGTTGGATGACGAATCACTGACGATCGAGAGACATAAGATCCGCGACGCGTTAAGCGTACCAACATTATCCGAAACGTCATGGATCAGCGTCTTTCAACACGGATTTATGCAATTATCGCGCGAACATCGTCAATTGTTACGTTATATCGCGCGATACAGTACTGCGGGTAAATGTACCTTACATTGCATCGTTGCTGATAAGGACGTGTACCTTAAGCGTACGAAGTACATTACCGCGATCGTGTGTACACTGTTGACGATTCTACATGACATCGAGAATGGAATGGTCGAAGTACTGGAAGTACTGAGTCCTAATACAACAACAATTCTAGTGAATAGGTTTTTGGGTCGGGAATTGGCCCGATTTTTGGATGATCGTACGAGCTTGCCGCGAAACTCGACGCTCGTCCTTCTACCGCTGAGTTTTCGATTTCCGGATTGCGAGTATGATCGTATCACCTGGAAAAGTCGCATCATGAAATCAGGTGAAATCGAGTGTCTCTGGGAAGTTAATTACACTGTCCAACACGGTTTTTGGTCCGCAATATCCGCTGGGTAATTCTTGTATAGTTTTTCGCCCTGAACACGAATCCGCAAGCAGAATTACTCTATCACGCTCAGTTTTTGAGAAAATCGATTTTGAAAAAAACTGCAAATTTTTAACTTTGAACATCTGTTGTGTCGAAACGGTAATAGTTATTCGGTTGCTCCTTGTGTCAAATTATTCTATGAACCCTCCCGAATAGAACGATATAAGTTATTATTGCATTATAATCATTTAAATATGTTTAAACAACGATCAAATGGGAAATGACACCCGAAATGCACCCATTTTTGAAGATATCGTTCAATTTATTTCCAAAACTAAGGGTCTAGGAGAAAATCTGACCATTCCACGCGATGCAACAGACATTTTTCCATCGGAAATCATCAACGAAGGTGGTAAGTCACGTTTTGTTTTCAATACAGAAGCGACATAGTTTGGCAAAACGCGCGGCGTCGATAGTGGTAGTCAACGGCGGCGCGCGATCCACTGCCGCTCAGCGGAACACAATCGCTTAACGCGCGGGACTACCACTGTTGGCACCGCGCGTTTTGCCAAACTATTTCGCCTCTGTATTGAAAACAAAACGTGACTTACCACTTTTGTTGATGCTTTCCGAAGGAAAAACGTCAGCTGCATCGCGTGGAATGGTCAGATTTTATCCTAGACCCTTAGTTTTGGAAATAAATTGAAAGATATCTTCAAAAATGGGTGCATTTTGGGTATCCTTTTCCTTTGAACGTTGTTTAAACATATTCAAATCTTCATAATGCAATAATATCTTATATCGTTGTATTCGGGAGGGTTCATAGAATAATTTGACGCAACGAGCAACCAAATAACTATTACCGTTTCGACACAAAACATGTTCAAAGTTGAAAATTTGCAGTTTTCTTCAAAATCGAGTTTCTCAAAAACTGAGGGTGATGGCGACAAGCGGTTTGCAAATTCGTGTTCAGGACTATATACTCTACAAGAATCACCCAGTGGATATTGCGGAACAGAAAAAAAGTTTCATTTTGTTGGACTGTGTTATTTGTGAAGAAGTGAATATGGATGGGTTCATGGACACGTACAGGGTTTTGTCCCGGATGTCTAAGCTTTTACGCAGTATTGCGGAATTCCGAGACTGGATCGATCATTGCGACACGTGCCTGCAGCTCATCGTCGAGTACCAGAGCAGCGGAGAAGTGTCCGTGGCCGCGAAACAACGCCTGGTGTCGCTGATCGCGCGAATAAAGACATTGCGCGTGATCGTGCGGGAAAAGTTTTCGCGAGTAGGGTGTGGGGTTTCGGGTCGATCGACAGCACCTAAAGTCGTATGGGAAGACGTGGAATCTGCATTTATTGGACGTATTTCAACCGATGCGGTCATCAACGTGGGACACGTCAATCCGCGTCAATTTTTAAAGGGTGCTCGACGAACTGTAATCTCACGCGTCACGGATGCTATCACGACGCATAAGAGCGTGTCCGTAAATACAAACTTGAACGCGGAGTTTGTATTGGGTGAAAATACGGATATGAAAAGTTTCGGTACGCGAAATCGCGTACTATTAATGACTTCGAACGTGCGCGAGTGGTACTCGAAGCACGTGGTCGCTCCGACGCTAGTGCTGCTCGAGGAGTTTCAAGAGCGCGAAAGTGGATGGACCCTAAGGGCTAAATATTCTATTCGTGTTAAATATTCTATTGAATATTAATAAGTATAATCCACTTCGAGCTGGTTGTGACGTACCGCTTCCGCGCGACGTTGTCCTGAAAAAAGCGTTTGTGAACGTAAAGAGCGGGGACAACGCGTGCTTTTTGTGGTCTGTCGTCGCCAGTTTCTACCCTGCTGCTACGAACGTGAGTAGGAACACATCATACCCACACTACTCGGCGGTACTTCGCACGGACGATATAACTCTTCCCGTGACGTTGGATCAGCTGGCCAAGTTCGAGAGGTTCAACGACATATCCGTAAACGTGTACACGTGGTCCGACGGAAGCTGTGCGCCTCTGCGTTTGACCGAGGACAAGCGAGAGAGACACGCGAACCTGCTACTGGTGCAGTATCCCAAGGAGCCTCAACAATATCATTTCGCGTGTATTCGCAGCCTGTCGAGGCTCATTTCGAAGCAACTCGGCAATCACAAGAGTCAAGTATTCGTTTGCGAAAGGTGACTTAAATATGGAATATTTCGATCGATATATTATTTATTCTTATGTTCTATTATTAATGCTATTGTTATCGTTGTAGATGTCTGAGCTATTTCTACTCATCCGAACAATTGACCAAGCATACCGTGGACTGCCAGCGTCTGAACGAGTGCATCGTCAAATTGCCGTCCGTGGAGGATAAATGGTTGCAGTTCAAGAACTTCGAAAATAAGGAACGAGCGCCATTCATCGTGTACGCGGACTTCGAATGCATGCTGGACGACGTCGAGGCTGCGGAGCGGTGTCGTACATACACGTACCAGCAGCACAGAGCGTACAGCGTGGGATATTACATTCATTGTTACAGCGACGCGTCTCTGTGCCGTTATCGCGCGTATCGACACGAAACCGAGTGCGTGAAGTGGTTCGTGCAAGAACTCCGTGACTTTGCGAACATTGCATATTCGCGGTTGCGCAACGCCAAACCTATGGACTTGTTGACGAATCAGCAGTGGCGTAGTTTTAACGATGCGAGCGTGTGCCACGTGTACGGGCAACCTTTCGTCGACACGGACAAAAAGTGCGCGACCATTGCCACTCGACGGGTGAGTACCGAGGCGCGGCCCACGTGTCCTGTAACTTACAATTCCAACGATCGTACACGACACCGGTCGTATTCCATCATCTATCCGGATACGGCGCGCATTTCATAATTAAGAAGTTGGCGTCCGCGTTTGAGGGACAGATCGACCTGCTGCCAGTGACGAAGGAGCGGTACATATCGTTCACCAAGCATGTAAAGGGAATCGACATCGAGAACAACGATTGGAAGAGGGGATTGAAGTTTCGTTTCATAGATTCGTTGAAATTCTTAGCCGCTAGTCTGGAGAAACTCGCTTCGAACCGTGGTAAGGAACGACTCGCGATTCTACGACGCGAGTTTCAATCCCTGTCCGACGATCAGTTCAATCTCATGACCAGGAAGGGCGTCTTCCCGTACGACTACGTGACGTCGTACGCCAAGCTGAACGATACGGGTTTACCGTCCTGCGAGGCGTTTTATAACCGACTGAACGATAACGCCGCGTCGGAATCTGACTACGGGCACGCCGTGAACGTATGGAATACTTTTCGCGTACAGACATTGGGCGAGTACAGTGATTTATATTTAAAAACAGATGTATTGTTACTCGCCGATGTATTCGAAAGTTTCCGCACCGATTGTATCGCGAGTTACGATCTGGATCCCGCGGATTATTTCCCGCTACCGAGTTTCACGTGGGACGCAATGCTCAAGTACACCGGCGTATGATTAGAGCTTCTGACGGACGTGGACATGTTACTGTTCGTCGAGCGCGGCATACGCGGCGGGCGGAGCTAGTGTTCGCACAGGTACGCGCGTGCCAACAACAAGCACCTGCTTGCAGATAAGTTCGACAAGTCGGAGGCGTCGACATATCTAATGTACTTCGACGTCAACAACTTGTATGGATGGGCGACGTCTCAGGCTATGCGGAAAGGAGGGTTTCGATGGGTGGACGGCACGACAGTGGCTGCGCTCGACGTTTCATCCCTACCCGATGGCGAGGACTCCGAAGAATCCGAGGGATACCGGTTGGAGGTTGACATCGAATATCCCAAGGAGATCCACGACGCCCATGCCGACCTTCCATTCTGCCCGGTGCGCGAGGACGCACCAGAAGGAAAACAGACTAAGCTGCTTGCCACGCTCGACGATAAGGAGCGATACATCATCCACTATCGCTACCTAAAACAGTGCGTGCGACACGGTTTACGCGTGACGGGAATTCATCGGGTGTTGCGATTCGATCAGTCACATTGGTTACGCGACTACATCCGATTGAATACCGATTTGAGGACGCGCGCTACTAGTGAATGTCAAAAGACTCTATACAAATTAATGAATAACGCGGTGTACGGGAAGACAATGGAGAATGTGCGGAATCGCGTAGACGTGCGACTGGTGACGCGGTGGGACGGTCGTTACGGCGCGGAAGCGCTGATCGCGAAACCGAACTTTCACAGTCTCACGATCTTCTCGGAGCAGTTAGTAGCAATCGAAATGCGTAAACTAAAAGTGAAGTTCGACAAACCGATATACGTGGGTATGAGTGTGCTCGACATATCGAAGGAATGTTTGTATGAATTTCACTACGCATATATGCGCGCGGAGTTCGGTGATCGGTGTAAGGTTCTGTACACCGACACCGATAGTTTAATGTATAGTCTGGAAAGTGAGGATATACAGGGTGTCCGCGGGAAGACTGGACAGCCGGTTTTCTCCTAAAGTATTGGAGAAATAAAAAATAAAAAAAATATGGAATTGCATGGTTCTGCGACACTTCCCTTTCGATACGACGAAGAAAAGAATTTCTTAATACGCTGTGATGGATATTTCACCCTCGACTGCGGGGGCTCGACCTGAATTCTCTACGTTCAGCTCAGGATTCATACCTTTTTCCGGAAAAAGCCATAAAAATCTGGTGAGGCACTGCGAAGGTCTGTCCTCGCCACGGGGTACCAGGTCGCATCTCCTTGAAGGGCGTTGCTCCAGAATTACCCTGTATCATTAATGCAGTGTGTGATCCGACTACCCTCCGTATAATCGGTCTGCGCGAAGTGGGGCGCAAGTTCGATCATTATCGGTACTCCTGCCCGAGAGGAATACGATTTACTTTAATTATAGTACATGTGTGTTTGGAATAAGAGTGTTTCAATCGCCTTCTGAATTCAATAACTGGCATCCAGACATCTACAGGGTGTCCGCGGGAAGAATGGACAGCCGGTTTTTTCCTAAAGTATTGGAGATAAAACAATAAAAAAAAAATGGAATTGCATGGTTCGAGGGGGCCAAATTATTAGCCGAGACGAATTTTTTTTATCGATTATTATTTTAAAAGATACGATGGTCAAGCTCGGTTTTTTTAAATGGAACTATTTTTTTAGAAGAGGTGACTTGATAGTGCGTTCCAAGACAAATTCAATAAGCTTTAATGTATAAACTTTATTTCCACTGGTTTTTGAGATAATGCGATTGCGACTTTCACTGGAAGAAAACCCGCTGGAACAGCAAGGACCGGGGACGGTCTTGCTGTCGCCACGGGTGGCATTGCCTGTTGAAACCGATATCTACCTGCCAAAGGTCTGCGCCAGGAATGGCAGGCCCAAAGGCTGGACAATTCTTTTCCTTCAGAAATGCTACTTAGGTAGGTACATCTGCGGTATCGCGAAGCGCACCGTTACTTTTATTTCGCACTTGCTTCTACGCTCGGATGGTCGGTTCTTTTGGGAGGGATGCAAGTTCGATTGGTTAGGTTAGGAGGAGTGAAAGTTGCTAGACTAAATTTCAATCATAGGGAGCAGATTGTATCAGAACCATTTGGATTTGCATTCCTCACAAACGGCTGCTCTCTTGAAGAGGCCCTCTTCACAGCAATGCCCACCTTCTCTCGCACGGAATACGTTAACGCTTGCTTTTGTTCTGATATTGAAGCTCGTGTTTATACTCGAGAGGACCACGCGTCGACAGCGGGCTACCCCTTTTCTTCCTGTGTCTCTCCACGAGCCGTGTTGACGGTGGATTGTAGGAGCGTAGATATCTGGATGCCAGTTATTGAATTCAGGAGACGATAGAAACATTTTATTACAAAACACACATGTACTATAATTAAAGTAAATCGTATTCCTCTCGGGCAGGAGTACTGATAATGATCGAACTTGCGCCCCACTTCGCGCAGACCAATTACACGGAGGGTAGTCGGGTCACACACTGCCCAAATGATACAGGGTAATTCTGGAGCAACGCCCGTCAAGGAGAGGCGCTGGCACCCCGTGGCGAGGACAGACCTTCGCATTGCCTCACCCGATTTTTATGGTTTCTTTTTCCGGAAAAAGGTACGAATCCTGGGCCGAACGTAGCGAATTGAAGTCGAGCCTCCGCAGTCGAGGGTGAATTATCCATTACAGCGTATTAAGAAACCGTTTTCTTCATCGTATCGAAAGGGAAGTGACGCCAATGGATTCCTTATGTTTTTCTGACGAAAAGCATACCAAATATCATGCAAATCGCACTACTTTGACACAAGCTATTTGTACTCCCTATGTAAAAGTTGTCCGATTTACACGACATTTGCCATGATTTTCATCGGAAATCCCCAAGGAATCCATCCGCGACACTTCCATATCCATACGATAAAGAATAAAGAATAAAGAATTATTTTATTTCCTAACCAGATTTGAAATTTCAACGCCTGTTTATACTGGAGAGATAAGGATTTATACTCGAGAGATAAGGAATCTGTCTTTAATTTGAAAGGAGGACGATGCAGGCGGAACCACGCGCACTCAACGGTGTACCCCTTTTCTTACTGTGTCTCTCCACGAGGCGTATTGACGGTGGATAATACTTTCCAATTCCTATATTTGTGGCATCTTTCTCGCGTGCGTCGGGACAAAAGCGATCTCAGAGCCAGACGAAAATTCATTCGCTCTTTACGATCGATAATTTATTATTTCTCCAAGAACGTTTCGACAATATCTGTTTGCCAAATTTGTAAAGGCCAATAAAAAACGTGGTGACATTGTCCAGTCTGAGTTAATCCGTATATTGCTCTGTCGGTGGGTAGTGCGTACGATGACTTCGGACCCGTACTATGTACCGTTGCCTACCGCCGACGCGCGGAAAATCCGCTCATAAACCGCGACTCTGGCAAGACACCGCGGCCGATCAGTCCGGTTAGTTTTTGGTAACCAGATGTGTCCTCCACCTCTATTTCATCAGGGTAATTCTGGAGGTACGCCCGTCATCTCGTGGCAAGGACAACACCCCGCAGTGCCCATCGAATTTTATGGCTTTCGACCCTCGAAGGGTTTGTAATACCATTAAGAAGTGAGAAATGTTCAGGATTTCAAATGTTTGCTTCTTTTCTTCATCGTATCGAGGGCGAAGTGGCGCCAATGGATTCCTGGCGTTCCGTCGATTAAAATCATACCAAATTTCATGTAAATCGGACTATTTTTAACCAAGTCAAGTCAGCTTGAAATGATATAAATCGATATTCCATGGAATTTCCTTCATTATGGTCCGAATTACGTCGTTCTTAGTGTCAGCTTCATCGGCGAAACATAAGGAATCGATAGGTGTCGTTTTTGCAAAGATCTGATGAGAAATGCGCAAGTCGAAGGTTTCTCACTTCTTATTAGGCATTCGAGCCCCTTCGCGGGTGGAAAGCCATAAAATTCGGTCAGCCACTGCGAGGGGTTGTCCTCGCCACGGGGTACCAGGCCGCCGCATCTCCTTGACGGGCGTTGCTCCCTAATTACCCTGTATCTGGTTAGGAAATAAAATAATTCTTTATTCTTTATCGTATGGATATGGAAGTGCCGCGGATGGATTCCTTGGGGATTTCCGATGAAAATCATGGCAAATGTCGTGTAAATCGGACAACTTTTACATAGGGAATACAAATAGCTTGTGTCAAAGTAGTCCGATTTGTATGACATTTGGTATGATTTTCGTCAGAAAAACATAAGGAATCCATTGGCACCACTTCCCTTTCGATACGATGAAGAAAAGGGTTTCTTAATACGCTGTAATGGATAATTCACCCTCGACTGCGGAGGGTCGACTTCAATTCGCTACGTTCGGCCCAGGATTCGTACCTTTTTCCGAAAAAAGCCATAAAATTCTATGGTCACTGCGGGGTGTTGTCCTCGCCACGGGGTGACGGGCGTAGCACCAGAATCAGCCTGTTCCTACCTTTTTAAGAAATAAAATAATTCGTTATTCCCTATCGTATGGATATGGAAGTGTCGCCGATGGATTCCTTGGGGTTTTCCGATGAAAATCATTACAAATGTCGTGTAAATCGGACAACTTTTACATAGGGAGTACAAATAGCTTGTGTCAAAGTAGTGCGATTTGCATGATATTTGGAATATAAGGATATAAGGAATCCATTGGCGTCACTTCCCTTTCGATACGATGAAGAAAACGGTTTCTTAATACGCTGTAATGGATAATTCACCCTCGACTGCGGAGGCTCGACTTCAATTCGCTACGTTCGGCCCAGGATTCGTACCTTTTTCCGGAAAAAGAAACCATAAAAATCGGGTGAGGCAATGCGAAGGTCTGTCCTCGCCACGGGGTGCCAGCGCCTCTCCTTGACGGGCGTTGCTCCAGAATTACCCTGTATCATTTGGGCAGTGTGTGACCCGACTACCCTCCGTGTAATTGGTCTGCGCGAAGTGGGGCGCAAGTTCGATCATTATCAGTACTCCTGCCCGAGAGGAATACGATTTACTTTAATTATAGTACATGTGTGTTTTGTAATAAAATGTTTCTATCGTCTCCTGAATTCAATAACTGGCATCCAGATATCTACGCTCCTACAATCCACCGTCAACACGGCTCGTGGAGAGACACAGGAAGAAAAGGGGTAGCCCGCTGTCGACGCGTGGTCCTCTCGAGTATAAACACGAGCTTCAATATCAGAACAAAAGCAAACGTTAACGTATTCCGTGCGAGAGAAGGTGGGCATTGCTGTGAAGAGGGCCTCTTCAAGAGAGCAGCCGTTTGTGAGGAATGCAAATCCGAATGGTTCTGATACAATCTGCTCCCTATGATTGAAATTTAGTCTAGCAACTTTCACTCCTCCTAACCTAACCAATCGAACTTGCATCCCTCCCAAAAGAACCGACCATCCGAGCGTAGAAGCAAGTGCGAAATAAAAGTAACGGTGCGCTTCGCGATACCGCAGATGTACCTACCTAAGTAGCATTTCTGACGGAAAAAAATTGTCCAGCCTTTGGGCCTGGCGTAGACCTTTGGCAGGTAGGTATCTATTTCAAAAGGCAGTGCCACCCGTGGAGCCAGTAAGACCGTCCCCGGTCCGTGCTATACCAGACAGTTTTCTTCCAGTGAAAATCAATAAATTTGCAAGCGCAATATCTTAAAAACCAGTGAAAATAAAGTGTATATATTAAAGCTTATTGAATTTGTCTTGGAACGCACTATCAACTCAGGTCTTCAGAAAAAATAGTTCCATTTGA
Source organism: Andrena bucephala (assembly GCA_947577245.1). Lineage (NCBI taxonomy): Eukaryota > Metazoa > Arthropoda > Insecta > Hymenoptera > Andrenidae > Andrena > Andrena bucephala. The sequence continues at coordinate 46,337,626 of OX387716.1, read as the reverse complement.
AAAACCGAACTTGACCATCGTATCTTTTAAAATAATAATCGAAAACAAAATTTGTTCGCGCTAATAAATTGGCCCCCTCGAACCATGCAATTCCCTATTTTTTTTATATTTTTATCTCCAATAGTTTAGGAGAAAACCGGCTGTCCAGTCTTCCCGCGGACACCCTGTATAGCGTAGAATAGTCAAAATTGTATATAAAGTAGAATAGTCAAAATTGTATAGCGTAGAATAGCCAAAATTATATGTATATATGTATACAGGGTGTCCCAAAAATGCTGCGGTTCCTTGAAGGGGGTGATTCAGGGGGTGATTGCAAACAACTTTTTCCTTTGCGAAAATTCTCTCCGAGGTTTCGTTAACGAGATAATAACAAAAAGCACCGACCAATCAGAGCGCGAGCCTTCTGCTGGAGATCCCGCGCTAGCGTGGCCGCGCGCCGAGCCGCGCTGCGACTACGAACAAGCAAGGCGGCATGCACCGAAGGAAATTGCGTAGAATGGCAAATGAAAAAGACGTAACAAAAAAATCGAAACTTTTGCCATGGTTTGTTTGCCATTTGAAGTGAACAATGAAAAAAGGATAAATGGATGAAAATCACGTGTAACGTAAAAAGACGAATACCCAGTTGTTTTTTTTTTGGACGAATCGAAAATAATAATTATTTGGAATGAGAGGATAAGGAACACGTAAATTTCCTTTTTTAATAACGTACAAACGAAAAGGTAATGCAACAGGGAATGAGTGAAAAGTGATCGTAGTTCGTTATTGTGATAAAAATCCGTAGTTCAATAACGGCCAACACTGTTGTTGATAATGAATAAATCCGTTTAAAAACTGCGAAGAAAAATTTGCGTACGGAAATTTGCAGAATTATCGCCGGAAATAAGCCATAGCCTGCGTTAGGCTTAAAAAATAATAGTTGCCAATAATGTAACTAAAACTCACCCTTGTCGAAAATTCACCTGCAACTTGAAAACTTGTGTCACTGGGTCACTGAACCGATCCTGGTCATCGATGGACGAGCCCAGTGCATAGCTGATCCCAGGTATACGACACCACCCAAAGTTAAGGGTCGAAATGTCAGGTGCGTCCAGGTCAACGTACCGAATATTCACTTCACTGCACGGCTACTAACACTGATCACTTTATTTACTTTTCATGGAATGTGTTGTTCCTACGTTATAAAAATTGGTGGCCCCGAAAGGGGCCGATTGTTGTTAATTGATGAGTTGCTCCACATGGCGACCGTCATTGTCCACGCATAATTCAGCGCGGAGAACTAGTTGTCTTTGGACGCCCCGTAATGTTTGCGGCGTTATGTTTTCCACCGCTGCGTGGATAAGCGCAATTGCTTCCTCAGGCGTGTCCACCGGCTGACGATACACCTCATTCTGAAATAATTGTTGTACAACAAATACAAAACGTAAGTAAAAAAAAAAATATCTACAACAGGAATAAGTAAAGAGTAACAGCAATAATCAAATTACCTTCAGGTAGCCCCAGAAGAAAAAATCCAGCGGATTCATATCCGGTGACCGTGGGGGCCACGCAACGTGGGCCTCTTGCCCGCGGTGGCCGATCCACCTGTCCTGAAAGGTTTCACCTAAATAAGCGCGGACAATATTGACGAAATGTGGCCCAGCTCCGTCATGCTGGTAGTACATGTTCTGTCGGATCTCATATGGAATATTGTCCATAAGATCCGGCAGAACATGTTCTAAAAAATATTTATACGCTGGGCCGTCCAGCCTGTCTGGCAGAATGTACGGCCCAACGATAAATTCGCCACAAATGCCGGCCCATAGGTTGATCGACCAACGGACTTGTGCTGCACGTGGACGAAGCGCTAGAGGATTTTCGTCGCTCCACACATGCATATTGTGGGAATTGAAGCAACCTTCCCTGTTGAAAATTGCTTCATCCGTCCACAATATGTATGTGGTGAACGACGGATTCCTTAGCACTTCTCCCAACAGCCACCTGGAATATTGAACCCGCTGGATGTAATCCCCGGCGTGCAAATGTTGCACCCGTACATATTTGTACGGATGCAACCTGCGATCCCTGAGGATTCGGTGTATCGTCGTCTTGCTGACACTAGAACAAAATGCAAAAACATCCACTATTTGATAACATTTTTTTTCTTAATTAATAATTGCCGCAGTTATCTTGAACTGTGACTTACTTTAGGCGACGGCTCAAGATGCGCACACTGATCGTGGGGTCGGCTTCAACGGCGTCGAGGATTCGCTCGATGGTGCCCGGATTTCGCGCTGCTGCGGGTCTGCCCACCTCGCTGCCTCGCGGCATCATGGACCCCGTCGAGAATAGCCTCGATGCTAACCGACGAAATGTATCCTCGTTTGGCGTTTGGATAGCAGGATATTCTAGCGCAAATGCTCGCGCAGCAGCACTTGCGTCCCCGTTGTTCCGGGCGTACACCCAGAACATCCTGTAGTATTCTTGGGCCGTGAACATTTCTGCAACGCGATTGCTAGCTGATTGACAGGATTTTTCCAAGCAACTTCCGCTACCCCCAAGTAGCTTCTCTGGTTCCATTATGAGTTAACTCCCACCAGGCCAAGAGGCTTTAGGTAAAAAGAAGCCAGCACATTTTCGAAACACACGTGTTTTGCAGAAGTGCAACGAACACTTTCACAAAAGCCCGCGCTCCGTCCTTCTACTGCCAATGTACCCATTGTTTCGAGATAGAAAACAGACACCACGTGTATCGGTTCGAAAAGGTCCGAAGGGAAGAGAAGCAGAAAGTCTTCGAGTTGCTATAAAGAAGAAAATGCATACCATTCCTGTTTCCCCTTTCCAAAACCCTGAGTTCACGTCTGCTACGAGGCGGAACCAATTAAGTCATAAATTATCCGAAACTGTAGGAAACCGTTCTCTACCGCCGACTGGCGGGACAATACGGTCATAAACCGCGACCCTGGCGAAATGCTCTGGCTGATCAGCCTGATTAATTTTGGAGAACTAGAAATTACAGAATATTATCCAGCATCAATACGTCTCGCGGAGAGACACAGGAAAAAAAGTGTAGTCCGCTGACTGCGCGTAGTCCCGCCTGCTTCGTCCTACCCTCAAATTAAAGACGGATCCCTTATCTCTCGAGTATAAACACGCGCTCGAATTTCAAAACACAAGCACGTGTCGACGTATTCGGTGCGAGAGACTGTGGGCTTGAAGTCCCATTGGCCGCAAACTAACCAATCGGGCCTGCTTATCTCTCGTGTTTAAACACGCGCTCGTCGCCGCCGCCGCCGCCAATCGTTTCAGCGGTTCGACCATAGGACGGGTGCTCGCCTCCACAGCCGCTTTCGTAGCCATTTTTCAAATTTTCAAGGCCAAGCACTTGGCATTTACGTATAACGTCACTGACTTTGGCGATTTCCACCTTTGCGTTCCCGCCTCGACGTTTCGTCCCTTTTTGGTGTTTCGTTCCTTTTTTATGTTTCGTTTGTTTCTGTCGATGACGTCGGTGATGTTTTCGCGTATACTGCGCGTCGGCATTGCTCGAGGTTATCGTAATCGTCGCCGTCGGCTCGTTGGACATTTCGTGTTGCACGATGAATGACTCGCGGTTTACTCATGTCAGCGAGCTACGGCGAACTCGTTAAATCCTCTTCGATATCGACCTTCCTTCATGGAACTATCCTTATCCATCACCACGAAATCGAATCGTCGACGCCAGCATCTCGCGCACAAGTCGTTGAACGACTCGGACGTCATGTCTGTGTTTACGTGATCGTTGTACACAGGACGCAAGTTCGTGCCGTCTTGTTTGAATAGCATGAGAAAATTTGCCTTATGACTGACATAAATAAAAACAATCCACATTCGCATGACGACCCATGGAGAAGTATTCACGTATCGCGTTCTGTTCGTCGCACACCACGTCGTCGAACACGAAGATCGAATCTTGCCGAGCGTCTCTGGGTGGGACGATCTCAGCATTGTCCAAGTAAGGAAAGTATTCGATTCCATCGACAAGCGACAATATCTGCTCGAGATATCGATACTTTGGCTGATGCAACGATTTCGAGAACACGTCCACGTTCTCGAAACGCAAACCGTTCGGACTCTCTAACATACTTAGAATCACGTTCGTTTTTCCACATCCTGACGGTCCGCAAATCACGCCTCGCACGCTGTTCGGCAACAACGGGCCGTGTCTGTTCGATCGACTTGCATCTCTATCATCCTCAAGCATTCTGTTCGCGGTCACGCGAATAACGCCCGACTGTTTCGAGAATCGCAAGTTTGCGGTGTTAATCAGGTACTCGCGCGCGTGTGACGAAGGATGACTATTTATGTTCGTGGCATGCGTCGCGCAGGTTACTATCACTGTGATCGGCTAAGCGTGCGTACGCGTTTATTATTGTAGTAGCTATCATGGTTAGTCTAAAGCCGGGTCCAGACCTGAATGCGTATACGCTGAGCAGGCTGAGCGCGCACGAATGACGCATGCGGAGGGGTCGAAAGTGCCATTGTGTCTTTCTTCACCGACTTCTGTGCTTAACTTATCCCACTCCGCAGTCGTAAAGATGGTGTGATACATAGTTAGCTAAATAAACATACAGCTCAACCCTCCGAGTCATCCTGTTTACCAATACAGAGTGATTGTCCACCGACGCCTGTCAAAGAGTTTCCACCTGGTACCCCGTGGCTAGGACAACCCCCTGCAGTGCCTCACCGAATTTTATGGGTTTGGATCCTTCAAACGGTTGGAATACCATTAAAAAGTCAGAAATGTTCAAGAGTTCCGCATTTCTTATCACATCTTTGCGAAAACGACGTCAATTTATTCCTTATGTTTCGCCGATGAAACTGACATCAAGAACAATGTACTTCAGATCATAATGATGGAAATTTCAGGAAAAATTTATTTATATCATTTCAAGCTGAATTCGTTAAAAATAGTCGGATTTATATGAAATTTGGAATGATTTTCATCGGAAAAACATAAGGAATCCATCGGCATCCCTTCCATATCGATACGATAAAGAATAGGGAATTATTTTATTTCTGAAACAGGTATGAATCCTCGATTGACCGCAGCGATTCCAGGTCGGCACCCCGGTGTCAAGGGTGAAAAAATGAAATATTCATTACAGCGTATTAAGAAATTCTTTATTCTTTATCATATTGATATGGAAGTGACAGCAATGGATTCCTTATGTTTTTCCGATGAAAATCATATGCAATGTCATATAAATCGAACTACTTTTGCATAAGGTGACGTACCACGGGGTGTTATCCTCGCCACGGGGTACGAGGCGGCATCCTTGGACGGGCGTCGCTGGTGAATCACCCTGTCTAGTCATACCAACTAGTCATCCGCGCAATCCTCCACAACATCCTTGAATCTTTGCACCCTTACGCATCAACCCCTCCACTTCTAGCTAGTACCTTGGGCCTAAGACCGTAAGACCGTATATATATAAGTCCGTAAGCCGCAGGGCCAGTTCAGTTTAGTCTCTGGTCAACGGACGAACCTCTACTTGTATTAAATATACATATCCAATTCAAAAAGTGTTGTTTTTCGATATTACAATCGGTGACTAAAACGTATCGTGAGAATCTAAGAGTGCTCGATCTAAAACTCTTGTGCGTCTTCACACCCAGACCGTCACAATGACATCGAAGGAACAACTCATTATTGCGAGCGCAGCTTTTCTTTTAACGTACAAATTATTAAAAGAAAAGCAAACTAAACACAAAGTAGAGAGACGATGGTGGATAACGGAATTATATAAACGCAGAAATGAAGAGGGACACAATATCTTGAATGAATTAAAAGTTGAGCTTGGCACGGGACAGTTCAAGAATTTTGTGCGATTGTCCAGTGAGGATTTTGAAGTACTCATTCAGATGATCGGTCCAAAAGTGATGAAGAAAGATACTCGGTTCCGGGACGCTATTCCCGTTTCGCTGAGGTTGGCAATAACATTACGCTTTCTAGCAACAGGCGATTCGTATACAAGCTTGCAATATGTTTTTAAAGTGTCAAAGCAAGCAATATCGACTATAGTAATGGAAGTTTGTCCTGCGCTAATTGAAGGTTTAAGAAGTCATGTAAAGGTAAGTCCAACCTACAAATTTCATTTTATTATTTATTTATTTATCTATTTATTTATTTATTTAAACGGGACTAGCCCTTAGTCAACAACTATACAGTCAGTAAGAAATGATTGTGTGAGGTAATACATGAATACAAAGTTACAAGGTATACAATGCAACCGCATATTGTTATTGAACAGGAGTAATTTTGCGCACCGCTGTTAGAAAGGGCGCTAGTGCATTGTTAAAGAAATTCAACTCAAAGCTATGTTTGTTCGCCAGGTTGGATATCCTGCTTATGGGATCGGCATGTCCTACACTAGTCGTTAGGAGCGTATTATACTTTTGTATGTATCTATTTAACGTTTCATTTTCTATTGGATTTGTGGTGTCGGAGAAGAACATAGTCGGGGGATAAATATGAGTGGATTGTGATGGGAAAGGGGTTGTGAGAGGGATATTATAGTTAAGATATTGGTCATATTGATCATATTGACCCATGTCCGCCTTTTTTTTTTTTTTTTTTTTTTTTTTTTTTTTTTTTTTTTTGAGGGGGAAAATGCTTTATGCATACCCCGGTATTACTACCGGGGTTATGTGGGACTCTCCGCCACCTAGGCGGGCTACCCACTAAAAACCCCCTCCGTTTACCCCCTTATCTCTGCCCTTAGGGGGAGGGGCGGACGTCTAAGTACTACTTGCTCCCTCCCCCCTCAGATACCTGAGGGCAGCCTCATTCTCTAGGCTACAGCCTACAGAGACCCCATTACATGCAGCTCCCATACGGGACCACCACCTTCTTGTACTCCACGGTTAAATACGCGAGTAACCCATTCATACGCACTCAACGAATAAATACGCGAGTGCCACAGCACATACATACTCTAACAACGGTTAAATACGCGGGGACGACACATCCTAATTAACATAAAGCGGTTAAATACGCGGCACATCCATACCTCATCCACACTACCACGGGGACCCATCCCCACCTTCTCCCCATTATCCGGGGTCCATATTACAGGCGGGGGACAAAACCCTCCTCCTCTTCAACGGTCGCTGGGCCCTAGGGGGGGGGGGTTAGCCCCCCTCCTCTTACCATTCCTCCTTCTTCTTTCGGCCGCTACCCTGGCTGCTTCCGCCCTAAGGGCTTCACACCTAGCTGCCCTCTCCTCCTTTATCTTGGCTTGTTCTTTCGCTGCCTTGTCGCCGATACACTTACGGGCAAACACCCTAAGGGCGGCCCACTTGGTGGGGGATTCTACAGCCGCTCCTACTATTGACTGGGGCTCATACGGAGATCCCAGGGCCACCCTCAGAATTCCCCTCTCCGCAGCATACTCCGTACACTCCATCAGGAGGTGAAACGCATCGTCAACAGTTTCACCTCCGCACGCCTCGCACGTCCTGCAGCTGGCCTTCCCTATCCTGGCCTTAAACTCATTAAAGGGGCCGTGTGAGGTCAGCAACTGTGTCAGCCAATAGTCGGTCTGACACAGCTTTCCTTTTTCCCCCACAAAGGTCCGGACGGAGGGGACCAGCCTCCTCGTCCACACCCCATACCTAAAATCATCCCAGCCCCGCTGCCACTCCCTCATGGCATCTTCAAGGGCCTCTTTTTTGCGGGAGGCGGCCCTAGCTTTAAGTAAGGCAGGGTCCCCCATGTACACCGGATTGGCCCTATCCTCAGCCTTGTCATCGTAAATCCTTTCCCACATTTTTGTCTTGATATCGATCGGCATCCTACCCGCCAGAACACATAGGGCCTGGTAGGACACCGATCGATACGCTGAGGTGACCCTGCACAGGGCCGATCTCTGCGCTCGCCTCAGGAATTTCCTATTGGTATCAAACTGCATTACAGAGGCCCAGACCGGTGCAGCGTAGAGCACCACCGACTCCCATACAGCATAGTATAGCCGGCGGGCATGCACCGTCGGCCCCCCGATGTTCGGGAGGAGCGATGACAAGGCCCCCATCACCTTATCCCCTCTCGTCACAGCCTCCTGGATGTGCTTTTTAAAATTCCTACGGCAGTCGAGCTCTACCCCCAGGTAACGCATCGACTCCGTAGATTTAACCTTCTGGCCCAGGATATCAATGTCAAAGATCTTATTACCCCTTTTTCCCGTGAGAAGGATGACCTCCGTTTTTTCCGGGGCTATCCTCAGGCCCGCAGCCTCAAACCATTTGCCAATACAGCTCATGGCCATAGCGGCTTTTCCTTCGAGCTGGGCCAGATCCCTGGCTGAAATCAGCAATGCCAGGTCATCTGCGTAGGCAATGACCCGGACAAATCTGTCCGGAGTCACCGCCCTGAGAACTCCATCGTACACCAGATTCCACAGGAATGGGCCCAACACCGACCCCTGCGGAACCCCGGCATATATCCCAGCCGTCACCTGGGCCTGGGAGGTGTATATACCGTGACGGACCTATCACTGAAATAATCCCGGATCACCCCCAATATGCACCTGGACACCCCCCTCCTCTCCAGCTCGCCCAGAATGACCTCCCAGTCCAGGGAGTTGAAGGCATTCCGCACGTCCAGAGCTACTAGTGTGCACAGACGATTTTTCATCGCGCACCTTTTTGCGAAAGTAACGACCTCATGCAGGGCCTCGACGGTCCCACGCCCCCTCCTAAATCCATACTGGGCCGCCTCGAAGGGGTCAGCCCCTATCTGTGCCTCTATTAGGGCCTTCACAGCGGACTCCCAAGCCTTACTCAGGGCGGGGAGCACACTGATAGGCCTGAAGGAGCCCGGCTGATTCGGGTCCTTACCCGGCTTCGGCAGGAGGACCACCCTCGCTTTCTTCCACGAAAGCGGGATGGTCCCCCTCCGAAGAGTATCCCTAACCATATCCCCGAATAGCCCAGGGTGGGACCTGAGGACACATGCCACGATCGCCGATGGCACCGCATCCATGCCCGGGGCCTTGTTAGATTTGAGCCTGTTGAGGACCTCCTCCACCAGGGGCCCATCCACCATTCCGATGGCTCTTTCATCATCTGGGGGGGGGGGAGAGACCATACCCCTTCCCCTCACCATCCACTCGGTGACCCCAGGGGGGCGGGACTGCGGGGGGGCTCGTGGTGAACAGATGTGCTATTACCTGGCGGACTTGCGCCGGGGTCATCTCCATCCGAGGGGAGACCCCCTTCAGCGTTGACATGACCGCTTTATAGGGCTTTCCCCATGGGTCACTGTCAACGCTGGTGCACATCCTGCTCCAGTGCGCCTCCTTGGACATCCAGATCTGTCGCTGGACCTCCAACCTAGACCTCGCGTATGCCATACGGGCCTCTTCGGCGTCCGGGGCTCCCTTCTTTTTTCGGCGCTGGAACCATCTTCTGGCCCTAAATGAGGCCCTCCTAGCAGACCCTCCTATCTCCTCGCACCACCAAAAATTAGGCTTCCGAGCCCCCCTGGGCAGAGAAGCCTTCGGTAGGGACTTCTCGGTCACCTCCTCGAGCATTCTCTGAAACTTGTCAGCTAAGGTCGCTGGGGGGGATCCACAGTCCATCCCCTCCTCAGCCCGCAAGCGATCCCGAAAACTCTCCAGGATAATCTCCATATCCATCCCCCTCGTAGAGTAACGGATCCACTCCGGAAGGGGGGGGGGGGGTGCAGGTCTCCGAGGAGGGTCGGCCAGCGAGTGGCACACGTACATGTGGTCGGAAAAGGAGTCATGGCGCATGACCTCACTTTTCCCCATTCTACGGGCAGTCACCCGGTCCGCCGACATTACGTCCAGGAACGCAACTCCTTTGTTGTGGCTCCTGAACGTAGCTTTAGCCATAAGCCTAATAGGGACCAGGTCCTGCCTGGATAAAAATTCCATACAGGCCTGTCCCTTACTATCCATTTTCTTCCCCCCCCCCCCCCCACGCAGGGGATTTAGCGTTGAAGTCCCCCGCTACTATAATCCCCTTCGCTAGGGCCCTGGCCTCCGTTACTACCCCATCAAGGACATCCAGAAACTCGCCGAATTCCGGGACCTTCTTCTTGGGCGGGGCAGTACACACTGATATATGTGCACCCCCCCACTAACGCCCCCACGATCCCTTCAGCGGCCATACCCTGTGCCCTCGTGGCATATCTGCCCCGGAAGCCAGTGACCCAGAGGGAAGCATGCCCCGAGGCATCGTTAAACCATTTATCGGACTGCTTATATGGCTCGGATATCATGACCACATCGGCGTCAAAAACAGCCATGTTCTGGATCATGATATCCTGAGCCAGTCTCGATCTATTAAGGTTGATCTGGATTACCTTTATCGGCATTCCTTAAATTTGCCCTCCCTCTTTTTGGCCCAGTATCCCTAGCCTCCGTTCGGCCCACACCTCTGTTCGCTGGACAGGCCAGCGAAGCCGTCACGTGAGCGGCTAAAGTGCCAGTGGCCCCACTCCTGGTGCATATTATGCACTTCGGCGGGTTGATGCAAGCCACTATCGTATGGCCGCCCTCTCCACACCTCCTGCAGATCTCCCCCCCCACCTAATGGGGCCCTACAGTCCCGTGCCAGGTGCCCCAGTTGGTGACACCTGTAGCACCTCTCGAGTCGCGGCAGAATCCGGCCGCGGACCATAGTCAGGCCCACCCTGAACCTAAGGCCCTCCGGACTGGTCTTTAATGCCGCCGTTGGGACCGCAATTATGGCAAGCTGGGACCCCATCGGGCCCATCCTTAGGACCCTAAGCTTCAGGTCCCTCGGATCGACCCTCAGGGCCGCCCCCAGCTCCTCCACCACCTCACCCCCTTCAGCCATGGGGTCAATGCCCCTGACCTCTATGGCGGACCAGTCCTGCAGCGGGGCACACTCTATCCCCGACTCCGTAAGCTTCGATCGTAGACTGCTCGCTACCTCAGCCGATTTCTCTTTCCTATCCAGCTCGAGGAGTATATGGCCCAGGCGGGTCCTTCTGACCCCGGTCACCCCCTCCAACACCCCCTTACCCTTGGCAACTAATGCCTTATAGGTGTCCAGGTAGGAGGTCGAGGGGGGCACCCTGACCAGAACAACCTCCGGCCTTCTCCTCGGAGGTCTCGATTTCTTCTTCGGGGCCACCCCTTGGTAGGGATTGGGCCCCGTCTTCTCCTGGTTAGCCTGGGATTTAGTACCCTGCACGCGACGGAGCTCCCTCGGTCCACCCCCCTCCATGGATTGATGGGACGCTACACCCTCCATGTGGGTTTGGGCCTTCTGCCTCTGCCGGTCGATCGCCGCCTTCTCCCTCTTCTCCCTTCTTATTTGCCCCTTAGTGGGAGGGGAGGGTACAACATTCTCACGGTTAGGGGGCAAACCAGGCCCAGGTCCCGACCCAGATTTCCCTTTATCCTTCACAGCCAGGGAAATATCGGGGGTCCCTTTTAATCCCGGGGACTCCCCTCCCCCTAGCACCTCCGAGAACAACCTTTTTTTTGCCATGGAGCTAACCCCCTGGTTATCAGGGGGAGAGTCCCTCGGCCTTTTCCCTTTTTTTTTGTTGCTTCGGCGGTTATCTTCTGCGGGCCTGACCCCTTCCCTGGGTCCTTGTACGCCGCAGGGTTTCCCAGCCGTACACAACTCCATAGGGGAACCACGTGGGGCGTCAGGCAATATCGCCTGGATGCCCTAGTCTTTACCCCCCTAGGAGGCCTCCCCTTCTCCTTATCTCTCTGGGTATCCCCCTTACCGGCCATCTTGGGATCCTTAGCGGGGAGACCATTCCCGGACTTGGCCCGCTGGCCCGCCGTCCATTGCTGAATGGACTGCGCAGCCATTACAGCAGCCACCGACTCCGAGGCCTTCCTACACCCCCCTTCAAGCTTGTCCGCAAATACCAACAAGGCCCCCTTCGTCATGGAGTTATCCTTTGCCACTAGGATTAACTCCCGACACACCTCTGTCAGTCCCGTTAACAACGTAGCTACCTCGGCCATCATGTTGCCAATTCCGATGTTTGGGGCAGCATACTGGACTAACTCCACCACCTGGGTCGCGTGGGTGCTCTTACCCTTCAGGCCCCCCGGTGCCGGCACCGCGAACAGTGGTTTGGAGGATACTCCCACCCCGGGGGGAACATCCTCCAAAACACCGCGCACAGGTGGAGGACTGCCACCACCCACTTTCTTTTCCGGGAGCCTCGACGTTGAGCTAGATCTATACCTGGATCTAACCCTCTCGCCAGGGTCCGAAGGGAGCCTCGTCAGCGTCACGGCCGGGTCAAGGTTAATCCCCATAAGAGGATGTCTAACCCCCCCCCCCCGCCTTCGTGCCACAGTTAATCCCCTTCAAATCCCCACCATTCTCGGCCTCCAGAGAGGGATTCACCCGCATCGGGGGGGTCCGCTGTAGAGTTTTCCCCCTCCATATGTTCGTCGGGGGCGTCTCCGGGATCACAGCCGGTGAACTGTTATCAAAGAGGACCAACAGCTCCTCGGCCTCGTTCGTCTTCACACACTCCTCCTTCATACGATCACTTCGATATTCTATGTCCGATTGAGAATTGCGAGGTCCTGCCGCTGTAGCTTCTACCAGTGGAACAGGTGTCAAATTGACACCCCCACTGGGGATGCTGGCCCGCCGCATCAGCACAGCACCATCGGTCTTACTACTTACGCTCAGCTCACTGCCGACATGGTGTCCGCCTGGAACATAATATTACTAATATGGTGTTCCACGATGGATGCGACCCTGACGGAGTATGACCGCAATTTGTGGGCTATATGTTCCCCATACGACCCGAACCTGTCGCCTTTCGTCGACGTATTTAATTGGTTGTATGTTTGTTGGAGTATGTCGAATGTTTGTTCGATGCGAGAATCTTCCTCGTTTCTTGCCCTTCTTGCTGCTGGTGGTGGTGGTGGTAGTGGTGGTGGTGGTGTTTGTACATTAAAATCTAATATTCTGGACGGTCCAGCAATTTCGCCATCGTCATTTGGCGGAGTGGATATTGTTGTTTCACCATACTCTGTCTCCATCTCCGTATCCAAAAAAGTTTCCTGTAAAAAAATATATCGAATTAGATTACTTGTTCAATCTCAATTAGTGTTCTTCATTTTTTTGTCATATACACAAGTTTTATAGTAATCCTTCCAGATATTTATGCAAGGTCAATTAATAACAACTGTCTCCTGAAATAACTCCTTAGTTATTGTTTTTCTGGAATATATTGTATTCGGTCGAGCAGACACATATTTTTAAAATTTTATATTGTCTGGGATATCATGGTGGCCTTCAGTTTTCTAAGTATTATGTTGTAATCGATAATTTTTGCCGAAACCACTAAATAACGAGTTCTTTGAGATGGTAGTTGTTATTCATTTACCCTGTACACATACATATATCGCGTTTTTTATATAGTTATGTGTTTTTCTAGATGCCTTCAACTACGGAACTCACTGCGTGGGGGCAATGGATGGGAAACACATTATACTACAATGCCCCGTTAACAGTACCAATGCATATTACAACTACAAATCCTTTTTTAGCATTGTATTGTTTACTCTTGTAGATGCAGACTATAATTTTTTATTTGTGTATGTTGGTTGCCAAGGTAGAATTTCGGACAGTGGTGTTTTCAAAAACACCGATTTGTACAAAAAAATTGAACGAAAAGATTTAGCCTTGCCCGAAGAGACTCCACTGCCTGGAAGGCATATTAACATGCCGTACTGACGTACGCCTAGTATGACTACTAGGTGCCGAGGCATTTCCTCTCACCGAAAATATAATGAAACCATACTCGGGAACTCACAGCAAAGGAAGCAGAGAAAGAATATTTAATTATCGTCTGAGTAGGGCACGAAGAGTGGTGGAGAATGTATTTGGGATATGTTCTTCAGTATTTCGTATTTTGAGGAAACCTATGCTATTGCAGCCGGAAAAAGCTGAGATTATTGCACTAACAATTGTGTATGTACACAATTTTCTGAGAAAGTCGAAAAGTTCAAGAGCATCCTACTGTCCATCAGGGATGTTGGACAATGACAGTAATGGAGAATTAGTAGCAGGTAGCTGGAGGACACAAACTACTGTAAACAATTCGTCGTTTCTGCCTGTTAATAATGTACCTCGAAGACCGTCTCAAAAATCACAAAACGTTAGACAAGAATTTACTAATTATTTCGTTACCAACGGAACTGTCCCTTGACAAAATGACTGTGCGTGACGGAAATTATTTAAATACACCCATTTTACTTACATTGTGTGTATTTACGGTTCGCCTGGGTTGATTTTTGTCCAGTAAGAAATGCATTCGTTTGAATGCGAACCATTTCGACCTATAGACCTCGTGCCTTGCTGAAATGTAACAATTATTTGAATAATTAAATAAAGATTGTGAATAATGTATTCTTTGAATACAGAATGCACTACAATACATTGTAGAAAAACAACAGTTTTTTTCGACGTACCTTTCCCAGTGCCAATGGAACGTTTTCCTTTAGACTTCTGTTGACGAAAGGATCCCAGCAAACTCGTCATTTTCTGACGTATATTGTCCTTGTCTATGCCAATTTCTCTGGAAATTGCTTGCCACGCGACTTTTTTTTTTGTTTTTTGAGAAATGATTGGGGTATGAGGGTTTCCATACAATTGGTTGCCTTTCATATGCCCCTATTAATTCCAGACATTGATGGTCTGACCACTCCATTTCCATTGTTGTATACTGTACATAAAGATGTGTAAATTTCTATTAATAGAATTAAATCGACTTCCTTTTGATCTAGTTGAGGGGGCACAATTAGTTTAAAGAATTAATACTGAATATTTTAGAGAGACATTCACTTCAATTTATATATGTGAATATTTAAGAATTAGTTTTATACGATTTTTGATTTCATTAATATTTATTGTGTGTATTTTAATTAAATTCATTTAAGTTCATAATAATTTGAATATTTAATGCTCAAATTCCATACGATGAATTGATGTACAGACGGTGTAAAAAGTATTCGTACAGTGACCAATTTAAAGTAAAACGTTGTATATCCATGTCAGTAATAAATTTTAACGGAAAATAATGATTAATAAATATTCTTCGATGTTTGTATAATAGATTTTGTATAAACAAAACTTTATTCCCTTTAACATTTACAAAGATATTATGAAAAACAGATAAACTTGTAGAAATGGACGCGTAAAAAGTATTCGTACAGTTGAATAAAGACTTAATAAATTATGGACATAAACTAAATATTTAATGTGTTGATAATTTGTGGGATTGCCTTTTGATTATATAATAGCTTCGAGGCTTCTTGGTATGGAATTTACTAGGTTGGATGTTATATTTTACTCTATTCTTCTGGCGGAGTGTCTTTTAAACGTTCTTTAGGCCCGGTGCAGACGAGCGGTTTGCGGCAGTTTGCCGCCGCGACAATTTGCCGCCGTGAGACGCGCGTGAAATTTTTCTAGCAGTTCACATGAGCGGTTTTGCAACGCCACGATTCGCGTTCTGCGCTTTCTTCTTCTTCTATCGTTATGGGTTTGAGAGAGACATTTTCTTGCGTTAAATAAACGCAAAACGCTCGTGTGAATTGCTTGTATATAAAACAATGTACTGCTTCGCCGTATCGCGGCAGCGTTCATTCGCGGTGAAGCGGTTCGCAAAAATTTGCGTCCCGTGTCAACTCCTTGATACAAATCTATGTTCTGCCAAAACGCGGCGGTACATAATTTGCCGCGACGGCAAACTGACGCAAACCGCTCGTCTGCACCGGGCCTAAAGAACGTTTAAAAGCCACTCCGCCAGAAGAGTAGAGTAAAATATAACATCCAACCTAGTAAATTCCATACCAAGTAGCCTCGAAGCTATTATATAATCAAAAGGCAAACCCACAAATTATCAACACATTAAGTATTTAGTTTATGTCCATAGTTTATTAAGTCTTTATTCAACTGTACGAATACTTTTTGCGCGTCCATTTCTACAAGTTTATCTGTTTTTCATAATATCTTTGTAAATGTTATTTAATAAGTTAATATAAAGTATTATTTGCATGATATTGTTCCGGCTATGGGGAGTCAACGCCCCCCCCCCCCCCTTGGACATCGTCGCAATATTAATAATTGAACAAGAAAACACTCAACACAAATATAATTCACTGTACACGAAGTTAGAATCGATAATTAGAAATTGACAAAGGATGTAGAGATATATAGAAGTAGTATTAAAAATAATAATAACTATTAATACTTACGATGGAAGTTGATCGCACTTTCAGCACAAAATATCCAACTTCTGTTCTGCACTGAAGCTTCTGCACAATTCTACACGCACTGAATACGAACTGTGTGGTGTACTGTTTGCGATAAACTGATCTTGCGATGCAAGCTTTCTTCGCAAGTTAACACTAAACTGACGCTATTGGTTTGCATTACAAAAACGGGGGTTGAAATGAGCTTTCTGATTAGTCATTTCCGAAAGGAGGGGATGAGGAAGGAAGAACTGTCGGTCGCAGAAGGTAAGGGAAAAATTAGGGTTTTTCCCGAGCCGCGGTTCCGGTGGATCAGAAAACCGCGTACGGTGTCGAACGGTAAAAATTTCACCCAAACCTGGTCCGCGATCATCTGGTACGCAGCTGAGCAAGCGAGGTTTATTATACTCTTGCCGGCCCTAAAACAATTTACAGAACTGCTTCTCCGTCTACTGTGATGTACAAAAATGACCATAATACATAGGTACTATGTGAGGGAAGTCACGGCAGAGAACTTCCTTCATTTCATTTGAAACACAGTTTCCAGTAATCGGTGACCGCGACGTAGTAAAGCCCTTCAAACATCTCAAGTAGTGTGGAGTGTAAAGGCGTTGTTTCGGCTACTGAACCAACCGCCGACGTTACCTTTATTATTTAAAAAAAAAAGGTACAAAAAAGCGCCAAGTATATAACCCCATCAAAAAGAATCCCATTTAAAAACAGTGTCGTAAATTAATATAAATTTATTAATGTGCCATATTTAACTTTATAAAAGTAATGATATACAAAAATCGCATCAATTATCACCAATGGCTATTTATATAAAGAAAAAAATGTATTAAATACAGTGTTGTCTCCTTATGGACTCGGTTTGGTGTACACGGTGTGGGTTTTTCGCTATCCCCACCACTACTGTCTCACTCTTGTCCGGTGAAGGCGACAGCGAGATGGAACGAGAGCGAGCGAGAGGCACTGAAAGCGTGCGAGGGCGGTACGAGACAGACGACGCGTTGATGTTTTTTCTCGCTCCGTCTTTTGGAGGCCGTGACATTCAATTTTTTTTCTTTATTTCTTGTCTCAGTGGTGTCTGGTCTTGTTTTATTTATTAACCAAGACAATTAACATTTTTTTCGGAGAGCAGCGCCAAGTATTTTGAATAAAATATTTATTCGTATTAAAATATTTATTTGTATAAAAATATATCTGCTTAATATTATTTAATACATTTTTTTCTTTACATAAATAGCCATTGTGATAATTGGCGCAATTTTGGTATATCATTACTTTTATAAAGTTAAATATAGCACATTAATAAATTTATATTAATTTACGACAATGTTCTTAAATGGAATTCTTTTTGATGGGATTATATACTTGGCGCTTTTTTTGTACCTTTTTATAAAAAAGGTAATTTTGTGGGGATTTCACATATTTTGTAGTGTTTATTAATAACTAAGGTCGGGGCCAGATATATTGGCCGGTGAATTCGTTTTCGCGAACAGCGATCGAGGAGAAATCAGCCACCTCCATCTGACGATCGTGGATTTGTAAACTGGATTTGCGTGGCCCTCGCAGGGCATGGTGGGGTAACGGGAACGCTGCTCGGCTCCGTCCGAACCTAGCCGTTTGGCTGTTATTTGTCCTTCGCGTAATAGTTGTGTGCGTTACGAAGCTATGCGTAGACCAATACGAGATGAAGCTATCGAGAAAGTATCAATGTTCTAACCAATAAAGCTCCTGAATTTTTTCGTAGCTAACGCACACCTATTCTGATGTGTGTATTTCTATGCTGACAGCTCGGTTTGGTCTACACCCCAGAAGCTTGGCACTATCCCCACCATTTCTGGCTCACTCTTGTTCTGCGAAGGCGAGAGCGAGATGGAACGAGAGCGAGTCAGAAAACGTTGAGAAAAGGAGCACCGAGGCAAGCAAAATGTGTAGTGGGAGAATACCCCTCACGAAACTCACCGGCCAATATATATGGTCCCGACTTTACTTAGATAAAAAAGCAAGATGTAGAAAAGGAGGCTAATATTTCCACTACCTTTAGGTGAAATCAGACGGGTCGTGGCTCCGCGAGCCGGCACGCCTCGTCTAGCTCGTCCATTTTGCTGGGCGAGCCGAGCCATGACCGATCCACCTTTCGACGTGCGCGTCAAGCATCCGCGTGCGCGCCTGACGGAACGTCGGCCTATTCGAACGCGTGTTTATACTCGAGAGATATGGGATCCGTCTTTAATTTGAACCACCTGCAGTCAGCGGACAATACATTTCCTTCCTCTGTCGCAGCAGCGTGCTCACGGTAAACTATTTCCCGCCGATAGATTTGAGTGATGGTCAATACGAATTAGGACTCGCGAACTTGGAGACGTTTCACACGATACCGAACATTGACTCGAGTAACGATAAATTCTATTTCGTCGTGAACTATGACACCGAAAACAACTCCATCGTCGACACCGCTAATGAAAGCATTACGATCCCCCACGGCTCCTACGAATTAGACGCTATCGCCGAGTACCTGAAGCAACGAATACTCGATCGATATCCTCGAACACGGGGTAACAACGAGAACGACGATGATGACAAGTACCCTCTAATGCTACGAGCTAACAACAACACCATGAAAAGCGAGATGTACTGTTCGTTCATTGTAGACTTTACGAAACCGAACAATGTGGATTCATTGTTAGGATTTTCGCCAAATCGTGTCTTATTGCCGAGAATCTGGCACGAGTCTGACGTACCCGTGATTATTATAAACGTTAACGTAATCAGAGTAACGTGCAACGTCACTACCGGCGCGTACAGCAACGATAAACTGGTACACACGATCCATGAATTTTCGCCTCGCGTGCCACCGGGATATAAGATATCGGAAACTCCGCGACACGTCATTTACCTGCCGATCGTCGCACGAGCAATACACGATCTAACGTTGTGCATCGTCGATCAACACGATCGTCCTATAGATTTCCGCGGAGAAGAAATAACGATTCGATTGCACGTTCAACGACGTCCACGCGATAGTCTAGCGCGAGTGTAGTATGTTAGTGTTAGATCACACGTACGAATCATCAATCGTCGCTGCTACTCCTATCGATACGTGAAAGTAGAAGAAGAATAAAGACGGGAGAAGCGATAAGATGAGCACCGGTAAGAAGTATAAGAAAATCATTGACTCGTCGAAACACACGTATCCTACGATCGTTAGGTTTCATCGTCGTCTATTAGACACGCAACCACGATATCGATTATTTTGGACGTGGCGAATACACCAACCTTCTACAATCGTATCACGAAGATCGAGTTACACACGTATAATCCATATGCCAACACGACGTTCGACAATAACGATGAGATAAGAATCCCCATACAGCAGCAAGATCTGTACACGCTTCCGTGCGAAAGATTTCTCTACATCGAAGGTCGTGGCACGTTGACGGCGCAGAACGCGACAGGTCCGGCAACGTCCACGACCGCTGTTCTAGACAATAATTGCGTTGCGTTCATGTTGGATGAGATTCGATACGAACTGAACGGTGTCGAGATCGATCGTTGCCGAAATCCAGGAATCACTACCACGTTGAAAAATTACGTTTCGTTGTCGGCCGATAGAAGCAAAGTGCTCGCGAATGCTGGTTGGAATTATGCCATCGATTACAATACGCGCCTATCGCGGTCATAGATTGTTCTAGGCAAAACGAGTCGTTGAAGAGCACCACGGTGGACGTGCGAATAGATTTCGAATGCAAAGAAAATGCCCCGCTAATACTTCTGCCGTCTGTTTGATCATGAACAATTACTACTTCTACTACTACTAATACTACTACTACTACTGCGGATACTGCTACTTTTTTAAAACGTCGATGTCGAAGACCTCACTTGCTGTTCCGACACCATCGCCGACGGTACTACCTAAACGAATAATAATGTTCGCCATTGTCGATCTGCAAGGTTTCAATATCGAACGCGAGTTCGTCGCCAAAGAGATCGCGATTCGCACAAACAGCAACAACGATAAAACGACGACGACGACGCCGACAATCAGTCATTTGATCTTCGAACCACCATACTTCTGGGAACATCTGAATTCGTGGGAGCATCGTCAAGCATCCTGGCTCGCGAAGCATCATCACGGGCTTCGCTGGTCTGACGGCTACGTTCCATACTCTAAACTACCGGGGCTTCTCACCAGCGTACTCGTGAACATTGACTTCGTCATCGTGAAAGCTGCGGAAAAGAAAACGTGGATGCTGCAACTACTACCTGACATAATCGTTGAGGATGTATGCAATTTATACGAACTGACAGCGCGAAAGATCAACAACAACAATAATAACAACAACAACGCTCGAACTGTCGAAGACGACGGCGGCTACGACGTTGACGATGATTATTGCGGAATCATGCCTGACGTTCCTAATCTGAAGTCTCTGTCTTCAACGAATGCCATTCGATGTGCATTTCACAACAACGGCGGTGTTTGCGCGCTGGAGAACGTCGAGAAAATACCTAATGTAAGTTATACACACATTGCATCTACTTTACGCGTCATATGCAGAGAAACGAATATGTAACAATTTTTTTTCTGTTTTCCATAGCGATTAACATAACGGCGGCGGCGATGAGAGCAATGACAGCGGCGACTGCTTCCTCTACCCACGAGCAAGAATTTCCCTCCCATACGAACGTTATTTTTGCGCAAATACTGATTCTACAATTTAAGTATGCATGCATTGAGGTACATTAATAAACACACAATGTTTTGAATAAAAATTATATTTATTTTAAAAATTTAAAAATTACAAAAATATTTTTATTTTAAAAAAAATTCGGCGTGATGTTACGTCCTGCAACACACAGAGAAAACACCAAATTATTATTACAGAAAGCGTTGGTGATAGCACGCGAAACACCAAACAATTAAAATTCACTCATACTCACTCTCCGAATAATCGCCGCAAACCCCAGAACTCGCCTTCGAACGCTAGAAACTCCACGTCCAACGTGTCTTCTCGCCACGTATGCCGAGCTGTTTGAATTTTTTGTCGCAACTCGCGGCAAATCCGCCCGTCCTCCCGCGTTGAGTATTGGCGGCGCTGAAACACACACATGACTCGATTAAAACATCATCGAATGGTGTACGCGTATCATTTGTACGAAACATTACTTACCAGCTGCTGGATGAGAATACCGCGGTCTCCATCGCGCGCATGGGCCTCGATGTCAGCCCGATGCTGAAACAAACGCGCGACTCGATTAAAACATCGTCGATTGGTGTACGCGTATCAGAATAATTTTTCCGAAACATCACTTGCGAAGTACCCAAGCATACCTAAATATTTATCACTCCATTCCGCCATTTCATTTTCACGTTCGTGCTGTAACAAACACACGATTCAATTAAAACACTGTTGAATGGTGTACACATACCAATATAATTTTTTTTTCGAAACATCACTTACGAGATATCGAATAGCCCCCCGTCGCTCCACGCGCCACGCCCTCATCCGATTATCGAGCTCATACTGAAACAAATGGATAACTTTTGTTAGAATACCGTCAAATTGAATACATACACCAATTTAATATACACAAAAAAAAAACTATACTTACGATTTTTATCGCCACTTCATCTCGCTCCTCATGCCACGCACGTTCGATTTCACCATGCCGTTGCTATAACAAACGCACAAATTCATTAGAATATCGTCGAATGGGATACGCGCTCCAATTAAGTTTTCATAAAACTTTACTTACGATGCATTGCTGCATTTTAAATGCATTCATGCCCTGCGCCGCTCGATATAAATTTAATTCAAACGCGTCCATGATTGTTTTTTTTTATAAAAAATGCTTGTGATAACTGCACTGGTCCGTGCGGCGGTGGTCGCCGCCCTTATATACATTTCGCTTCCCAAGTCTAGAACGATGGCCCTACGCGTTGTACGGTAGGGATAGTTTTCAAGTAGGGTAGTCTTGAAGCATGGTGGGGATGCCCACGTCACAGTTTCTTCGCATCCTTCTTATTCCTCGACGATTTTATAATATGAAACTAATTATTCCAGCTTATAGTGTACTTTTATGATCCACACACTTTTATATGAACTGTGATATGCACACTCCTTGAATTTGTCGTGCACGCTATTTGAATTTGCCGCGTATTCTCTAACCCTTGTGCGGTATACGTACACACGGCTCAAACGATTGTGGTCGATCGAGATTCGATTACATTCGAGCTTACTAGGGCTGGCTTTTTTGCATCGCTTACATTCTACAATATTTCATGAATATGGTGAGAGCACTGCCAAGCCACAGGTTTCCGTCTAGAACACTTCTACTTCGTGAGGAAACATCACTGTGACGCCATCTAATATAAGACACGTTCGCGCAGTCCCGTCACAAAATTTAATTTACATTGCTTCGGTTATGTTTATTTTCCCGTTGTTAACATAAAATAACGGATAGTAGATTTTGAAATAAATGCGTATTTCTTTGCTCTACACATTTCCACTAATAATGAGCGTCTTAGATTTTAATCTATGAAGACTGCTACGAATAAAATACCACAAGACTTTCCATTCTTTTCCTTATTACCCCACCACCCCGCTTTATATATTTGTGTTTTCCATTATAAATCCGTTGATTTATTTACTTTGACATTACAAGTTTATCATTTATAGTGTCAAAATTATTATGATTTTATTTGAGGTTCATTGCAATAAAAGTCATTTGACATTTATTCTTGGTGTCATTTACGCTATATGTAGTACCTATCGCGAACAGAGCCGATCGCACAGATTTATATAATTATGACAATCATAGCAAAGAGGAGATATAATAAGAGGCGTCACTCCGGGCGGAACCTTTGAAGTCCTTACTTGACCTTGGCATTTAAACTGGCTGTCTATTTGAGCGGGATATTCAAATCGACTCAATGTACCTTACTGCAATTGGCTGAATATTGCCGAAGTTTACCGATCACTGCCGAAGTTTACCGATCATTGCCGAATGGGCATTTAAATTGGTTGTCTAGTGATTTCCCTAGGTTATTTCTGTCCTTGTCGAGTGACGGCTCTTATTATATCTCCTCTTTGATCATAGGCAGATGGTGCCACAGTGGTGTTTCAACATGAATTGGAAGTGTTCTAGACGGGAACCTGTGGCTTGGCAGTGCCCTCACCATATTCATGAAATACTGTAGAATGTTAGCGAAACAAAAAAGCCAGCCCTAGTAAGCTCGAATGCAATCGAATCTCGATCGGCCACAATCGTTTGAGCCGTGTGTACACAACTTGACCATCACTGATATGATATACTTTCACACATGGACGTGTACGTGTGCGTGAAACAGTATAAAACGACATGGGTCGGTCCTGCGGACTTCATTATACCACGTACACTCGAGTGCTAACAAGTATCGTTCGCGTCATTTTTTTTCCGCCGATGAGAATCATACGTAGTTCATATCAAAATGTACAAACGCAGCTTAAACGATTCATCCTGCGCATCCGATAACGATGATGGTCTTCCAAATAAATGTCAAAAACAACAATATCATCAACAGTACAATATGAGGTATGTACTCGTTACTATACACTTTACACTTTACACTTACTTCATTCACTTACTTCTTTCACTGTAAACGTTAACGAACGATGCATCAAGGCTACCGTCTCAAGTTTGTTTTGGTCCGAATCGATCGAAGCGTCCCTTGTAAACAGACGGACCCTAATGAAACTACTGCAGTCGATAAAAAGAAGTTGTACATAGGTGACATCTCCAGGTACTCTATGTAGACGAATTTTTGACGCATAGTTGCCACATATTCTGTTCTCTCTGTCTCTGCCGCGCTGTTGCCAAAGCTCTTTCTATCGAGAAGTCTTGAAAGAATACGGCACGAGAGCTGAACGTTAAGGAGGATAGCAGTCATGAAAGATAGAGAGGTTGGTTGGTGAAGTTAGGAAACATGTCAATGAAACAATATTAATTTGCGTATTAATATTTTTTATTTATACGTAGAAGGATGTAATATTTTGTATAATCATTGTGCAATTGAAGGGTCGGGTGCAATAAGGGGATTAGCACTCGAAAATGGGAAAAATTATTGTCCAAACGCTAAGAAAGATTGGAAAATTAAATGTTATTAAACTGAATTTTAAAAAATATAGTGTTGTAAAGCTCGTCAGGACACATATTTTTTTCTATTTACAGTTTGTTTAATCCAATCATAACTATTCGAGCTAAAAATTCTAAACAAAAAATTTTCATCGTCCAAAATCATTATAAACATAAATTGCGATAACTTGAGTAAATATTAAGGGATCGTTCTGAGACTTAAATCATAACTTCAGAAAACTCAAGCGAAGCCGTAAAATGTATGCACAAAACCCTCAGGTTAAAAAATGTAATAATATTTCATTAAAAAGTAATACTGGACATAACCCATGTTTTTCAACGTTCGCCGTTAAAAAGTATAGAGGCAATTTTGAGATACGTATAACTTGCAGCGACAAAGTTTTTCCTTAATATACAAGCAAGATTTTCCCAAATTTTCACACTGATTAATAAATAATTGTAGAAGATATGGCGATATATATAAATTCCGCGCGGCACCAACAGTCAACGCGAGTGCTAAAACTGCTAAATAGCGCATTATACGCGGCTGTCGTTGGTGACGCACGAGATTTATATATATCATCATATCTTCTACAATTATTTATTAATAAGTGTGAAAATTGGTGAAAATCTTCCTTGTATACTAAGGAAAAACTTTGTCGCTGCAAGTTATACGGACCTAAAATTTGCCTCGATACATTTTAACGGCGAACGTTGAAAAATATGGGTTATGTCCAGTATTACATTTTAATGAAATATTATTACATTTTTCATCATAAGGGTTTTATGCATTCATTTTACGGATTCGCTAGAATCTTCTGAAGTTATATTTCAAGTCTCATAACGATCCATTAATATTTACTCACGTTATCGCAATTTATGTTTAAAGAAATAATGATGTTGGACGATGAAAATTTTTTGTTTAGAATTTTTAGCTCGAATACTAATGATTGGATAAACAAACTGTAAATAGAAAAAATTATGTGTCCTGACGAGCTTTACAACACTATATTTTTTAAAATACAGTTTAACAACATTTAATTTTCCAATCTTTCTTAGCGGTAGGACAATAATTTTTCTCATTTTTGAGCGCTAGTCCCCTTATTGCACACAACCCTGCAATTTCAAAGCATACAATTTGAATAAGGTACACCACCGGAGTGTAACAGGCCGATCGTAATGAAATTTATGAATGTACCATGTATAAATAAATTAAGTCTTGTTTTTGTCACTTTAGTTCCCTTTGTAAACAGTCCGTTTTTTTTTATTTTTATTATTTATTTTTAGTTATATATAGCAATATTGTATGTTAAGAGCCGCAGCCTGTTTATTTCGGGGAAACATTGTAGTGAGGGATGTTAAAAACTCTCCACGGATCCAGATCAATACTTACGAGTCCTTCCAATTTTTTTATTTCTATCTCGCAATGTTGAAAATTATATATCGTAGGACATTTCTAAAGACACCTTATTTGTCCAAATCGGTGTGTCCGTATAGGTTCTAGAGCGTAACATCTGGACATACAAACCTGATAGCCTGATAAACACAATACCCTCCTGTACGTGTCGCAGGAGGGTGTAACGTTCTCGAACGAGACGTTGCCGTTCTTACAGGAGATTCACGAGTAGAGCGGTTTACCTGTGAATTTGTGGGATTGGTTCGGGTGGCGTGCGATTAAGAAATGAATTTCAAGATACGAGAGTCCTTCTTTAGCAATAAATAACAAATGTTTATTAAAAAATAAATGGTTATTGACCTTTGGTCGCTCGGTCGATAAAACAATATGATTCTTTTATAAGGTAATCGCGTAACGACGTATCGGTCGGTATTAAAGAATATCGCTCGGTTTGGGTTTCGACTAGTGTTGTATAAAGCTCGAGACTTCAAAGCTTTAAGGGGGTAGACACGTCACGTGGTCTGGCCGATTCGGACGGTCGGTATTACAGCAGGTTTTTTCTGCACAGAAATGGTAATACCGATAGATACGCGGCTTCCTGTGAACGCGAGAAGGAGCTGTTTGCTATTTCCGTATCCTATTCTGAATAAGGAAAGAAATTCTCAGCTGTTGCGTTGTACTTTTTAAACAGAAAGTCTGCTGGTACTGCAAACGTAGAAAATTCATGGTACATTTACTTGAAATGTGCTTATGCTACAATATTCTACGTTGGCAGTAAGGAATTATAAGTGAAAACGAAAAATAGATGAGGGCATGTCCCCAGAAAATGAAGTTTGTTAGGATAGACATTTTTTAATTACCAAAACACTGAAACAGAACATGAAATACACATCCTATACAGAAAGCAGTTATGAACAAACATATATAAAATTGTGTTTGATGTTGAATCCAACGCGTGATTATTATGTGGTCCCTCCTCGAAGTGACAGAAAATATAACCTATGTGTATGCTATAAGACAATAAATATTTAGCGGCTATTTCGTTGTATTACGCTACATTTGTGAACTTTTCATCATCCTTCCGAAACATTATTATTACGCGGCAACAGTATCTTTAGGAAATCGGGTATAGCATATAGGTTATATTCTCTGTCACTTGGAGGACCGGATTTTCTGTAAATCGGATAACGCTGTGGTTATGCATGCCGAATGCATCCGAAGCTAACCGACGCGCCTGTATCTGAACCTATGCCTTTACCCCTCCAAGCCTTCCTTCCCCACGCCGATAGTCCCATCTTCTGGTCCGTCTATATATGTCTATGGAGGGGGCCACGTAATAATCACGCGCATCCAGCCTGCGCATTTTTTTTATGAAAAAATTATTTAAATCGGACTATTTTTAACGAAACGGGCTTTCAATTCTGCAAACAAATTTTTCACGTAATTTCCTTAATTATGGTTTGAGTTGTATCATTTTTGGGGCCAATTTGATTGAGAAAGTATAAGGAATCGATTGATGCCATGATCGCAAAGATCTGATTAGAAATTGCAAAACTTCAGATTCATCAGTGCTTAGTGCGCCACATTGTATGGCTCCGCTGGTTTCAAGCGTCGAAGCCGACGAAACTCAGCGAGACACATGTGTAAAATAACATATTTGCAGTTTTATAATTGAAGATGTAGTGAACGTTACAGGACTGTCTTTATATATGGCTCTCACAAACAAAATCGCCTGACTTGTTAGACATGAAACCGGGCATACAAATGGTTGCGCATATCGCCGAAAGCATCAGAAAGAATATGTACAGTCTTCCAATGTTTCAATTGTTGAGAAGCCTTTGGGCTCAGTTTATCGGGAAAGACCTACCCACCGCACTGTTTTGCTTTCTCGTTGCGAGCGTGGACCTTCGGGTCCTAGTAGACCGCCTGTTGACAGCCGAGAACAATAAAACCGACGAGCTAGATAAAATACCCAGTACAGAAAAATAAAATGTGTTTTTGATAAGCCGCGTCCGAGTTTTGCCAAGCCGACCTGAAATCAAATTGCCCGCTCATGGCGGTCATGCTTGTAGCCCGAATCGAGTCTCGGGATCCCGAAACCGTCGGGATCTCGAGCAATACGAAAGTATCGGGACCCCGCCCGATCCCGCCCGAAAGTTGCCGGCCCGTCCCGAGCCCGAAAAATCGGGTAACCGCACACCCCTAGTTACGAAACTCACCGGCCAATAAATCTGAATACGATCTTAGAAGTTCGATTAACCGACGAGAACCTTTGTGTCCCGAGCCGCGCGAGATCGCCGTGCTTGGCGATGTGTTATCGATTATAAAGAAACAGAATTTGTTTATTTTTCATCGTATCAATATGAAAGTGACACCATTGGATTCTTGGCATTCTCCCGGTTATATTGGCAGAAAATAATCGGTTAATAATAAGCGATTTCAAGTGATGTATGTGTTACAATAAAAGCGTGAATTTAGTAAATGTACACAGTTTCCAGCAGTTTCTAGTCAATGTATGCCTAAAATGCATATAATCTAACCTACAATCGTCCAAAAATACATACATTGACTGTATCACGCTTTTGCTGTGGCACATGTATCCAGCTAACGCTTCAGTTTTGCTATGATTCCACGTTGGCAGTCCTCCCGAGTAGGCGCCATCTCGTATCCACTAGCTCAACTAAATTTGTCACGTGACTTGCTCTGTATTATCGCCAATATGGCGGAACTCGTATTTGGGAATGCAATCACGGGCTGATGTTGTTTGTCCTTACATGAGAAAACTCTTTTAGAGACCTACAAATACATGGAATCTGCGAGTGCATTTTGTCGATTTTTTCTCCAAAGTAGAGACACTCGTATTATTACATATCAACACAATCTCTTTGAACCATGAGCAGAGCGGGCTGCATTGAACCTTCATCTTTCGAATAAGACCTCGCCCAGCCCAAAATTTGCTCGCATAAGGACAAACAACGTCAGCGCGCAAACCCATGTTTCGGGCCAGATTGTGTCGGTATACAGCGCGCTGCATTACCCGTGTCTACCCCCTTAATTTCATTGTCTTATGCTTGAGGGAGATTCTCTTTTAAGTGGCCCCGATTTTTTGCCTGCTTAAAGTTATTTATGTAAGTTTAAAACCTTTATCACATTCGAAGTAATAAAGCCTGGCGTGTGAATAAAAACTAAAAAATAAAAACATGTAAAAAAATGATTTGGAAAGGATGATACCTCCTTGACGGTTTCGAGGGTTGTGCTTTAAAGCTTGAGCCGTAAGGGGGAACAACACAGTGAGAGTTGATAAAACTGAGTTTTTTTCATACTTTGAAAGTATAACCTATCAAAAATATTAGGTCGAAGTTCACGTAAATAACGAAAAAAGTGGCCCAGCTTTGTCTATCAGAAGAAGTAAACGTAGAAAATTGAGAAACCCTTGTTGGTTCGGCCTATAACACTCTAAAGTGACTTCTATATTTTGTTTAAATATCTGTATGTATTTTGTAATAAAGGAAAGTTTCAAACATTGCTTAAAATATATACATATATTTGATCATCCTATCAGTAATAGGTTAACGAAGTTTGGGCGTCACGGAAATAATTCACTCGAGCTTTGTACATCACTTCACTACATACAATTTATACGACTCGAGCGTTCGAGCTTGAAGACTCGAGCTTTAAAGACTCGAGCTCTTACGGCTACAAACTTCGAGCCTTAAGTGTTCGAGCCTTTAGGGTTTGAACCGCGACTCGAGCTCTTGAAGCTCAGGGCTCGAAGCTTATTTTTACAACACTAGTTTCGACGCTGAGTCGGTAATTAGGAGTATTATATAGGTTTTAGACGCTAAGTCGGTTATAAGGAATATCGCGTTAATTATTCTAAAGATACGATTCTAAATCGTAATTGAACATAAAGTCTTATACACGTAGTCTGTATAATGTGTAATACAGGAATTGACGCTAGGTCGATTTAGTAATGTTGAGTTGAGATATCGAGAGGATTCCTTCTCTCTGTATTGTGGTGGCTTCCAGTTGCCTATCAGCTTGCCCACGCTTTCTAGGATGGTAGCTGAGTGCTAGTGTAAGCGATCTCAGATGGTAGCCAGGTAGCCGGTAAAGGCGTCCCCAGATGGAAGTTGAATTTGGCTTCCTTCCTTCGGATTTGGTAATGGCTTCTGGTGCCTATTAGCTGGCCCACGCTTTGGAGTATGTGGTGTAGGGAACGATAAGTATGCCCTGGGTGTGTAATTGAGGAGCTAATTAAAGCTACCTCGGTTTTGAGATTGAGGAGCTAATTAAAGCTACCTCGATAGGAAGTTGAGGAGCTAACTAAAGCTACCTCGGTAGGAAGTTGAGGAGCTAACTAAAGCTACCTCGGTAGGAAGTTGAGGAGCTAACTAAAGCTACCTCGGTTTTGAGATTCAGGAGCTAATTAAAGCTACCTCGAGAGGAAGTTGAGGATCTAACTAAAGCTACCTCGGTTTTGAGATTGAGGAGTAAATTAAAGCTACCTCGAGAGGAAGTCTTTTAGAGTTTGGGTTTTAAAAATAACTTCTTGTGTGCTGGTTCGGTGGCAGAACCTCATCGTCGTCTGTTCTTCGTGGTTCGGTGGCAGAACCAAGTCTGATTCTCTGCTGCTGGCGAGCCTGTATTTATACTCGTTGTTGGTACTTGGCCCGCGCCAATCACTAGCTGCGCGGTCTCGCGCACCAATTATAATTATCGTCTGGTTCACGCCACTCGCGTACTACGTTCGGTTTATTCGGCGTCCGGTTGATCGTGCAGTCTACGCACGCGCGCTCTATTCACTCGCGGCACTCGAGTTTACTTATTTGAAAGGGCGGTTATGCGCGTGCGTTGCGCGTCACTAGATTCTCTCGCGCGCTGTTTGAACGCGCTCTCGCATGTGTGATATTTTATCTTAGGTATAATGAAAACATAATTAACAATTTATATGAAAACAAAAGGAAAAATTTATGGTGGTTCGTAGCGGTACGTTACAAGTGTAAAAACATTACGATTTACATTTTATTAATACAAAATTCACCGCAAGCAACACTATACAGGGTGTCCCAAAAATGCTGCGGTTCCTTGAAGGGGGTGATTCAGGGGGTGATTGCAAACAACTTTTTCCTTTGCGAAAATTCTCTCCGAGGTTTCGTTAGCGAGATATTAACAAAAAGCACCGGCCAATCAGAGCGCGAGCCTTCTGCTGGCGCTCCCGCGCTAGCGTGGCCGCGCGCCGAGCCGCGCTGCGACTACGAACAAGCAAGGCGGCATGCATCGAAGGAAATTGCGTAGAATGGCAAATGAAAAAGACGTAACAAAAAAATCGAAACTTTTGCCATGGTTTGTTTGCCATTTGAAGTGAACAATGAAAAAAGGATAAATGGAGGAAAATCACGTGTAACGTAAAAAGACGAATACACAGTTGTTTTTTTTTTGGACGAATCGAAAATAATAATTATTTGGAGTGAGAGGATAAGGAACACGTAAATTTCCTTTTTTAATAACGTACAAACCAAAAGGTAATGCAACAGGGAACGAGTGAAAAGTGATCGTAGTTCGTTATTGTGATAAAAATCCGTAGTTCAATAACGGCCAACACTGTTGTTGATAATGAATAAATCCGTTTAAAAACTGCGAATAAAAATTTACGTACGGAAATTTGGAGAATTATCGCCGGAAATAAGCCACAGCCTGCGTTAGGCTTAAAAAATAATAGTCGCCAATAATGTAACTAAAACTCACCCTTTCCGAAATTCACCTGCAGCTTAAAAACCTGTGTCACTAGGTCACTGAACCGATCCTGGTCATCGACAGACGCGTCGAGTGCACAGCTGATCTCAGGTACACGACAACATCCAAAGTTAAGGGTCGCAACGTCAAGTGCGTCCGGGTTAATGCACCGAATATTCACTTCACTGCACGCCTACTAACACTGACCACTTAATTTATTATTCATGGAACGTGTTGTTCCTACGTTATAAAAATTGGTGGAATTGAATTTTTACTTGGCATTCGGAGCCGTGGGTATTCTCGCACAAATTCTCACGCTGCAGCACTTGCGTCCCCGTTGTTCGGGAGGTACACCCAGAACATCGCGTAATACTGACTGACATGATTTTTTCCAAGCGACTTCTGCTACCCCCAAAAAGTTTCTCTCGTTCCATTATGAGTTGATCCCCACCAGGCCAAGAGACTTCAGGTAAAAAGAAGCCAGCACATTTTCGAAGCATACGTGCTTCGCAGAAGTGCAACGAACGGACTATCGTGCACTTTTACAAAAGTCCGCGTTCCGTCCTTTTACTGCCAATGTACCACCCATTGCTTCGAGGTAGGCAACAGACACCACGTGTTTCGGTTCGAAAGGGTCCGAAGAGAAGAGAAACAGAAAGTCCTGGAGTTGCTATAAAGAAAAAAATTCTGTTTCCTGTTTCCGATACCCAGAGTTCACGTCTGCTACGAGGCGGAACCAACTAAGCCATAAATTACCCAAAACTGTAGGAAACCGTTGTCTACCGTCGACTAGCGAGACAATACGGTCATAAACCGCGACCCTAGCGAAATGCTCTGGCCGATCAGCCTGATTAATTTTTGGGAACTAGCAATTAAAAAGTATTATTCAACATCAATACGGCTCGCGAAGAGACACAGGAAGAAAGAGAGCATGTAGTTCGCTGACTGCGCGTAGTCCCGCCCGCTTCCTCCTGCCTTCAAATTAATCACGCATCCCTTATCTCTCGAGCATAAACACGCGCTCGAATTTCAAAACAAAAGCACATGTCGACGTATTCCGTGCGAGAGACGGCGGGCTTGAAGTCCGATTGACCCTAATCTAACCAATCTGCCCTGCATCCCTCCCAAACGGCTACTGTCCTGAAGAGGCCCTCTTCACAGCAATATCTCCTCCCCAAGGCCCACCTTCTCTCGCATGGAATACGTCGACGCGTGCTTTTGTTTTGAAATTCGAGCGCGTGTTTAGAGACGAGAGATAAGCAGGCCCGATTGGCTAGTTTGGGACTAATCGAACCTCAAGCCCACCTTCTCTCGCACGGAATACGTCATTGACATCGAAAAGTCCTGCGCCCCGTCTCAGGTAAAGCAACCGCGCGCGATTACAGTCACCTGACCGTACCGCTACAACCCCATATTTCTTCAGTGAGATCAAATAACAGGTCGACAGAAGAATTGCAGGAGAATTTTACTAACCCACTCTTGGCCAATGACACTGTTTTTATAATAATCAGATGTGTAAGTTCCAGCTTGTCCTTATCTTGATTATTTGCTGAAAAAGTGTCATTGCTCAATAGAAACCACGAGAAGGTGGTGGGCTATTCCCATTAGGAGAGGTTAAGGATGGGTCAGGAGGATGGAAGTAAGAAGGCCCGGTCATAAATTTTTAACACCCGTGATCCTAAGGCCATGTACCTTAATTCTTTCGATTGCCAGACTTCCCACGTTTCGTATTACTTCTGATCAATCGTAAAAACTAACTGCGTTGATCGTCAACGTAGTCTAAAGAAGGTCGCGGTTTATGACCGTATTGTTCCTTGAGTCGACGGTCAAGAACAGTGCGGCACGGTCACCTTCTCGTGGCTTCCATTGAGCAATGACACTTTTTCAACAAATAATCAAGATAAGGACAAGCTGGAACTTACACATCTAATTATTGTAAAAGCAGTGTCATTGGCCAAGAGTGGGTTAGTAAAATTCTCCTGCAATTCTTCTGTCGTCCTGTTATTTGACCTCACTGAAGAAATATGGGGATGTAGCGGTACGGTGAGGTGACTGTAATCGCGCGCGGTTGCTTTACCTGAGACGGGGCGCAGGACTTTTCGATGTCATTGACGTATTCCGTGCGAGAGAAGGTCGGCTTCAAGTCCGATTGGTCCTAAACTAGCCAATCGGCCCTGCTTATCTCTCGTTTCTAAACACGCGCTCGAATTTCAAAACAAAAGCACGCGTCGACGTATTCCGTGCGAGAGAAGGTGGGCCTTGGGGAGGAGATATTGCTGTGAAGAGGGCCTCTTCAGGACAGTGGCCGTTTGGGAGGGATGCAGGGCAGATTGGTTAGATTAGGGCCAATCGGACTTCAAGCCCGCCGTTTCTCGCACGGAATACGTCGACATGTGCTTTTGTTTTGAAATTCGAGCGCGTGTTTATGCTCGAGAGATAAGGGATGCGTGATTAATTTGAAGGCAGGACGAAGCGGGCGGGACTACGCGCAGTCAGCGAACTACATGCTCTCTTTCTTCCTGTGTCTCTTCGCGAGCCGTATTGATGTTGAATAATACTTTTTAATTGCTAGTTCCCAAAAATTAATCAGGCTGATCGGTCAGAGCATTTCGCTAGGGTCGCGGTTTATGACTGTATTGTCTCGCTAGTCGACGGCAGACAACGGTTTCCTACAGTTTTGGGTAATTTATGACTTAGTTGGTTTCGCCTCGTAGCAGACGTGAACTCAGGGTATCGGAAACAGGAAACAGAATTTTTTTCTTTATAGCAACTCCAGGACTTTCTGTTTCTCTTCTCTTCGGACCCTTTCGAACCGAAACACGTGGTGTCTGTTGCCTACCTCGAAGCAATGGGTGGTACATTGGCAGTAAAAAGACGGAACGCGGACTTTTGTAAAAGTGCACGATAGTCCGTTCGTTGCACTTCTGCGAAGCACGTATGCTTCGAAAATGTGCTGGCTTCTTTTTACCTGAAGTCTCTTGGCCTGGTGGGGATCAACTCATAATGGAACGAGAGAAACTTTTTGGGGGTAGAAGAAGTCGCTTGGAAAAAATCTTGGCAGTCAGCAAGCAATCACGTCGCAGAAATGTTCTCTGCTCAAGAGTATTACGCGATGTTCTGGGTGTACCCCCCGAACAACGGGGACGCAAGTGCTGCAGCGTGAGAATTTGTGCGAGAATACCCACGGCTCCGAACGCCAAGTAAAAATTCATTTCCACCAATTTTTATAACGTAGGAACAACACGTTCCATGAATAATAAATTAAGTGGTCAGTGTTAGTAGGCGTGCAGTGAAGTGAATATTCGGTGCATTAACCCGGACGCACTTGACGTTGCGACCCTTAACTTTGGATGTTGTCGTGTACCTGAGATCAGCTGTGCACTCGGCGCGTCTGTCGATGACCAGGATCGGTTCAGTGACCTAGTGACACAGGTTTTTAAGCTGCAGGTGAATTTCGGAAAGGGTGAGTTTTAGTTACATTATTGGCGACTATTATTTTTTAAGCCTAACGCAGGCTGTGGCTTATTTCCGGCGATAATTCTCCAAATTTCCGTACGTAAATTTTTATTCGCAGTTTTTAAACGGATTTATTCATTATCAACAACAGTGTTGGCCGTTATTGAACTACGGATTTTTATCACAATAACGAACTACGATCACTTTTCACTCGTTCCCTGTTGCATTACCTTTTGGTTTGTACGTTATTAAAAAAGGAAATTTACGTGTTCCTTATCCTCTCACTCCAAATAATTATTATTTTCGATTCGTCCAAAAAAAAAACAACTGTGTATTCGTCTTTTTACGTTACACGTGATTTTCCTCCATTTATCCTTTTTTCATTGTTCACTTCAAATGGCAAACAAACCATGGCAAAAGTTTCGATTTTTTTGTTACGTCTTTTTCATTTGCCATTCTACGCAATTTCCTTCGATGCATGCCGCCTTGCTTGTTCGTAGTCGCAGCGCGGCTCGGCGCGCGGCCACGCTAGCGCGGGAGCTCCAGCAGAAGGCTCGTGCTCTGATTGGTCGGTGCTTTTTGTTATTATCTCGTTAACGAAACCTCGGAGAGAATTTTCGCAAAGGAAAAAGTTGTTTGCAATCACCCCCTGAATCACCCCCTTCAAGGAACCGCAGCATTTTTGGGACACCCTGTATGCCTCTCGAACCGAGATTAGAAACCGACGAATAGCCCAAATCCTCAGCTCGAAGAGAGATAAAGGATAAACATAAAGAATCTTTCATTCTAATTTATCCAGATATTATCTTTGCCCATCTTTGTTCTCCAGCCGCTTCGCCGTGATTCATTCAAGTCTTCCTGATAATAAAATAGTAATAGGGGAAATGCGGCAACAACGCGATATGACTCTCGATACGTATCGGCAACTATGTCTTTCCCACATTTATCGGCTAGCTTGGACTTCCACCGGTTCTGACGGTACATGGCGCGAATATACTATCAACGCCGGTGACGGAGAATCCTTGAAGCTTCATTCTGTCATTTCTCGAGTCTGTGCCTCATTCTGTCTCAATACATGAGTCATAAATTCATCATTATTTCAACATACGGTGCTTATTGGCGTCCAAACGCACCAGACCCGCCTGCACAGATGTCTACAGGAGGCAACTATACCCGCAAAAACTTCCTTCTTGCCGATTCCAGGACGAAAAACGGTTGATACGGTTTGTTTACAACAGCGCGTATACGTATAAATCTGGTGCTACGTGGCTCGAATATACCACCAGCGTCGGTGGCGGAGAAGCCTTGAAGCTTCATTCTGTCAGTTTTCGAGTCATAAATTCATCATTATTTCAACGTACGGTGCTTATTAGCGTTCAAACGCACCAGACCCGTCTGCGCGGATGTCTACTGGAGGCAACTATATCCGCAAAAGCTTCCACCTTGCCGATTCCAGGACGAAAAACGGTTGAAACGGTTTGTTTACTACAGCGCGTCTACGTACACGCGTTTCCTAGCTTGTGTGAGCGTACGCACACATTCAAAGCCCGAGGAGACGGCAGCCTTAATTTCGTGTACATGTTTCTTACAGTTCTGGATTCGCAACCTCAAAAACGTCGAAAACACCAAAACCGTCAATTATACGGATTCTGGGGCGTGATTACCCGTTGACCGCAACAGCTTATAAACGTCTAACTATTGGAATACGCATTGGCATGGATTCGTGCCACGTCGAGATCACCATAGCCGACAATAAAGGCAGCGAATTGAGCTTTTCAATATCGACGTGGAAGCTCCTGCTACAAAACGAGGCGGACATACTCCAACGATTACGAAGCAACGCAACATCGCCCCAAACCCACATCGTTATTGATCATTTACGACTAGACTTCACGCGTATGCATGATGATCAACTTATTAAAATCACCGATAATCGCGTGCGAACATTGTATTGAACATATGTATACCTGGCTAACTGAAAATATGTACTCTGTAAGTAGTAAATATGCAAGCTTCGTAGAAGTGCTACGTACCGCTCCCGTACCAACGAATTATTTTAAATTAATTTCCGAAAGCGAGCACTTTCAGCAACATTCTTTGATTGATTGTGAATTGTTGGCGTTAGGATTACAATCTATGCTGCGTGATGTAAACCACGTGCCACTGTAGTACGTGCATATATGTATATATGTTTTAATAATAAAAGTATGCCTTTCACATCAATACCTGTAACGCATCAATATTAATATCCTTTCGTACATATTCATATCCATATATTAATTCTTAGAGACGTACTCTTAACTATCGCGACGATTGACTTACAATCTACTCGATAAGGGCGATCATCCTATTCTCGATCGTGAAAATACTCGGAACTCTACCCCAAATAATTATCGCTTAGTTGCTCGCGTGAACGCAACGCCTAATTTATTGCTTCAGTGCCATTGCGTTTTCTCGAGGGTACTTCTTAGAGGCATGGTCTTGGGAAAAGTCAATGCTTAGATATAAACACACGACATGGCGCGGTTCGCTCTATGATTTCTCAGAAATTATGTACCACCCTCTATCTCAGAAATCATCTTCGAATGCAATGTCGTGTTTACTCCATGAGCTACCGCGACGATTGATTTACAATAATTATCGCTATATGTATACATCATTGCACGTGCGCTGTATCGGTCCCACGATTCAAATATCAACACACGGCACGAAGCGCGTGCACGTAGGTGTCAAAACGCGTTCAATCGTGTCGCGCGCCATGATTCCTTATCTTTTCTCAGAAATCACAGAAATCATCATCGAAGACGTGATTTGAATTTCCACGAATTGGTCGCGGTCGCGCCTGCGCACCGATCCCCGCACGCGTACGGAGATTGCGCGGCGGCGACGCGTGCCCAAAGTACCTTAAATATCCAACAGGTGGCGCCAATACGAAATGTATGAAAAACCTGGAAAATTTACCAAGACGGGGCCAAAGACCGACGCGGACCCAAAGTACCTTAAACATCCAATATGTGGCGCCAATACGAAATGCGTGCGATGCCATTTTGTAATTTTGAAAATCCACTCACTCCCCTATGACGTCAGCCCCCTCGCCAACAAACTCGACCTGCGCGCGCGACGCCATTTTGACAATTTTGAAATCCCCTTCCCCTGTGACGTCATCCCCTCACCGACAAACTCGGTCGACGCCATTTTGGAATCACCCTCCCCTGTGACATCATCCTCTCACCTACGAACTCGGTACCCCCTCCCCGCCTCAACCCCTCGACCATCTCGCGCAAGAGCGCGGTACCCCTCCCCCCGCCCCCGCCCGCCTAAGCCTCTCACCATGATCCAGAATCCGCATAGCTTAACTACTGTCCCGATTTGGTGCTGGAAGCGGAATAGCTATTAGGCACAGGAGCTCCTGATTATGTTCGCCGAGGCCTTTATATCTCTACCACGGTACATCTTCGCCCACGAGTACAGTCGCGGGGCCGCGGGCTGAGCGGCACGTGACATGACTTCGTCACAAACGCTCGGACACCTATTATCTTCGATATAGATTCATCTGACCTAGGCTCATCAAAATCGACATCTACCACGCCCTGTTCTCCCCTTGTGACTAAAACATTTCGTTCGCCCCATGGAATATCACAAAGTTGCACAAAATTTTTTCAAAGCGACAAAGTGCTTTTTACAGTGCTATAACTTTGCCCAAAAGCAATACAGCTAAAATCTGAAAAAAGCTGCTGAAAGCAGAATTTCCACACTTTCAGACGGTATTTTGAAGATATCGATACGGCCATTTTTGCCATTATGACCATTTGAACTTGGCCCCATTTTTCGGATTCCTAGAGGTGATCCATTAATTATTTTGGATAATGTTTTATTTATCCTAATATGTACTTGTAGCTACTGTTACGTTCTATGTTTCAGTTGCATTATGAAATTACAATTTCACAGTTGTACATACATACATATGTTCAGGTGATAAATAATCATGTTAAGAAGTAAAAGTGTATGTTTCTTTTCCAGCTGAAAATCGAATTAGAGGGTTAATTCTTTTTGAGATGCACGCGATCTTTGCGGAGTACAGCAGAAGGCACACAGAAGAGGACACATTAGTACTATTGCTGGTAAAATAAAGTTTTAAATATACATAATAAAAATATGAAATCCTCCAAATATTAATAATGTAGAATACAATATGTTCAACGCATATTCTTGCCTTGGGAATTGTTACAAATATAAATGTGTGGCAGTGGAGAGAGAGAGTCTTAAGACGCGCGAGCTGTATCCTAACCTATAATTTTTTTCATATACCAATAAAATAATTATAGTATTACAGTTATATAACAGACTCCCTTGATCCCTAAAAATTTGGGGGCTCAGCCGGGATTATAACAATTAAGAAAGTGAATAGAGAGTATGGCACAGAGGCAAGTGAATAGACATTAGTAATATGGTGAGTACAAGTAACAGCGAGATGAGTGCGGCAAAAATGCCAACTAATTTTACAGTGCAAGAATTAAAGGACAAGCTGCGGGGTAGAGGACCTGCTAAGTGTGGTGCGAAAAGCGAATTAATTAATAGATTGATGGAAGCCAATCCATCAGGGTGACAGAGAACAGTGTTGAAATAGAATATCAGGACGAGAAAAGTGGCTTACAAGGGACGTTCGTCAACCTGCAAATTCAGAAAATTATGAAACTTGGTGTGCAAGTTCATCCGTAACGAAACCCTATTTTTTGTTGGTGTCATAGTGCCCTTTTTGGGTGTGAAATCACCCTTTGAAAAAATTGCAGAATTTTCTTTTCCGCGGAATATCTCGAGAACGATAAGAGATACCGAAAAGAAGTTCTAACAAAAGTTACACTCTTATTTTAAAATAATTCTCGAAAAATCCATATTTTTCAAGTTGCCCACACTACCAACCATTAAATTTAAGTTTTTGTATTTTCTAAATATATGCAGGATAATCATCTCTTTTCATACATACACTCCGCGTTAAAATTAAGGGAACACTATAATTTCCGAAAATTTTGGTCATTTTCAAATGGCCGTATCTCTGCGAAAAATGGTCGCAAAAAAATATTTAAAAAACGCATGTTAAAGCTTGAAGTTTCTTGTGTTTGAATCAAGGACTCAATTTTTATTCTTCGTCCATTATGATACTGTTTTATCAAGATGAAGCGCAGGAAACGAAGTTTAAAAATTTTTTGCCTAGTTTGGACGTATGCACGGGCCAAAAAAATTTTTTTCAGATAAATCCAATGAAGGGCTCCTATAGAGCAAACATTTCTCTTTAATTTCGTTTTTTTGGTTTTGTTGTATGATTTTTATTGACCGAGTTATTCGCTATCAAAGCAAAAAAGGAACTTTTTATTTTGAACGCCTATAACTTGCGAACGGATGATCGTAGAAATTTTTTCATGAGTGTTTTGGAAAGCCAAGACAGTTTCCCTTCAGAAACTTTAGTTGCTAATTCAATGAGATTTTTTTTAACTGTATTAAATTCATTTTAAAATGATCCCAAAAATTGCATATTTACCATTTTCTAGAAAACATGATGCCACTTCAAGGAAAATCATGGAATCATTCAAGTGTCCACGTTTTTTGTGAGGTGAAACTACCCCTTAAACACTGTGCAAAAGGCCGGACCAATCAGATTTTTTTTCCGTATGTCCTCGATGGTCAAACATGCGATATGGTCTGAAAAATTGAAGGATCACCTGTTTTACGTTATGTTTCTCTGTAAAACCCTTTCTTTTGTTCTCGCGACTTTTGAACGATTGTTGCAATTTTATTTTTGTTAGTTCAACGTCATTTTAGTAAAACGAAAAGATTTGACGAAAAACATTTTTATCCAATCTCTTCGCAATGACAAAAACTGTACTTCAATAACTGGCATTAGCACCATCCAAAGCGCGCCACGAGTTGGCGCATGCGCGGTCGGACCTACGCCTCACTGCGCATGCGCCAACACAGCAAGACGAGACGCCGCGCCACAGCTATTAACGCAACAACTTGCGACTTTAAATTCGACTTTTAGCGAACTTCTTTTCTTGCATCGAGTTATGCCCTGACGTCACCTAACTGAGTTCGAAGTCGCTCGGCGTGTGACTCTGTTGAAGGAGGGCCACAGCCAGCGACAAGTTGCCAATTCCTTTGGTGTTAGTCCGTCGGTTGTCAACCGTCTGTATGCTCGATTTCGAGAGAATGGACTGTACTCTCGCAGAACAGGGCAAGGGCGCAGACGTGCGACAAATTCTCGAGAGGATAGAACGATTACATGACATGCTCTTCGGGAGCCAATCGTCACTGCACGCGTTATTGCGGGACAATTTATGAACCGCAAATATAATCCGCCACGTCCGATCTCCAGTAGTACCATCAGACCTCGATTTGCTCGACGTTGGCTTGCGTTCAAGGTGTCCAGTGCGAATCCCGTTGCTCACTCGCACACATCAACGGCAACGCTTGGCATACATTTTTACTGACGAGTCCCGATTTTGCCTCCACGGGAATGATCGACGGGTTCGGGTCTGGCGTCGTCGTGGTGAACGCCATAATGCCAACCATACAAGGGCGGTTGTTGCGTTCAATGGTGGATCGGTTATGGTTTGGGCTGGGGTAACTCACGTACCCCATTAATCGTCCTCCCACCTTTCTGCTTTGATAGCAAATAACTCGGTCAATAAAAATCATATAACAAAACCAAACAAACGAAATTAAAGAGAAATGTTTGCTCTATAGGAGCCCTTCATTGGATTTATCTGAAAAAAAATGTTTTGGCCCGTGCATACGTCCAAACTAGGCAAAAATTGTTGAAACTTCGTTTCCTGCGCTTCATCTTGATAAAACTGTATCATAATGGACGAAGAATAAAAATTGAGTCCTTGATTCAAACACTAGAAACTTCAAGCTTTAAAATACGTTTTTTAAATATTTTTTGAGACCATTTTTCGCAGAGATACAGCCATTTG
Source organism: Andrena bucephala (assembly GCA_947577245.1). NCBI lineage: Eukaryota > Metazoa > Arthropoda > Insecta > Hymenoptera > Andrenidae > Andrena > Andrena bucephala. Next base: position 46,295,690 of record OX387716.1, on the reverse strand, counting down.
AAAATGACTAAAATTTTAGGGAAATTATAGTGTTCCCTTAATTTTGACGCGGAGTGTATATAATAATCTATCACTATATATTTAATCTCTCAACATTTCGTTCGTTAATACAATTACATTATATACGTACCATATTATAATATATATTATAATATTATAACCATTACCTTATCAATACATGCATAATACATATATATTTATAATATGTTTATAACATATACACACAGGGAAATAGGAATAGGGTAGACCACGGCGAGTCGGATCGCTTTGTGTTTTACGGGAAAAAAATAATAGTCAAACATTAAAAAACTAATTTTTTATTATATCTTCGTGACCAGCACACCTTTGGCTTGAAGATGAATATATAAGAATTGAAACTAAACATAAAAATCTTTCATTTATAAACAAAAAAAAAACGAAAAAGTGAGAAGTATCCGATTCGCCCCGAAACTTTGGGCGAATCGGATAATCCAGAAATTTCTGAAAAAAACTGAAATTTTCATAACAAAATCTTCAGATTCAACTTAAACAAATCTAATTTAATGACAGTGAAGTCAAGTGACACTACTTAGCACACAGAACGGAAGGATATTGCCGTTTTTTGACGCCTCTATCAGAACAAATTCTCGTGGCACCAATCTTCTCACAAGGGAAGATCCCGAACCCGGAAATTCAAAAAATTCTGAAACTTTGTGGATATGTAGGGGATTTCCTTCTGATTACAACGCAATTTTTTTTGCTGCCCAAAATCACTCTAAGGGGGTGAAATTAACCCCTGAAAATTCGTGTATTTTCCGATTTTGTGTTATAACTCGCGAACTGTAAGAGATAGAAAAAAAATCTCAAGACGAAAGTTACTTCTTTTAATTAGATCTATCAAATAGTAAAAGTTAAATCAATTGTTTAAACAATTAGAAAAAAGTTATAAACAAAAATATTAATAATGTTTTTTAAAATTCGTTGTTTCGCGTGAAATCTGAATTGGTGGTTTAAATAATTATGAAAAAGCATAATCCATTTTTTTTCATACAATTTCAACCTTTGTTGTATCGCGGAAATGTGCTCCTCGACAATCGAAGAACTTTTGGCTCTCATTGTAACGTGCCTTAAGGGGGTAGACACGTCACGTGGTCTGGCCGATTCGGCAGGTCGGTATTACAGCAGGTTTTTTCTGCACTGAAATGGTATTACCCATAGATACGCGGCTGCCTGTGCACGCGAGAGGGAGCTGTTTGCTATTTCCGTATTCTATTCTGAATAAGGAAAGAAATTCTCAGCTGTTGCGTTGTACTTATAAAAATTTAAACGGAAAGTCGGCTGGTACTGCAAACGTAGGAAATTCATTGTACATTGTAATTACTTGAAATGTGCTTATGCTACAATATTCTACGTTAGCAGTAAGGAATTATAAGTGAAAAGGGAAAATAGATGAGGGGATGTCCCCAGAGAATGAAGTTTGTTAGGTTAGACATTTTTTTACTAGCAAAGCACCGAAACAGAACATGAAATACACTTATTACACGTCCTATGCAGAAAGCAGTTATGAACAAACATTATATATAAAATTGTACGGAATCGATTGACGTCACTTTTGCAAAGATCTGATTAGAAATGGCAGAACTCCAGATTCGTCACTGCTTAGCGTGCAACATTGTATAGTCCCGCTGGTTTCGAGCGTCGAAGCCCACGAAATTCAGCGAGACACATGATTGTTGGCGAGCATCGCGTTTGACGACTGTAGCTAGAAAATCACGCCGTATGAATGCTAAGAAACGATAGTGTGAGGAGGCGTGCGTTTCAATTGCACATTGACAATATCGTATATTCTAGGGCCTAGAATATTAGCTACGTATTACGATGTTCTTCACCAGAGCACTACATTAATGAATTAAAAAATAAATGAATAGGTCAATTAGTTAAAATTAATGAACTGTGCATGATTTTAATGACGCCTAATTTAATTGCCCTTACAAACTGAATTACTAATTGTAATTAAAAGAATTTTTGACGTGCAACATGAAACTGCGTACGCAAATGGTTGGGCTCGGATTATCGGGAAAGACCTACCCATCCCACCGTTTTGCTTTCTCGCTGCGAGCGAGGACCTTCGGGCCCCAGTAGACCACCCGTTGACAGCCGAGAGCAATAAAACCGACGGGCCAGATAAAATGTTATAAATGTGATAAAAGTATTACCAATGAAGTTTTTAGGGTTTCTCGATGAAAATGATGTCAGATATGGAGGAATTCGGTCCATTTTTAGTGAACGTAGTGTGTGTCCTAATAATGTATTCATAAAAAAAAATAAACCGAATTGCTTTGCGTCTCGACTCATGTTCGTGGACATAAACTCACCAATCCATCGGTGGTAACACTCTTATCAAGGTGTAATGAGAAATATGAACATTTTCATATTCAGTACTGGATGACTCAAGTCGCCGTCGACCGAGGGTCTCTCGCTGGTGCGCTATTTCACAAGCGGTTCAGACGAGGGCCCTGATAAATGTGAATTTATTTGGGAAACCAAAGTCGCGTCATTCGTGACACCTACTCGCGAACAGATATATGTATGTACAAGAAAAAGCAATTCAATTTCCCGATGACTTGAAGCAACATTTCAATAGGTAAATGCATGAAAAGGTGGGATCAGGAATTCCCAACCAAGTGATGCATATGAAAGAACTGGCGATATTCAACAATAGTTTGACGTCTAAATTTTACAATTAGAGTATTTGTTTGACATGAATATAAAGTCTGCCAGCAAAGTCTTTCTCGATTTGAGTTCTATATAAGGCTGACTTTCCTTCGCCATGAAAAGTCCCCTCTTGTCCTGCACGGTGGCAAGAAATCGACGCTCGAAACCAGCGGGGCCATACAATGTTGCGCGCTAAGCAGTGACAAATCTGCAGTTCTGCATTTCTAATCAGATCTTTGCGAAAGTGACGTCAGTCGATTCCTCATGTTTTCTCGATCAAATTGGCCCCAAAAATGATATAATTCGGATAAAAATTAAGGAAATTACGTGAAAAATTGTTTGCAGAATTGAAAGCCCGTTTCCTTGAAAATAGTCCGATTTAAATTATTTTCAGTCAATTTAATCAGGAGAATGCCAGGAATCCATTTGTGGCACTTTCATATTGATACGATGAAAAATAAACAAATTCTGTTTCTTTATAATCGATGACACATCGCCGAGCACGGCGATCTCGCGCGGCTCGGGACACAAAGGTTCTCGTCGGTTATTCGAACTTCTAAGATCGTATTCAGATTTATTGGCCGGTGAGTTTCATAACAAGGGGTGTGCGGTGACCCGATTTTTCGAGCTCGGGACGGGCCGGCAACTTTCGAGCGGGATCGGGCGGGGTCCCGATACTTTCGTATTGCTCGAGATCCCGACAGTTTCGGGACCTCGAGACTCGATTCGGGCTACAAGCATAGCCGCCATGAGCGGACAATTTGATTTCAGGTCGGCTCGGCAAAACTCGGACGCGATCGGACGATATCGTTACCAGTAATAGATTAAAATTATTACCTGGAAACATAGGACTTCCGTTTCCGGTCGCGTTGGGTGAAAGGTGCGCTGAGTGTGAGTGGTGCTAGTGCTGTAGGGAAAGTGTGGAGAGAAAGTGAAAGGGGGAGTGGAGGGCGAGTGTAGAGGTGAAGGGAGAGGTGTGGAAGAGACAGGGATAAGAGGGAAAGGGCTGGGATTGAGGGTGACAGGGATATAGAAGGGAGAGGGGAAGGTTTGGAGGTTAGGTGTGAGAGGTGAGAGAGGCGTGGCGGGAAAGGACAAGCAGAGGTGTTAGGGGTGACACCTGTCGGAGAGGAAAGGAGGTAGCGGTGTTGGTAGAGAAGGCGGGAAGTTTTGAACGGGGGAGAAGGAGAGAAGAGGATGTTTAAAGGGAAGATCGGTGGGAACGTGGTTGGGGGAGTGGGGGAGAAGGGCAGACGGGTAGAGAGGGGAGGAATGGGGTGGGGAAGGACAAGGGGAGCGAAACGTTAAAGGAAAGGGATAGGAAGGACAGTGGCAGTAGTGTGGGGAGCAGTGTGGGGAGCTTAGAGAGTGGTGGGGGGAAAAAGAGAGGAAGAGAGGAGCAGGTGGGGAACGTGGAGAGAGAGGGGAGGGGAGGATTTAAGAAGAGCGGAAAAACGGAAAGGTCACCAGTAAAGGCGGGCAAAGAGGGGGAGGATCAGGGGGAGGGGGAATGGAAGGAGTGATGATGGAGTTAGGTAGTATAAGGGAGATAAGGGAGATGAAAGAGGAGATGAGGAAAGAAAGGGAGGAAAGACGAAGGGTGGAGGAGGAGTGGAGAGGGGAAAGAAGGAAGTGGGAGCAGTGGATGAGGGAAGAGAAGGCGAGGAGGGAAGGAATAGAGGAAAAGTTAGAAAAGTTGGAAGGAAGGGACAGAAGGATGGTGGAAGTGATGGAGAAGGTAGAGAGCTGGGAAAAGGGAGGAAGACAGGCTAAGGAAGGGGTGGAGGAGGGACAGGTGGAGGAATGGAAGCTGAGGCTGAGAAAGTTGGAGGTAAAGCAGAATAGAAAGGAGAGAGAGGGAAGGAGGAATAATGTTGTAATAAGGGGATTGAGGTGGGAAGGAGGGGAAGTGGAGGAGGGGGTGAAGAAGCTATGGGAGAGTATGGGGCTGGAGGGGGTGGGTATGAAGGAAGTGGCAAGGATAGGAAGAGCGGGAGGGGATGGACGAGGAATGGTGATAGTGAAGTTGGCGGAAAGGGAGGAGAAGAGGAAAGTAATGGAGGCGAGGAAAAAGTTGAAGGTCGGGAAGGAGAGGATTGAGGACGACCTCACGGAGGAGGAGAGGAGGGGAAAGTGGAAGATAGAAAGGGAGGCAGAGGGGGAGAGGAGGAGGGGGATGAATGTGCAGGTAGGGTACATGAAAATGTGGGTGAATGGGAGGATGAGGAAGTGGGATGAAGTAAGCGAGAAATGGATGGAAGAGCAGGGAAACGAGAAGGGGGGAGGGAGGGGGGGGGGGGAGAAAGACTAAGAGGGGGAGGGAATATGGCAGGGGAAGGAAGATATAAGGTGGCTTTCTGGAATGTGGCGGGGGTGAAGAATAAGGATGTGGAGTTTGGGAAGGGTTTGTAGGAATGGGATGTGGTGGTATTATGCGAGACGTGGGTAGAGGAAAAGGACTGGGAGAGGGTGAGGAACAAGTTGCCAAAGGGGTATGTGTGGGAGAAGCAGTGGGCAAAGAGGGAGAGTAAGAGAGGGAGGGCAATGGGGGGGATGATAATGGGGGTCAGGAAGGGGTTAGAAATAAGGGAAGAGGACGGGGGGGAGAAGGAGGGGATAATGATGAAGAAGGTGAAGATGGGGGGGAGTGGTGGAGAGTGGTGGGAGTGTATGTGAATAAGGATTTGCAGAGGAAGCTGGAGGAGTTAAAGGAGTGGGTGGAAGGGAGGGAGGAGGGGGTGAGGGTGGTGATAGGGGGAGATTTTAACGCCAGGACGGGGGGCGAAGGGGGGGAGATATGGGGGGGGGGAGATGAGGAAGAGAAGGGATTGGAAAGTAGGAGGTCGAAGGACAGAGAGGTGAATGGTGAGGGGAGGAGGCTGTGTAGCTTTTTGGAGGAGAGGGGGTGGGGGATATTGAATGGAGGCGTGGAGGGAGATGAGGAGGAGGAGTGGACATACACAGGAGGAAGGGGGAACACGGTCATTAACTATGTGCTGGGGAACGAGGACACAAGGGAGAGGGTGGAGAGAATGGAAGTGGCTGAAAGGGTAGAGTCGGATCATCACCCAGTGGTAATCTGGCTGAAGGGGGAAGGTAGGGAGGGGTTGGGAGGGGAGAAAAAGGAGGTGGGAAAAGGGTTAGCAAGGGGGAACTGGACGGAGAAGGGGAGAGAGGAGTTTATAAGGGTATTCGGGAAGAGAGAAGGAGGCGGAAGGGGAATACAGGAAGAATGGAGGGAGTTGAGGGATAGGATAAAAGGGGTGATAGGGAAGGTGGGGAAAGGAGGGGGGAGGGTAGGATGGAGAGGGTGGTGGGACAAGGAGTGTAAGGAGGAGAAAGGAGAGATAAGAAGGGAGTTGAGGCGATGGAGGAGGGAGGGTGGGGATGGGAAAGAGTATAGGAGAAAGAAAAAGGAATATAAGAGTATGTGTGAGGGGAAAAAGAAGGAGGAGGTAGAAAGATGGGAGAAGGAGTTGGAGGGGGTGAGGACAGAAGGGCAGGTGTGGAAAATAGTAAATAGTAAGAGGAGGTAAAGAAGGAGGGTGGAAGAGGGGATAAAAATGGAGGAGTGGGAGGACTATTTTAGGGGGTTATTGGGAGGAGTAGAGTGGAGGGTGAGAAAAGGGGGGGAAAGAAGGACTTGGGAGGATGATGAGGGGGAATTAAGTAAGGAGGAGGTGAGAGGGGTGGTGAGGAAGCTGAAAGATGGGAAGGCAGGAGGGGGGGATGGTATAGCGAACGAAGTATGGAAGTATGGGGGGGTAGAGGTGGAGGAGTGGTTATGGGATATATGTAATAGGGTTTGGATGGGGGAGGGCTGGGTGGAGGATTGGAAGGAAGGGGTAGTGGTACCAGTGGTTAAGAAAGGGACCGGAAAGAGGGTAGAGGAGTATAGGGGGGTGACGCTAACGCAGACGGCGTACAAAGTGTACGCGTCTGTGTTGGCAGAGAGGTTAAGAGAGGAGGTGGAGGGGAAGAATTTGTTGCCACCGAGTCAGGCCGGCTTTAGGAGAGGAAGGGGGTGCATAGATAACATCTATGTGTTAAATTACTTGATAAATAGACAGGTGACAAGGAAGGGCAGAAAGATGGTGGTGTTCTTCATCGACCTGAAGGCGGCTTTTGACTCGGTGGACAGGGAGGTGTTAGTGAAGGCGATGAGGAAGAGGGGAGTGAGGGAGGGACTGGTGGAGAGGTGTGAGGAGGTTTTGAAGGAAACGGTGTGTAGGGTGAGGGTGGGGGAAGAGATGGGGAGGGAGTTTTGGACTGCTAGGGGAGTAAGGCAGGGATGCCCACTGAGCCCGAGCTTGTTTACCCTGCTGCTGGCGGACTTAGATGAGGAGCTGGAAAAGGGTGGATGGGGAGGGGTGAGATTGGGGGGGAGGAAGGTGTACACGCTGGCATATGCCGATGATGTGGCGGTGGTGGCGGAGGATGAGGAAGGAATGAAGGGTATGATGGCGAGGCTGCAAAGGTACATGGACGAAAAGGGGCTACAGTTGAATGTGGGAAAGTCAAAGGTGATGAGGTGTAGGAAGGGGGGGGGGGAGGCGGAAGAAGGTGGTATGGAGATGGAAGGGTAAGGAGGTGGAGGAGGTGAGGGAGTATCAGTATTTAGGGTATACCATGATGGCGAATGGGGGACAGGAGGCCCATGTAAGAGAGAGTGTCAGGAAAGCGGCGGCGGTGATGGGGCAGGTATGGGGTATTGGGAAGAGGAGGTTTGGGAAGGATTGGGGGAAAAGGGTGTGGTTGTATGACAAATTGGTATGGGCGATGGTGGGGTATGGAGTGGAGATTTGGGGATGGAAGGAGAGGGTCAGGGTAGAGGGGTTGCAGGAGAGATATTTGAGATGGGTGTTGGGGTGGATTGGTGCACCCCGGGATATATGGTAAGGGAGGAAATGCAGCGGAACAAGATGAGGGGAAGGGCAGGGATGAGGGCGTGGACATATGAGAGGAAGTTAGAGGAGGGGCAAGGGGGGGAATTGGCGAGGGAATGTTGGGAAGAAATAAAAGGTAGGGCGAGAAGGGGAAAGGTGTTAGGGGGATGGGAGGATGAAAGGAAGGGGTTTTTTGAGGAGATAGGGTGGACAGTGGAGGAAGTGGAATTGGCGAGGGGAAAGGGAGAATTGAGGGGGGAAGAGTTGGTATGTAGGGGGAGGAGGTTAGAGGAGATGAAAAGATGGGAAAGGATTAGGGAGTCAAAATACAATAGGTGGTACGGAATGGTAAAAGGGGTGGGGGTGCCAGGGTATTTGAAGAGGGGGTGGGGTGAAAGCAGGTGGAGGAGAGTGGCAAGGATTAGGCTGGGGGATGAGATGAGAGGAGGGAAGTACTGGGGGGATGAGGAGGAGAGGAAGTGCAGGGTGTGTGGATGGGGGGAGGAGACATGGGAGCACGTGTGGGAGGTGTGTGCGGACTGGGGGAAGGGGAGGGGGTGGCAGGAAGTGGTAAGGGAGGTCTTGAATGACGACGGAGGGGGTGAGGAATGGATGAGGAGAGTGGAAGAAAGGGGGGGGGTGGAGTGGAGGAATGGAAGAGTAAAGATTGAGAGCGACAGGAGGCGAGCGGAAGCGGGGGTCGGATGGTAGGGAATGGAGTGGGGGAGGCGAGCGAGGTGTGCGTGCGAGGCGGGGGAGAGAGAGAGAGAGCGGGCAAGTAGGTTAAGTTTAGGTGTAAGTAGATGTAAGAGCGGGTAGTGCGTAAGGATTGTTTTTTGTTTTGTTTTTGGTTAGAGGTAAGGGTGTAAGAGGATTGTAAACCCCTAGGGGACACAATAAAGACTACTACTACTACCTGAAAACATAGAAAAATTATGTTTCTTACACGTTAATTTGAAATAATAAAATATTCGCCTCCTGTATGTTGTTATTATTATGAAACATCCAGGAAATATTCCTTTTTGTATGCTTATAGTTCGTACGTTTTCTATTTTAAATCTGAACCTATCCGGAAAAAAGATAATACCCTATATATTCCCTTTACATAAAGTACTAAGTGTGAAGTATAATTTATTCAGATTTTAAAATATTGTCGATATAAAAATAGTCTTCTTCCCAAGTTCTGAACATGGTATTTATTTAAGTACGTATATGGACGTATTCAGTATTCACAGACTATTTGGTAGCAATGAAAATACATATATATGTAAATAAATAATAAGATACAAATTATGATTCAACAGGAGACAGAAAGGTAAAAACTTATCACTCTGGTATCGATATAAATGATATACATAATTCTTTCCGCCTCGGTCTCGTAATAGCTGGTTTTCGAGCCGATCGCGTCCGTGTTTTGCCAAGCCGACCTGAAATCAAATTGCCCGCTCATGGCGGTCATGCTTGTAGCCCGAATCGAGTCTCGGGATCCCGAAACCGTCGGGATCTCGAGCAATACGAAAGTATCGGGACCCCGCCCGATCCCGCCCGAAATTTTCCGACCCGTCCCGAGAACCGAGAATCCGAGCCGCGGGACGATCCGCACACTCCTATTCGTAACGCGTATTCTCTCGTCATCGCAGAACACGAGTGAGCCAGAAGTGGTGGGGATAGCGCCAAGCTTCTGTCATGTATAGGCCAAACCGAGCTGCAGCGTAGAAATACATGCATCAGAATAGGTGTGCCTTAGGCCTTAGCTCCGAAAAAATTCAGGAGCTTTATTGGTGAGAACATTGATTCTTTCTCGTTAGCTTCATCTCGTGTTGGTCTACGTATAACTTCGTGACGCACACAACTACATATTTACTACGCTGACAATAAGAATAAATAACAGCCACACGGCTATGTTCAGACGGGGCTGAGCAGCATTCCCGTTACCCCACCATACCCTTCGGTGGCTAGGGAACTCCAACTGACAAATCCACGATCGTCAGATGGTGATGGCTGATTTCTCCTGGATCGCTGTTCACGAAAATGAATCAACCGGCCAATATATTTGAATACGACCTTAGGATAAAGATATAATGAAAAATGAAAAATTATTCGAAGCCAAAGATGAAAGGCCTTCTAATAAACAAAGGAAACTAATAAATACCCGAAGCTAAATAGAATTTTAGATTTAGGGTATACACACCCTCCCCCCAAACCTCGTGTCGATCGGCCACTGGGGCCATTCGGAAGTATATTCTTTTAATTAAATAATGCCCATCTCTGCATAGGAGCGTAAAAATACCATTTTGCACCTATTGTCGACTTTCCGCCCTAGGCAGCCGCCTAATTTTGCTTACAGGGACCAGCCAAGCTTACGAGCAGCGATCGGTATGTACATAGCCAAAGAAAATATATAAATAACGCGTCTTAGATTAAATAAATCATTTATATATACTTTTGAAAAATAAGTGGTTTAATACTACGAATATAAATTCAGACTAAGGTCATCAATAAACTCAAATAAATGTATTATAATAAAGGGAGCAATTTGACAAATTCGCCTAGGGCGCAAAAAAGACTTGAGCCGGGCCTGCGTCAAGATTTAGCGAAGCGGTTCCCGTGCTCACCTTAAGCGCTTGCGACCATCGCGCACGCCCGCCGCGCATGCAAAGCACGGAGTGTCAGGCCTCCGAAAGACGGAGCGAGACAAAACATCAACGCGTCGTCTGTCTCGTACCGTCCTCGCTCGCTTTCAGCGCCTTTCGCTCGCTCTCGTTCCATCTCGCTCTCGCCTTCGCCGGACAAGAGTGAGACAGAAGTGGTGGGGATAGCGACAAGCCCTCATCGTGTGCACAAAACCGAGCCCATAGGGAGACTTTACTGTATTCGGCAGCGGTGATGTATGTGTTACAGTAAAAGCGGGAATTTAGTAAATGTACACAGTTGCCAGCAGTTTCAAGTCAATGTATGCCTAAAATGCATCTAATCTAACCTACAATCGTCCAAAAATATATACATTGACTGTATCACGCTTTTGCTGTCGCTCGTGTATCCAGCTGACGCTTCAGTTTTGCTATGATTCCATGTTGGCAGTCTTCCCGAGTAGGCGCCATCTCGTATCCACTAGCTCAACTAAATTTGTCACGTGACTTGCTCTGTATTATCGCCAATATGGCGGAACTCGTATTTGGGAACGCAATCACGCCCTGACGTTGTTTGTCCTTATATGACCAGATTTTGGGCTGGGTGAGGTCTCATTCGAAAGAGGAAAGTTCAGTGCAGCGCGCTCTGCTCATCGTTTGAGTCACAAAACTCTTTTAGTGACCCAAAAATACTTGGATTCTTGCGGGTGTATTTTGTCGACTTCTGCTCTACTTTGAACACTCGTATTATTGGATATCAACACAATCTCGTCGAACCGCTGCACTGAACCTTCCTCTTTCGAATGAGACCTCGCCCAGCCCAAAATTCGATCATATAAGGACAAACAACGTCAGGGCGCAAACCCATGTTTCGGGCCAGATTATGTCGGTAATGCAGCGCGCTGTATACCGACACAATCTGGCCCGAAACATGGGTTTGGGAAATTACGTTGTTTGTCCTTATATGAGCAGATTTTGGGCTGGGCGAGGCCTCATTCGAAAGAGGAAGGTTCAGTGCAGCGCGCTCTGGTCATGTTTCGACGAGATTGTGTTGATATCTAATCATATGAGTGTTCAAAGTAGAGCAAAATTCGACAAAATACACCCGCAAGAATCCAAGTATTTTTAGGTCACTAAAAGAGTTTTGTGACTCAAACGATGACCAGAGCGCGCTGCATTGAACCTTCCTCTTTCGAATGAGACCTCACCCAGCCCAAAATCTGGTCATATAAGGACAAACAACGTAATTTCGTGATTGCATTCCCAAATACGAATTCCGCCATATTGGTGATAATGCAGAGCAAGTCACGTGACAAATTTAGTTCAGGTAGTTGATACGAGATGGCGCCTACTCGGGAGGACTGCCAACGTGGAATCATAGCAAAACTGAAGCGTTAGCTGGATACATGTGCCACAGTAAAAGCGTACTGCTGTCAATGTATGAATTTTCGGACGATTGTAGGTTAGGATATATGCATTTTAGGCATATAACTGCTAGGAACTGTGTACATTTACTAAATTAACGCTTTTATTGTAACACATACATCACTTGAAACCGCTGTCGAATTTGTGTTATAATTATATGGCCACATTATTTCAAATAAAAAAAGAGATTGGAACTTTTTTACTAATACTGGAAATATTGATTTACTGATATCATATTTTCAGAATGTGGAAGTTACAGCAATTATTTGCAATTATTGCACTTATTATTATTCTTCCGACTATTGTATATAACATATAACAAGGAACAGTCTTAAAATCGGTCAACAGTTGACTCCCTGATTTTTTTTTTGTAATTCATTACGGTCCTATGCAGAGATGGGCATTATTTAAATAAAAGAATATACTTCCGAATGGCTCCAATGGCCGATCGATACGAGGTTTGGGGGAGGGTGTGTGTACCCTAAATCTAAAATTCTATTTAGCTTCGGGTATTTATTAGTTTCCATTGTTTATTCGAAGGCCTTTCATCTTGGGCTTCGAATAATTTTTCATCTTTCATTATATCTTTATCCTAAGGTCGTATTCAGATATATTGGCCAGGCGATTCGTTTTCGCGAACAGCGATCCAGGAGAAATCAGCCACCATCTGACGATCGTGGATTTGGCAGTTGGAGTTACGTGGCCACCCAAGGGTATGGTGGGGTGACGGGAATGCTATTCGGCTCTGTCTGAACGTAGCCGTGTGGCTGTTATTTATTCTTATTGTTAGCGTAGCAATTGTGTGCATTACGAAGTTATGCGTAGACCAACACGAGATGAAGCAATCGAGAAAGAATCAATTTTCTGACCAATAAAGATCCTGAATGTTTTCGGAGCTAAGGCACACCTATTCTGATGTGTGTATTTCTACGCTGCAGCTCGGTTTGGCCTATACACACCAGAAGCTTGGCGCTATCCCCACCACTTCTGGCTCACTAGGGTTCTGCGATGACGAGAGAATACGCGTTACGAATAGGAGTGTGCGGATCGTCCCGCGGCTCGGATTCTCGGCCCTCGGGACGGGTCGGAAAATTTCGGGCGGGATCGGGCGGGGTCCCGATACTTTCGTATTCCTAGAGATCCCGACGGTTTCGGGATCCCGAGACTCGATTCGGGCTACAAGCATGACCGCCATGAGCGGGCAATTTGATTTCAGGTCGGCTTGGCAAAACTCGGACGCGATCGGCTCGAAAGCCAGCTATTACGAGACCGAGGCGGAAAGAATTATGTATATCATTTATATCGATACCAGAGTGATAAGTTTTTACCTTTCTGTCTCCTGTTGAATCATAATTTGTATCTTATTATTTATTTACATATATATGTATTTTCATTGCTACCAAATAGTCTGTGAATACTGAATACGTCCATATACGTACTTAAATAAATACCATGTTCAGAACTTGGGAAGAAGACTATTTTTATATCGACAATATTTTAAAATCTGAATAAAATATACTTCATACTTTACACATTATGTAAAGGGAATATATAGGGTATTATCTTTTTCCGGATAGGTTCAGATTTAAAATTGAAAACGTACGAACTATAAGCATACAAAAAGGAATATTTTCTGGATGTTTCATAATAACAACAATATACAGGAGGCGAATATTTTATTATTTCAAATTAACGTGTAAGAAGCATAATTTTTCTATGTTCTCAGGTAATAATTTTAATCTATTACTGGTAACGATATCGTCCGATCGCGTCCGAGTTTTGCCGAGCCGACCTGAAATCAAATTGTCCGCTCATGGCGGCTATGCTTGTAGCCCGAATCGAGTCTTGGGGTCCCGAAACTGTCGGGATCTCGAGTAATACGAAAGTATCGGGACCCCGCCCGATCCCGCCCGAAAGTTGCCGGCCCGTCCCGAGCCCGAAAAATCGGGTAACCGCACACCCCTAGTTACGAAACTCACCGGCCAATAAATCTGAATACGATCTTAGAAGTTCGAATAACCGACGAGAACCTTTGTGTCCCGAGCCGCGCGAGATCGCCGTGCTCGGCGATGTGTCATCGATTATAAAGAAACAGAATTTGTTTATTTTTCATCGTATCAATATGAAAGTGACACCATTGGATTCTTGGCATTCTCCCAGTTATATTGGCAGAAAATAATTTAAATCGGACTATGTTTAACAAAACGGGCTTTCACTTCTACAAACAAATTTTTCACGTAATTTCCTTAATTTTTGTCCGAATTATATCATTTTTGGGGCCAATTTGATCGAGAAAACATGAGGAATCGATTGACGTCACTTTCGCAAAAATCTGATTAGAAATGCAGAACTGCAGATTTGTCACTGCTTAGCGCGCAACATTGTATGGCCCCGAGCTGGTTTCGAGCGCCGATGCCCACGAAACTCAGCGAGTCGCATGATTGCCAGCGAGAAGGACAAGAGGGGACTTTCCATGGCGAAGGAAAATCAGCCTTCTACAGAACTCAAATCGAGAAAGACTTTGCTAACAAACTTTATATTCACGTGAAATAAATACTTTAATTGTAAAATTTAGACGACGAACTATTGTTGAATTTCGCCAGTTCTTACATATGCCCCACTGGGTTCGGAATTCCTGATCCCAGAGTTTCATGCATTTACCTATTGAAATGTTGCTTCAAGTCATCGGGCAATTGCATTGTTTCTTCTCGTACATATGTATATCTGTTCGCGAGTAGGTGTCATGAATGACGCGACTTTTGTTTCCCAAAGAAATTCACCCCTATCAGGGCCCTCGCTCGAACCGCTTGACAAGGAGACCGAACGATGTGAACCGAGTGCGAGTGAACTAGCGCACCAGCGGTACACCCTCGGTCGACGGCGACTTGAGTCATCCAGTACTGAATACGAAAAACCAGTACTGAATACGAAATGTTCAAAATTTCTCATTACACCTTGATGAGAGTGTTACCATTCATGGATTGTTGGTGAGTCAAGACACGAAGCAATTCAGTCTATTTTTTCTTATGAATACATGATTAGAACACACTCTACGTTCAATGAAAATTGATCGAATTGCTCCATGTTTGATATCATTTTCATCGGGAAATCCTAAAAAATTCATCGGTAATACTTTCATCAATACTTATCAAAAACACGAACATTTTATTTTTCTGTACTGGGTATTTTATCTAGCTCGTCGGTTTTATTGTTCTCGGCTGTCAACGGGTGGTCTACTAGGACCCGAAGGTCCAAGCTCGCAACGAGAAAGCAAAACAGTGGGGTGGGGAGGTCTTTCCCGATAAACTGAGCCCAAAGGCTTCTCAACAATTGAAACATTGGAAGACTGTACATATTCTTTCTGGTGCTTTCGGCGATATGCGCAACCATTTGTATGCCCGGTTTCATGTCTAACAAGTCAGGCGATTTTGTTTGTGAGAGCCATATATAAAGACAGTCCTGTAACGTTCACTACATCTTCAATTATAAAACTGCAAATATGTTATTTTACACATGTGTCTCGCTGAGTTTCGTCGGCTTCGACGCTTGAAACCAGCGGGGCCATACAATGTTGCGCACTAAGCACTGATGAATCTGAAGTTTTGCAATTTCTAATCAGATCTTTGCGATCGTGGCGTCAATCGATTCCTTATACTATCTCAATCAAATTGGCCCCAAAAATGATACAACTCAAACCATAATTAAGGAAATTACGTGAAAATTTTGTTTGTAGAATTGAAAGCCCGTTTCGTTAAAAATAGTCCGATTTAAATAATTTCTTCATAAAAAAAATGCGCAGGCTGGATGCGCGTGATTATTACGTGGCCCCCTCCATAGACAGATATAGACGGATCAGAAGATGGGACTATCGGCGTGGGGAAGGAAGGCTTGGAGGGGTAAAGGCATAGGTTCAGATACAGGCACGTCGGATAGCTTCGGATGCATTCGGCATGCATAACCACAGCGTTATCCGATTTACTCGTATCGCTCCCCTTACCGCGAACCTTGCCAGCCCCCTCAGCGTACGCTCCGCCGTCTATATATGTCTATGGTCCCCTCCTCGAAGTGACAGAAAATATAACCTATGTATACGCTATATGACAATAAATGTTGAGCGGCTATTTCGTTCTTTTGCGCTACATTTGTGAACTTTTTATCATCCTTCCGAAACATTATTATTACGTCGCAACAGTATCTTTAGGAAATCGGGTCTAGCATATAGGTTATATTTTCTGTCACTTCGAGGACAGAAAATCCGGTCCTCCGGATATGGAAAAACTTGGTACGAAAATTTTCCGACCTTGTATTATTGTTTAATTACGATGTTCAACTAAATGCAAGGAATAATGTCATTAAATTACAGTCTCTTATTCATAATCAACTTTCATCACCAAAGTATCACGATGTGTTTGCTTACGCGTGGAATAAAAGTGGATATATTGTTGAGAAACCAAATCAGTTTGAAAATCCAGTAGATTTCGCTTTTTCACAACAAGATTTCATACATCCACCTCGTTGTTCCATATGCGGTAATTATGCTATCATACGATGTGCGTGGTGTAATCAATATCTATGTTTCCAACATTTTTTTGAAGAGTTTCATCACCATGAAGAATAATTCATAATAATCACACCACACAAGTGTTTTCAATGTTATCTACCTATACTTAAAAGGCGGCATTATCTCGCCTGTCTTGTGAGCAAATAAAAGAAAAGTTCGATAATTATGTTAAAAATAAAACGTTCTAATAAGGATAATTTACATCTAACAGTTCCCTTCTTCTCCTCTATTTCCACCTGATATATTTGCCCCATGTGTAATTAAAGACAAAAGTATATAAATTATCTTACTTTCTTACTACGCGTCGGGTATTATTTCCTAATAAACGTTAGACGAACATTGCTCATTGTGCAGCTTAAGGCACGTTACAATGGGATCCAAAAGTTCTTCGATTGTCGAGGAGCACAGTTCCGCGATACAACAAAGGTTGAAATTGAGGCATTTGATGGAAAAAGGGCACATACGGCAAAATGCCATTTCGAGTAAATCGATTTCAATGTTTTCATTATAGTATAACTTAATGAAAAGTAATGCAATTAAATCCAATTTTTTTAAGGATGCAGTACCATATCCTTGAAACGTTTCGTAAACAGAAGTCATGATTTGAAAATGATATGTGTCTTTATTTAATAGTTGTATGCAAGTGGTTTATGTGCCCTTTTTCCGTAAAAGTGGTAAATTTGTAAAAAATGGCTTCTTTGTTTATTTAATTAATTATAATTTTGTTTACTTACTTAGTTACACATGTTTTATACTTTGTTTAAATAAAAAATACAAAATGAATCACAAAAATAAATAAAAAATGTAATGTTTTAAGTAAGTATTTTTATAGAAGTTAAATATGTAATTTTTGTTAAATTTTTCCAAAACTATTACACCTCTTCCTCGTCAGTCGACATAAATTCATCCTTATCAGATTCGCTCGGTATAGTCTTTGCTGCTTGAAGAACGTTTTCAATCCATATTCTGCTGTCCTCGTCGAAGTATTGCAACAGATCTCTTACGTCTTTTTCTTTATTAACTTTCAGGCCAGGTGATTCAACTTGTTTCAATTGAATGCTCTTTAATTGCTTTTTATTATACGTTTTTTTCCAGAACTTGAAAGGTACAAAGCTCGAATTGTACTTTTCGTGCTTTCCTCTTCTTTCTTCAAAAGTATTGTCATTTTGAACTTTTCCTTGGGCTATTCTCATTCTTTTCATTGATAGTTGTAACAAATGTAGTAATAAGTTAAGACATATTGGATAACTTATTCCATCATTTTTAAGAGAGTACTGCCAAATATTTATTCTATTTTTTTTCGGATTGATTTTATAACGAGAACGATCTGTTTTAGGTTTTTTCGATATACAACTAGCAAGATACGTGTCTTGAATTGTTTTTGTATCGGATTTCCAGAAGGAGTTAAAAATAGATTCTTGATGATCTCTATCAAATTTCTTGTGACAATCATTTGTACAGCATTTCGTAATAAAATGAAATGTTTTTCCTTTCACATCTTTTCCCGAATGAGATATATAACTGTGTGCCCCAAGACGTTTTAATTTCTTCGATTCTTTACACCAAGTTGTCTTATAAATCAATTTCTTCTTTCCTAAATTCGCATCTTTCCTTGCGGATTCGATACTCGCCTCAGTTTCCATAGTTCCTCGCTTACACAAAATAAAACGTATTGCACGACCAGACAGTAGACAGCGCGGCAGCGCGACCGCTCAGCGACTATGTAGCTGCATATCGATCACGCTAAGTAACAAAACAGCATCTAGCTAATTTAAACGTGGGAGAAGAAATGTCCTTGATATATTATATATATATAACATTTACCTGAGTCGATTCAAACGATTTACGGAAAAAGGGCACATAAGCCTATGTGCCCTTTTTCCATCAAATGCCTCAATTGTATGAAAAAAAAATGGATTATGCTGTTTCATAATTATTTAAACCACCAATTCAGATTTCACGCGAAACAACGAATTTTAAAAAACATTATTAATATTTTTGTTTATAACTTTTTTCTAATTGTTTAAACAATTGATTTAACTTTTACTATTTGATAGATCTAATTAAAAGAAGTAACTTTCGTCTTGAGATTTTTTTCTATCTCTTACAGTTCGCGAGTTATAACACAAAATCGGAAAATACACGAATTATCAGGGGTTAATTTCACCCCCTTAGAGTGATTTTAGGCAGCAAAAAAAAATTGCGTTGTAATCAGGAGGAAATCCCCTACATATCCACAAAGTTTCAGAATTTTTTGAATTTCCGGGTTCGGGATCTTCCCTTGTCAGACAATCTTCTGCAAGGGAACGAATTAATTTTTCACCCCAGTATATTAAATGCCATCTTCTTAAAACCATTAATTTATTTATTTTTTCCGACATTTATTTAGATTAAATTTTTATCACTGCTTCCTCTATTTTTTTGGACACCATGAACCCTGATTGCTCTTTTTTTATGTACCTGCGAATCATCTGTATATAAATAACTAGCATAAAGTACCCGGTGTTGCCCGGGTAAAGCTTCGATTATCATGGAGTGTCAAGAGGGTGAAATAAGGGGGGAGACGTGGAATGTCCAGGTTTCATGGTAGCCTATATTTCCTGCCCGGTTCTAGAAAGTAATTATGCAAAGTTTGGTCCAGATCGGTTAAAAAAAATCGGGATAAAAAGTATCCTATATGTTATTTCAGGTCCTAGACTACGCATATACAAAATTTCAGAAAGATTCATTGCGTATTTGCGACGTGATTGAGTAACAAACATCCAAGCATCAAAACACACTTTCGCATTTATATATATTAGTACGATTATCATATTTATAATTATAAGAATACTAAAAATGACAAAAAGAGTGATCTGATTCGCCCCAAATAACGTGAGCCCATTAGCCCCATATATCAGTATTTCAAAGATTGTAGATTAAATAAACATATTACGATATAATAGTCTAAAATATATCAAATACTAAACTTGGACACTGGAGGATAGTGGGGGTGTACGTAAATGGAGATCTGACAAGGAAGTTGGAGGACATAGGGGTGTGGATGGAAGAGAGGGAGTGGGGAGTAAGGGGGTTAATCGGGGGGGACTTTAACGCTAGGACAGGGGAAGATGGGGGGCGAGTGTTGGACAAAGGACAAAGAGGGGAATGGTGATGGGAGGAGCCTGTGTGGGTACTTGAAAGAAAGGGGTGGAGTATACCAAATGGGGGGGTGGGGTGGAGGGGGATGAGCAGGGGGAGTGGATGTTTACAGGAGGGAGGGCTAATACGGTAATTGATTATGCTTTGGGGAACGAGGATACCTGGGAGAAGGTGGAGAGGGTAGAAGTGGGGGAGAGGGTGGAGTCGGACCACCACCCGGTGGTGGTCTGGCTGAGGGGAGAGGGAGGCGGTGGCGTAGAGAGGAGAGAGGGTGGTGGGAGAAGGGAAGGAGGAAGAGGGAATTGGACAGAGGAGGGGAGAAAGAAATTTATGGAAAGCTTTGTGAAGGGGGAAGATGGGGTGAGGGGGGTGGAGGAGGAGTGGAGAAAGTTGGGAGAAAGGATAAAGGGAGCGGTGGAGAAGTCAGAGGAGGGGAGAGAGAGGAAAAGGAAGGGGGGATGGTGGGATGAGGGGTGTAGAGAGGAGAAGAGCAAGGTAAGGAAGGAATTGAGAAAGTGGGGAAAGGAGGGAGGGGACGGTAAGGTTTACAGAGAGAGGAAAAGGGCCTATGCGAAATTATGTGAGGAAAAGAGGAAGAAGGAGGTGGAGAGGTGGGAAAGAGAGCTGGAGGGGGTGAGGACAGAAGGGCAGGTTTGGAAGGTGGTGAACAGGGAGAGGGGAAAGAGAAGGAGGGTGAATGAAAAAATAAAAATGGAGGAATGGGACGAGTATTTCAGGGGGCTGTTGGGAGGGTGGAGTGGAGGGTGGTGAAAGGGGGGGGGGGTAAAGGAAAGGCGGAGGGACGGAGAGAGGGAGATAGGAAGGGAGGAAATAAGAAGGGTGGTAAAGAATTTAAAGGACGGGAAGGCAGTGGGGGGGGGATGGAATACCAAACGAGGTGTGGAAGTACGGGGGGGAGGAGGTGGAAAATGAGCTGTGGGGGTTATGCAATAGGGTGTGGAGGGGGGAAGGGTGGCCGGAGGGATGGAAGGAAGGGGTGGTGGTGCCGGTGGTGAAGAAAGGAGCAGGGGAGAGGGTAGAGGACTACAGGGGGATTACCTTGACGCAGACGGCGTACAAGATCTACGCGTCGGTACTGGCGGAGAGATTGAGGGTAGAGGTGGAAGATAAGAGAATGCTGCCACCGAGTCAAACGGGGTTTAGGAGGGGGGTGGGTTGCATCGATAATATCTATACATTGAATTATTTGATCAACAGACAAATAGGAAGGAAGGAGAGAAAAATGGTGGTGTTGTTTGTTGACATGAAGGCCGCGTTTGACTCGGTGGACAGGGAGGTGTTGATAAAGGCTATGAGGGGAAGGGGGTAAGGGAAGGGCTGGTGGTGAGGTGTGAGGAGGTATTGAGGGAAACGATAGGACGGGTTAGGGTGGGGGAGGAGGAGGGGGAGTGCTTCTGGACGGCGAGGGGCGTAAGGCAAGGGTGCCCTCTGAGCCCAATCATGTTCACGCTCCTGATAGCAGACATGGATGATGAGCTGGAGAGGGGAGGCTGGAGGGGGGGGGGGGGGAGATCTACACACTGGCTTACGCGGACGATGTGGCGGTGCTGGCAGAGGACGTGGAAGGGATGAAGGGGATGATGGGGAAGTTAGAAAAGTACGTGGAGGGGAAGGGGTTACAGGTGAATGTGGGTAAGACTAAGGTGATGAGGTGTAGAAGGGGAGGGTGGGAGGTGGAGTAAGGTGATATGGAGGTGCAAGGGAAAGGAGCTGGAGGAGGTAAGGAGTTTTAAATATCTAGGATATACGGTGATGGGGAATGGGGGACAGGAGGAACATGTAGAGGAGAGGGTTAGAAATGGGGCTGCAGTGATGGGGCAGGTGTGGGGGATTGGGAAAAGGAAGTTTGGGAAGGATTGGGGGAGAAGATTATGGCTGTACGATAAGCTGGTATGGGCGGTAATGAATTATGGGGTGGAGGTGTGGGGGTGGAGAGGGAGGGAAAAAATAGAGGCAGTACATGAACGGTACATGAAGTGGGTGTTGGGAGTGGACAGGAATACCCCAGGGTATATGGTTAGGGAAGAGTTGTAGAGGGGGATGATGAAGGGAGGGGCGGGGCTTAGGGCATGGGGGTATGAGAGGAAGTTGGAGGAGGGGAAGGGGGGGGAGTTGGCGAGGCAGTGCTGGGAGGAAATGAAGAGGAGGATGCGGAGGGGAAAGGTATTGCAGGGCTGGGAAGAGGAGAGGGAGCAGTATTTTGAGGACAGGGGATGGACGGTGGAGGAGGTGGAGAGGATGAGGGATAGGGGAGAGATGAGGGGAGAGGAGCTGGTGGAGAGGGAGAGAAGGCTGCAGGAAGAGGAGAGGCGGAGGAAGATAGGTGACTCCAAATATAATATATGGTATGGGAGGGTGAAGGAGGTGGGTGTACCAGGGTACTTGAAGAAAGGGTGGGGGGAGGAAAGGTGGAAAATGGTTGTAAGGTTTAGATTAGGGAATGAGATGAAGGCGGGGAGATACTGGGAGGAGGAGGAGGAAAGGAGATGCAGAATTTGTGGGCAAGGGGAGGAGACGTGGGAGCATGTCTGGGAAGTCTGTACAGGGTGGGGAACGGAGAGGGGGTGGCAAGAGGCGGTGATGGAGGTGTTGGGGGTCGAGGGAGAGGGGGAGGAGTGGATGAGGAGATTAGAGGAAAGAAGAGCAATGTGGGGGAGAAGTGGGAGAACGAAGGGTGGCCGAAGTGAGAGGAGGATTGAGAGTGGAAGGGGAAGCGCGCGGAAGCGGAGGTCCAGGAGGCGGAGGAGGGAGCGTAGGGTGCGTGCGAGAGAGGGGGAGATAAGGAGGGGAGCGAGCGAGCGGACGGTAGTAGATAAGATAGTTTAAGTTAGGTTAAGGTAGATGTAAGGGTAATTGTTAAGGAGAAATGGTATGGGAGATTGTAACCCCATTGGGGATCGTTAAAGTGATTACATATATATATATACTAAACTTGGACACCGTGCAAACTAACAACAATAAACACATTAGAATTTTCAAGCTTATATTTTATTTTACATACGAAATTGCAGATTACGCAGGTTTGATTCGAATCAAAATTATAACGTTCGCACGCGTTCATCTCACTGGAAACGTATGCCAGCTCTAAACCAAGACTTAAAACAATTGACGGGCTATTCCGGTAGGTGCTGGGGGGGGGGGCGTGGTATTACGGACGATCGGGATGCTCATTTCTATCGCGATGAAAGAAATATGGACTAAATTCTTATTTTGTTCCGATTCACCCTGTGATCCGAAAAATGCAAAATGTACTAGTGGGGAATAGATCATTTTTCATGAAAACATAAATCGAAAATATAAAAGAAAACTTTTCCTTTCAAACAATTAATGCTGAAAATTTGATTTAGATCATGATTTGTTTGCAAAATAACGGATCGCACACGTCGCTGGAACTGGGAACTCGCGAGAGGGCTTCGTTAGGTTTATGACACTTTAATTTTAAGCACTAGTTTTAATCTTAAATTATACTATTTACAGTTATATACAATAAAGACTTTGCGAACACACTTCTCCCGAATATTGTTCGTTTCACGGCAACTGCACAGGTTTTCCTAAGCGGTAGGACCTTTACGAGTAAGCAGAGCGATGCACGTGGGCTCGGCCCGATGCCCGTTACAAAGCGAAGCAAACCGCGTAGTAATTAAGCGAAGTAAAGCAAGCGATTAATCAGCGAAACGATTAGCAGGTGAAGCTATTAACAGATGTTATCTTACGCGTTATTCTAAGCCAGAAGCTCACACTTTTCTACGCGGTAGGAAGGCAAGAAGCGTTAAGATAACTAGCACGTGGAGACAATGACTGTTCTTGAAGCAAAGCACAGAGAGAGAAGCAAAATGAACAGCTGTTACCTCGTAAGCGTTTAAAGATCAAGTAGGGCGAGGAAATCCGCGTCGATTTCCTAGAATCTGCGGGTTCTCCCCCTTCCATCGATCGCCGATCGATGGAAAGGAGCGCATGATCGATGCTCCGTGCGAGCAAGGCGGCGGGGGGGGGGCAATGTCTCGTCATGCCTGGATGCGATCGGGCACGGGAGATGGCGTTAGTTAGCCGATTTCCTTAACATGATTTCTATTCTATAATTTCTACTACCTCCACACCGATATAAATTGGTAAAGGGTGCACAACAATAGAACATGTGCTTTTAAAAAAACTGATGTCGCTGCGTAATGAATTGTAAAAAATGGCAGCCGTGTAAGCGCATGAACAACCACCACCCTTCTGCTCTAAATATTTCCTCTCTGCTCTGAGATACCATTTTATGTTTATAGTTATTTCAATTCTCACCGAATTGAAACCTCCCCCGAGCTAGATTTGGACGCAGTGTATATACCTCCAGTCGTACCTTCGGGCGTCTGCTGTAGCAGCCGCCTAGCCTACTGTAGCCGCAAACACACTGCGATGAATGTCTGTTTTCCTGTTTTAATGGTGGAGTCTCCTAGCCGGTGTGTGTCTGGATGCTGTGCCCAAACACTAGACTACTTCAGCAGTCGAGACCCAAATGCACTGCGTTCCATCGCCACTGTCCGACAGAATGCCAAGAAATAATGAAACAAAAGTTATGGGATTATGGTAAGAGAAAATAATATGCAAGTAACTGTTGTTTTAATATAATTATGAAACACACATTAGAAACACCGTTCCTCGAAGTGAGGGGACCTTCCCTCCGTGAATTCGTCGCCGGAGAAGGAACCCTCTCCCTCTTGACGAAATAGAGCAGGTATATGCCACATCTGGTTCCCAAAAACTAATCAGGCTAGTCGGCCAGAGCACCTCGCCAGGGCCAGGGGCGCGGTTTATAAGTATATCATTCTGCGAGGCGGCGGTTAACAACGGTACGTGCGGGTCCTTAGTCATCGTATGTACCTCCTACCCACCGGCAGAGCAATATACGGATTAACACAGGCTAAACAAGGCCTAAAATTCTTAAAGACGGCACCACGTTCTTGATTGCCCTTTAGAAGACTGGCAAACCGGATCAATCATTACCGTCTTTGAGAATTTTAGGTCTTGTTTAGCCTGTGTTAATCTGTATATTGATCTGCCGGCGGGCAGTATATACGATGTCCCCGATGTCAAACCCTAATTAACTAAATTAGTAGAAGGAACTAGTATCTGGAAAACACGGGTGTTGCAAATACCCATCTTGCTCGTTTGTTCTCAATAGCGATTGCCGTATCATAAACCTTCGATGTGTTGACCAGACGCGGTCGCTTCAAACGGATAAGCGCTAGGTTGGGGATTTCCGCGGTCTCGCGCTGCAAATTTGTCGCTTGAGGTCAACACTCGGTAGGAATGGTCGCGAACGATGCCACTCCGATTTACATGAAACTTGGTAGGCTTGTAGAACAGAAAAAAACAGACACGTATTGTGTTTCGCTGCGGTAACTCAAGTTTAAGGGGTGACCATCAGACGCGCTAAGTCAGACTATAGGTAGAATCTTCTAGCTGCGACAGACCCAGTGTCCCATTTTAATGATTGTTTTGGAAAGCTAAGAAAGTTTCCTTTCAGAAACTTAAGATGCCAATTCAATGAGTTTTTTTTTAATCGTATTAAAGTTATTTTCAAATGACCCCAAAAATGGCATACTTCCCATTTTTTAGAAAACAGAATGCCACTTCCAGGAAAATCTTGGAATCATTCAAGTGTTCACGTTTTTTGCGAGTTAAAACTACCCCTTAAACACTGTGCAAAAGGCCAGATTGATCAGATTTTTACCCCGTATGTCCTCGATGCTCAAACACGCGTTATGGTCTGAAAATTTGAACGATCACCTGTTTTACGTGATCAACTTTTACTAGAGCAAGAAAAGGGTTCTGAATAAAATGCTTAATAAAATTCGGCATTCTTGAATGCGAAATATGGGATGTTGCATTCTTCCCCTATTTCTTGGGAATCAATCCCACAGTGGTGAGGAATAGCCAGCGTCCTATCGCAGGCAAGGAGATTCAGGGGCCAGACACTGGGTCTGTCGCAGCTAGAAGATTCTACCTATAGTCTGACTTAGCGCGTCTGATGGCCACCCCTTAAACTTGAGTTACCGCAGCGAAACACAATACGTGTCTGTTTTTTTCTGTTCTACAAGCCTACCAAGTTTCATGTAAATCGGAGTGGCATCGTTCGCGACCATTCCTACCGAGTGTTGACCTCAAGCGACAAATTTGCAGCGCGAGACCGCGGAAATCCCTAACCTAGCGCTTATCCGTTTGAAGCGACCGCGTCTGGTCAACACATCGAAGGTTTATGATACGGCAATCGCTATTGAGAACAAACGAGCAAGATGGGTATTTGCAACACCCGTGTTTTCCAGATACTAGTTCCTTCTACTAATTTAGTTAATTAGGGTTTGACATCGGGGACATCGTATATACTGCCCGCCGGCAGATCAATATACAGATTAACACAGGCTAAACAAGACCTAAAATTCTCAAAGACGGTAATGATTGATCCGGTTTGCCAGTCTTCTAAAGGGCAATCAAGAACGTGGTGCCGTCTTTAAGAATTTTAGGCCTTGTTTAGCCTGTGTTAATCCGTATATTGCTCTGCCGGTGGGTAGGAGGTACATACGATGACTAAGGACCCGCACGTACCGTTGTTAACCGCCGCCTCGCAGAATGATATACTTATAAACCGCGCCCCTGGCCCTGGCGAGGTGCTCTGGCCGACTAGCCTGATTAGTTTTTGGGAACCAGATGTGGCATATACCTGCTCTATTTCGTCAAGAGGGAGAGGGTTCCTTCTCCGGCGACGAATTCACGGAGGGAAGGTCCCCTCACTTCGAGGAACGGTGTTTCTAATGTGTGTTTCATAATTATATTAAAACAACAGTTACTTGCATATTATTTTCTCTTACCATAATCCCATAACTTTTGTTTCATTATTTCTTGGCATTCTGTCGGACAGTGGCGATGGAACGCAGTGCATTTGGGTTTCGACTGCTGAAGTAGTCTAGTGTTTGGGCACAGCATCCAGACACACACCGGCTAGGAGACTCCACCATTAAAACAGGAAAACAGACATTCATCGCAGTGTGTTTGCGGGTACAGTAGGCTAGGCGGCTGCTACAGCAGACGCCCGAAGGTACGACTGGAGGTATATACACTGCGTCCAAATCTAGCTCGGGGGAGGTTTCAATTCGGTGAGAATTGAAATAACTATAAACATAAAATGGTATCTCAGAGCAGAGAGGAAATATTTAGAGCAGAAGGGTGGTGGTTGTTCATGCGCTTACACGGCTGCCATTTTTTACAATTCATTACGCAGCGACATCAGTTTTTTTAAAAGCACATGTTCTATTGTTGTGCACCCTTTACCAATTTATATCGGTGTGGAGGTAGTAGAAATTATTGAATACAAATCATGATCTAAATCAAATTTTCAGCATTAATTGTTTGAAAGGAAAAGTTTTCTTATATATTTTCGATTTATGTTTTCATGAAAAATTATCTATTCCCACTAGTACATTTTGCATTTTTCGGATCACAGGGCGAATTGGAACAAAATAAGAATTTAGTCCATATTTCTTACATCGCGATAGAAATGAGCATCCTGATCGTCCGTAGTACCCCCCCCCCCCCCCGCATCTACCGGAATAGCCCGTTAATTGTTTTCAGTCATGGTTTAGAGCTGGCATACGTTTCCAGTGAGATGAACGCGTGCGAACGTTACAATTTTGATTCGAATCAAACCTGCGTAATCTGCAATTTTGTACGTAAAATATAATATGAGCTTGAAAATTCAAATGTGTTTATTGTTATCAGTTTGCACGGTGTCCAAGTTTAATATTTGATGTATTTTAGACTATTATAATATGTTTATTTAATCTACAACCTTTGAAATACTTATAGGGTTAATGTACCAAATATCGCCAGTGTTCCTAATATCGCCACTCGCTATATCTCTCAATGTAAGCTCTAAAATTTATCGGTTTTGCACTCAATTAGTACCTAAACATATGTAGGAAGACATATTGTAATTGCAGCATCATGTGATCAACAATTGAGAGCTCGGATGCAATATGGGGACTAGCGCTCGAAAGTACGAATAAGTATTATTCAAATGCTAAGAAAAATTGGAAAATTAAATTTTGTTAAACTGGATTTTAAAAAATATACTGTTATAAAGCTCATCATGGCACACATTTCTTCTATTTGCAGTTTTTCTATCGAAATATTAGTATTTGAGATAAAAATTATAAACAAAAAAATTTCTTCGACCAAAGTTAATATCATTTTAAAAAATTAAAATAAATTTTTATTTAAAAACAAGCTTTTATTAAAATGTACTAAAAAAAGAAAAATAATTTTTTACCGGCCTAAAAGCTGCCTTAAACGAATTCCGTCATATGACCAAAAATATAAGCGTGGGGCGTAAATATTGAAATGCCCTTTTTATATAAATAGTATTACTGTCTTTATATTCATATTCTATTGATGAATTTGACTGATCTCTAGCAGAATGCGAAAACTAATGTATTAAACTACGTAAAGGATTAGAAATATATTACATAAAAAGGGCCTTTCAATATTTACGCCCCACGCTTTTATTTTTGGTCATATGAGGGAAATCGTTTAAGGCTATCATTTAGACCGGTAATAAAATTATTTTTCTTTTTTAGTACATTTTGATAAAAGCTTGTTTTTAAATTTTTTTATTTTAATTTATTTTATGCTTTTCAGTGTTCCAGAATTTTTGATTACACAAGCATTTCGTTTTCCTGATGTAAAAGTAATCCGACCTGCATGACATTTGGTATGATTTTAATCGGGAGCACACCAGGAATCCATTGGTGTCATTTCCAGATTGACACGATGAAGAATGAAGAACAACGAAATTTTTAATTCGCTGAAATGAATATTTCATACTCGACCGCGAGGAGCCGACTTCGAATCGCTGCGGTCGACCGAGGATTCATACCTGTTTCAGAAATAAAATAATTCTTTATACTTTATCGTATCGATATGGAAGTGATGCCGATGGATTCCTTATGATTTTCCGATGAAAATCATACCAAATTTCATGTAAATGAGGCTACTTTTAACGACGTTAAATGGAGATGATGAAAACCATTTTTTCGTCTAATTTCCTTCATTATGCTGCGAATTACGCCGTTCTTGGTGTTAGTTTCATCGGCGAAACATAGAGAATCGATCTGGCGCAGTTTTCGCAGAGATCTGATGAGAAATGTGGAACTTGGATTTTTCCCACTTTTAATGGTATTCCAACTCCTTCGAGGGTCGAAAGCCATATAATTCGGTGTAGCATCACGGGGGATTGACCGCGCCACGGGGTCTGCGCGTCGAGCATTCGCTTGCTCGTGATGGCCTGCTTTCCAGTTGCGACGAACATTTGCGCGACTGGAGTGCGCGTCTCGCCATAAAAACCGACCTTTTTGGAGGGTCCCAAGTACAAATTCGGCCGCGTGTTGCAGATGTGAGGACGTGATTTTCGCTGCGCACGGTGTTCGGCGCGCAATGCGCGGCTGTTGCACATGTTTAACCGTGCCTTAAGGTAAGAATTCGTGACCGAGCATCGCCTTAGTCGGAGAGTCTTTTCGGCTTCCCTTTATTCTGGTATCGTGTAGAGTGGGACAGCCCGCCACCAGAGGCATCAGACCACCATCGTACTGGACGGTGTTACACAGGCACTGCGCATAAAAATAATAGAACAGTTGTTTGTGATCTCTGTCACCAATTTGTATGCAAAAAGCATATAATAAAATAGTTCATTCCAATAATCCCCCAATGGAGGAAGACTGATCTCTTTGTCTATTTTACTATTTTTACTATTGGTTTTTATTGTTTTTTCTAGTATTTATTTTGTTTATTTTGTACGAACTACTGTAAACTTTACTGTTCTTGTCATTTATGCAATAAATTTTGCTATTATTGAACTATATTGGTGTCTTTCTGTTTGCGGCATAAAGTGCCGTAGCACGCCCGCTCATGAGATTCGACAAAGCGCGCCCGCCGGAGGGTTAACTCTGCTCTGACATCGCGCAGGTGATTTGGTTGCCGAAGAGTAAGATCCTCGCGGATAAAAGCAGGGCCAGTGTACTTCCCCTTGTTTCTCAGTACTGACAGGACATCGAATCTCGAAGGAAGCCTAACACAAACAGGCCTGTGTTTATTCGGGATCTTCCTTCCAAGTCTGGTGACGTTTATCACTGACAACACAGCTGGTTGAATCTGTGTTAAGATCTCCTTCACGGAGCCAGTGTCGAAAAATGAATCCCGAGAGGAAGCTGGTGATAAGGATGTTGATGCTTCCTCTTCCAAGTTGAAGAGAAAAATATTCCTGGATCTATTCTCTCTTTCCTTCATCTCCGACAAAATATCTTCAATGTCCGAATTTTGCACAGAGGAGGCTGAAGATTCATTCAATTTTGACACCAGTTTCGTCACTCTATCTGATAAGTGGTTGACAATCGCGTCAAGTTTCTCGATGTGAGACGAGAAGAGACCTTTAAGCTCAGCGACGATATCAGCCTTTAATTTCGAAATCTCAAATCTAATCAAGTCACCGACATTATTAGGCGATGTTGGAGATTTCCAAGAGTAAGAACCTCTTGAATGCGAAGATAGCGAAGTGGCACAATTTAAGAGTTGACCATTTGCATGGGGATAACCGGTTCTGGGTGCACATGCAGGATGACATATGCCGCACGATACGCAAGAAATGGGATTGACTATTACAGTTGAGCATCCCTTGCAGATCTTCTTTCCCATTGTAGTTAAAAAACGAGGCAGAATATAACAGAACAAGACACAAGCCGATTAAAAGGAGAAAAATCACGACACTTAATTTAAAATGCGGTTAGGCACTAAACTTGAATACGTTAACCGAGCGCTAGTAAACACGTCCGTCCTCTAATGAGGATGAAAACGGAATTACGGAATACGGTTTTACGAATATCTGCTCTTTCGTCTGTCAGCATACAAAGCAGCAGATTCTCTGGAACATCAAAGAACGCATTTCTTGAAATAACACCATCTACGACCGCCAAATATTTTTTGGGCAAGTAACTCGTCGACGTTATGAAAGAGAAAATGTGTTTCCCGCCATCCTTAATAGACTGCTATGTCTCGCTGGCTTACAACAGCCAATCGAATTCTAAGGTTATATATGTCAGTCAAGAAGCCTTCATCAGGTTTGAGGATACTTGCTGAGTATGTAATAAAAGTCTACGCTCCATTCTGGTTTCGAATTAAAACTCAGCAGTCTAGTAAGGATGGCGGTAAACACATTTTCTCTCTCATAACGTCGACAAGATACTTGCCCAAAAAATATTTGGCGGTCGTAGATCGTGTTATTTCAAGATATGCGTTCTTTGCTGCTCCAGAGAATCTGCTGCTTTGTATGCTGGCAGATGAAAGAGCAGATATTCGTAAAACTGCCGTTAAAAAAATTATAGAGGCCAGAGCCACTGCAATTGATTCTAGTCCTATACACACGTTCTGTGTGCCTCCATTGGATTTTCAGGCAAAGAACTATGTCTACATGATAGATTGGTCTTCTTGCAATTTCTTCACACCTCCTGTTCTATCTCATGTAACTTCTGATGAGCTCCAGAGTTCACTAGCGAGTCCTATACCAATTGAGTGAGACTACTTTAAGTTCCCATCTCACACTCAGGCAGTAGAGCGAACAGTAAAGCTTGTCACGGAGACATCTTCAAAGGTATGTGGAGAAGTTGCAAGAGATGGCTTTATTCGAGTCACACTAGCGGCAAGAGCTGAACTCCCAGTATTCAATAAAAAAGCAGATTTCATAAAAATACTTAAGACATAATTTTTTAGTTCTTCATTGGTGGTTGGCAGGGTAATGTGTAGAGGGGTGGAACTAGAGGTGCAACCACCTTCACGTGGTGAGTTCTGAGTCCCTTTCTGGCAACACTAAATGAAACAGAAGCGGGCGAAGAGGTGCAAAAATAAAGCACTTATAGAATACTTTCTCGGCCGTGAATAGGGAAATTTTTTCCTTTTTTTCTCTATAAATTTCTCTTAACCTCAACCTTTCCTACATTCTCGGAGGCTGGCACGACATGAGATGGATGTTTTGCGGCAGTTTGTCCTTATGAATCGTTTTAACACAAATATCTTTTTGGAAGAAGTTGCTTTTAGAAAGTTCGGTATTTCTCAATTATTTCGGTAAAGTTTTGATATTTGGAGCCTCTGGCCAGCAGAGAAGATTAAGTTCAACTGATTAAGTTCAACTTTTACACATTTTTAGTAATGTTGACCCACAACTTTTCCGCACTAGGCTCAATCGTTACAACCACTTTTGATTTTTTCGATACACCCAATTGTTCAACTGTCGCGTCGAGGCCGCTTCGAAACACTTGCGCCATTTGGAATTATCGCGTTATTTTTAAATAAAAAAATGTTTGTTCACTTCTCGAAAAACAATAATATAGCCTGAAAGTTTTAAAAAGATTACATGTATAGTTTCGTTACAACAAATTCCCCAATAGGACATTCATTTCTGCAGCGATGGCTGTACACCATTGGAAAGATCTCTTCAAGATGCGGCAAACGCAGGCCCAACACGGTTCTGAGATAAATGTCACGAGGCACATTTACCGCCCCAACCTCCTACATTATCGCTCACAACCCTCAGCTTTTTCTCAGGTGCGTTCCCGAGGTCCACCGGGCCAGATGAGATTTTACAACCGATTTTTATTATCAAAACCGCAAAATTTCTAACGTTGAAGCCACTTTTCGAGGTGATCCCATCTGATTTCAATGTTAAAAATGGTATCAACCATTCATGTTGGTATGAGATATTTCCAATGGTGTACAGCAATCGCTGCACGCTCGTAGTTTAGTAATCCCCTCTGGGACTTAACATTGTTCTTTAATTATGTCATGTCTACTTATCAGACTCAAGAATATTGACATCAGATTAATTAAAACATCAAGTAGAAGCTATTGCTTCCGTGGTAATATACAGGATGTTCGGCAATAGGTGTCAGAAACTTTAACGTATGATACTACATACCAAAACAAGACGAAAATCAAGAATGACGAAATTGTGTTTGAGGATTCGGTTCCGAGTTATTAATTGTTGAAAATACGTGTAAAACGCAACTGTTGGGATTGGCATAGGTTACTGCCACGGCATGACGAAGAGGCATGCACCCGCTTGTGAGTAAGGGTGAGTGAGTTGGGGAGAGCATTAGCGTCGATATTACGGATACCTGCCGATACCCGGAAAAGGCCCTTGGCTTAAGGGGGTAGACACGGGTAATGCAGCGCGCTGTAATACCCACATAATGTGCCCGAAACATGGGTTTGGGGGGATACGTTTTTCGTCCTTATATGAGCAGATTTTGGGCTGGGTGAGGTCTCAATCGAAAGAGGAAGGTTCGATGCAGCCCGCTCTGGTCATGGTTCGACAAGATTGTGTTGATATCTAATAATATGAGTGTTCAAAGTAGAGCAAAAGTCGACAAAATACACCCGCAGGAATCCAAGTATTTTTAGGTCACTAAAAGAGTTTTGTGGCTCAAACGATGACCAGAGCGGGCTGTCTCGAACCTTCCTCTTTCGAATGAGACCTCACCCAGCCTAAAATCTGTTCATATAAGGACGAAAAACGTATCCCCGTGATTGCATTCCCAAATACGAGTTCCGCCATATTGGCGATAATACAGAGCAAGTCACGTGACAAATTTAGTTGAGCTAGTGGACACGAGATGGCACCTACTCGGGAGGACTGCCAACGTGGAATCATAGCAAAACTGAAGCGTTAGCTGGATACACAAGCCACAGTAAAAGCGTGATGCAGTCAATGCATGCATTTTCGGACGACTTTAGGTTAGGTTATATGCATTTTAGGTATACATTGACTAGGAACTGCTGGGAATTGTCTACATTTACTAAATTCACGCTTTTACTGTAACACATACATCACCGCTGCCAAATATATGTTATAATTATATGGCCACATTATTTCAAATAAAAAAAGAGATTGGAATTTTTTAATAACACTGGAAGTAGTGATTTACTGATATCATATTTTCAGAAAATATAATTATTGCATTTATTATTATTCTTCCGACTATTGTATATAACATATAACAAGGAAAAGTCTCCAAACCGGTCAACAGTTGACTCCTTGATTTTTTTCGTAATTCTTTACGCTCCTATGCAGAGATGGGCATTATTTAATTAAAAGAATATACTTCCGAATGGTCCCAGTGGTCGATCGACACGAGGTTTGGGGGGAGGGTGTGTGTACCCTAAATCTAAAATTCTATTTAGCTTCGGGTATTTATTAGTTTCCTTTGTTTATTCGAAGGCCTTTCATCTTTGGCTTCGAATAATTTTTCATCTTTCATTATATCTTTATCCTAAGGTCGTATTCAAATATATTGGCCGGTCGATTCGTTTTCGCGAACAGCGATCGAGGAGAAATCAGCTATCACCATCTGACGATCGTGGATTTGTCAGTTGGAGTTCCCTAGCCACCGAAGGGTATGGTGGGGTAACGGGAATGCTGCTCGGCCCCGTCTGAACGTAGACGTGTGGCTGTTATTTATTCTTATTGTCAGCGTAGTATATATGTAGTTGTGTGCGTCACGAAGTAATGCGTAGACCAATACGAGATGAAGCTATCGAAAAAGAATCAATGTTCTGACCAATAAAGCTCCTGAATTTTTTCAGAGCTAAGGCCTAAGGCACACCTATTCTGATGCGTGTATTTCTACGCTTCAGCTCGGTTTGGCCTATACATGACAGAAGCTTGGCGCTATCCCCACCACTTCTGGCTCACTCGTGTTCTGCGATGACGAGAGAATACGCGTTACGAATAGGAGTGTGCGGATCGTCCCGCGGCTCGGATTCTCGGCCCTCGGGACGGGTCGGAAAATTTCGGGCGGGATCGGGCGGGGTCCCGATACTTTCGTATTGCTCGAGATCCCGACGGTTTCGGGATCCCGAGACTCGATTCGGGCTACAAGCATGACCGCCATGCGGGCAATTTGATTTCAGGTCGGTTTGGCAAAACTCGGACACGATCGGCTCGAAAGCCAGCTATTACGAGCGGACCGAGACGGAAAGAATTATGTATATCATTTATATCGATACCAGAGTGATAAGTTTTTACCTTTCTGTCTCCTGTTGAATTATAATTTGTATCTTATTATTTATTTACATATATATGTATTTTCATTGCTACCAAATAGTCTGTGAATACTGAATACGTCCATATACGTACTTAAATAAATACCATGTTCAGAACTTGGGAAGAAGACTATTTTTATATCGACAATATTTTAAAATCTGAATAAAATATACTTCATACTTAGTACTTTATGTAAAGGGAATATATAGGGTATTATCTTTTTCCGGATAGGTTCAGATTTAAAATAGAAAACGTACGAACTATAAGCATACACAAAGGAATATTTCCTGGATGTTTCATAATAACAACAATATACAGGAGGCGAATATTTTATTATTTCAAATTAACGTGTAAGAAACATAATTTTTCTATGTTCTCAGGTAATAATTTTAATCTATTACTGGTAACGATATCGTCCGATCGCGTCCGAGTTTTGCCGAGCCGACCTGAAATCAAATTGTCCGCTCATGGCGGCTATGCTTGTAGCCCGAATCGAGTCTCGGGGTCCCGAAACTGTCGGGATCTCGAGCAATACGAAAGTATCGGGACCCCGCCCGATCCCGCCCGAAAGTTGCCGGCCCGTCCCGAGCCCGAAAAATCGGGTAACCGCACACCCCTAGTTACGAAACTCACCGGCCAATAAATCTGAATACGATCTTAGAAGTTCGAATAACCGACGAGAACCTTTGTGTCCCGAGCCGCGCGAGATCGTCGTGCTCGGCGATGTGTCATCGATTATAAAGAAACAGAATTTGTTTTTTTTTCATCGTATCAATATGAAAGTGACACCATTGGATTCTTGGCATTCTCCCGGTTATATTGGCAGAAAATAATTTAAATCGGACTATTTTTAACAAAACGGGCTTTCACTTCTACAAACAAATTTTTCACGTAATTTCCCTAATTTTGGTCCGAATTATATCATTTTTGGGGCCAATTTGATCGAGAAAACATGAGGAATCGACTGACGTCACTTTCGCAAAGATCTGATTAGAAATGCAGAACTGCAGATTTGTCACTGCTTAGCGCGCAACATTGTATGGCCCCGCTGGTTTCGAGCGCCGAAGCCCACGAAACTCAGCAAGTCGCATGATTGCCAGCGAGAAGGCCAAGAGGGGACTTTCCATGGCGAAGGAAAATCAGCCTTCTACAGAACTCAAATCGAGAAAGACTTTGCTAACAAACTTTATATTCACGTGAAATAAATACTTTAATTGTAAAATTTAGACGACGAACTATTGTTGAATTTCGCCAGTTCTTACATATGCCCCACTGGGTTCGGAATTCCTGATCCCAGAGTTTCATGCATTTACCTATTGAAATGTTGCTTCAAGTCATCGGGCAATTGCATTGTTTCTTCTCGTACATATGTATATCTGTTCGCGAGTAGGTGTCATGAATGACGCGACTTTTGTTTCCCAAATAAATTCACCCCTATCAGGGCCCTCGCTCGAACCGCTTGACAAGGAGACCGCACGATGTGAACCGAGTGCGAGTGAAATAGCGCACCAGCGGTACACCCTCGGTCGACGGCGACTTGAGTCATCCAGTACTGAATACGAAATGTTGAAAATTTCTCATTACACCTTGATGAGAGTGTTACCATTCATGGATTGTTGGTGAGTCAAGACACGAAGCAATTCAGTCTATTTTTTCTTATGAATACATGATTAGAACACACTCTACGTTGAATAAAAATTGATCGAATTGCTCCATGTTTGATATAATTTTCATTGGGAAATCCTAAAAAATTCATCGGTAATACTTTCATCAATACTTATCAAAAACACGAACATTTTATTTTTCTGTACTGGGTATTTTATCTAGCTCGTCGGTTTTATTGTTCTCGGCTGTCAACGGGTGGTCTACTAGGACCCGAAGGTCCACGCTCGCAACGAGAAAGCAAAACAGTGGGGTGGGTAGGTCTTTCCCGATAAACTGAGCCCAAAGGCTTCTCAACAATTGAAACATTGGAAGACTGTACATATTCTTTCTGATGCTTTCGGCGATATGCGCAACTATTTGTATGCCCGGTTTCATGTCTAACAAGTCAGGCGATTTTGTTTGTGAGAGCCATATATAAAGACAGTCCTGTAACGTTCACTACATCTTCAATTATAAAACTGCAAATATGTTATTTTATACATGTGTCTCGCTGAGTTTCGTCGGCTTCGACGCTTGAAACCAGCGGGGCCATACAATGTTGCGCACTAAGCACTGATGAATCTGAAGTTTTCCAATTTCTAATCAGATCTTTGCGATCGTGGCGTCAATCGATTCCTTATACTTTCTCAATCAAATTGGCCCCAAAAATGATACAACTCAAACCATAATTAAGGAAATTACGTGAAAAATTTATTTGCAGAATTGAAAGCCCGTTTCGTTAAAAATAGTCCGATTTAAATAATTTTTCATAAAAAAAATGCGTAGGCTGGATGCGCGTGATTATTACATGGCCCCCTCCATAGACATATATAGACGGATCAGAAGATGGGACTATCGGCGTGGGGAAGGAAAGCTTGGAGGGGTAAAGGCATAGGTTCAGATACAGGCGCGTCGGTTAGCTTCGGATGCATTCGGCATGCATAACCACAGCGTTATCCGATTTACTCGTATCGCTCCCCTTACCGCGAACCTTGCCACCCCCCTCAGCTTACGCTCCACCGTCTATATATGTCTATGGTCCCCTCCTCGAAGTGACAGAAAATATAACCTATGTATACGCTATATGACAATAAATGTTGAGCGGCTATTTCGTTCTTTTGCGCTACATTTGTGAACATTTTATCATCCTTCCGAAACATTATTATTACGTCGCTACAGTATCTTTAGGAAATCGGGTCTAGCATATAGGATATATTTTCTGTCACTTCGAGGACAGAAAATCCGGTCCTCCAAGTGACAGAGAATATAACCTATATGCTATACCCGATTTCCTAAAGATACTGTTGCGGCGTAATAATAATGTTTCGGAAGGATGATGAAAAGTTCACAAATGTAGCGTAATACAACGAAATAGCCGCTAAATATTTATTGTGTTATAGCATATACATAGGTTATATTTTCTGTCACTTCGAGGAGGGACCACATAATAATCACGCGTTGGATTCAACATCAAACACAATTTTATATATGTTTGTTCATAACTGCTTTCTGCATAGGATGTGTATTTCATGTTCTGTTTCAGTGTTTTGCTAATTAAAAAATGTCTATCCTAACAAACTTCATTTTCTGGGGACATGCCCTCATCTATTTTTCCTTTTCACTTATAATTCCTTACTGCCAACGTAGAATATTGTAGCATAAGCACATTTCAAGTAATTAAAATGTACAATGAATTTTCTACGTTTGCAGTACCAGCCGACTTTGCGTTTAAATTTTTATAAGTACAACGCAACAGCTGAGAATTTATTTCCTTATTCAGAATAGAATACGGAAATAGCAAACAGCTCTCTCTCGCGTTTACCGGGCAATCGTCGATCTATCGGTATTACCATTTCTGTGCAGAAAAAACCTGCTGTAATACCGACCTGCCGAATCGGCCAGACCACGTGACGTGTCTACCCCCTTAAGCGAAGAGTGAAAGGCTTCCCGCGGTATACGGCTCTGCCGCGTGCGACATCTGTGGATAATATAGCTAATAATATAGCCTGAAGTTTTAAAAAGATTGCATGCATAGTTTCCTTACAAAAATTTCCCCCAAAAGAACCTTGATTTCTGCCGATTACACAAGGTTATCATTGTCCTTTACTTTTCAGAGAAAAGAAACGATTGTTAAAAATGTTAAATATTAAAATTTGAATGTTCTCCTTCAATATTCTAATTTATTAGTACTAATAGATTTTTTCCTTTTCTTAAAATAGGAGTCAAAGAAGTGCTTAATTGAGGCCTACCGATTACTGAAGCATGAACCAGAAGTCCTTCTAGAGGGAAAAGTTGCACGTCGTGCTAAACAAAATTTAAGAAAATTTAATGAAATTCTGAAGCGTCTAAATTAGAAGCTCGGATCGTTACATACAAAAAATCACACAGTTCGACTACAAACATTTGTATGACGTATTTATTTTCGAATGTTTATTCTTATTGTAGTAGAAAGGGCAATGAACAATAAATCGTTCATGAAGCCTTTTAGAACGAAATAAACGTATACAGCAAACCATCACAGAGTTTTTATTGTGTCGTATCACTAAAATGGAAATATGTATATCAGTCACATGGTTCATTCGACTTCAAGGAGATCTCATTTTACAGTCGACTTTAGGGATTTTGAAAAAATTGAAGATTGATATTCACAGTGAGATTTGAAGTAAACGGGTAATGCAAGTCGTCATTTTGCTGGTTTCGAATTTGTTGTTGTGGAAGGTGCCTGGGTTCGAGATTCTCGCTGAGAATCTCGCGATGCTTCTTGGTCGTCCAACGGGCTTTGATGAATCGGATGAGGATGCCGGGACGAGTATACTCGGTTGGAAACCGAGGGATTGTTGGCCCGTTATAGAGTTAGGACTCAGCATAGGATTGAACCAGGTTTATTCTGTCAAGAGTTACACTGACACTGTGACTGTCGCGCGTGAGTTTCCTATAAATGAAATTGTAACTTTAGCGCAAGAAAAAGCAGACACGTATAAGCATCAGCAAACTGAAATAATTTTAAGTGATGATGATATTGTTTCAAAATATAATGCATTTACGGTTTAGAGAAAATTTTCACTAAACACCCCAAGGTATAGTTGTATCTCCACAAAATTACCTTTTTTAAAAAAAAGTACAAAAATGCGCACCAAGTATACGCGCGCGAAGATGATGTCGTAAATTTATTAACCCATCAAAATGAATCCCATTTAAGGTAGTTCCTAAATAATTCATTAAATCAAGAATTCTTTCAAGTTTCTTACAAAACAAGAAGCCCTTGTACAAAGTTTAAATTCGATTTAACACTTAGTTATCGAGAAATACTTAATCATATATATCCTTTTTATTGCGCCCCTCGGGGATACAATCTCCTCTGTTCTCACTCGCTCTACTCTTTACAATTTCTTCCCCCACTCCACCTTCACCTATCTTAACTTAACTTAATTCAACTTAACCTATCTTAAGCCTATCTTGTGACGAAGTCACGTCACGAACCGAAATGGGATGAGTTCGCGCCGCGGCCGCTAGGCGGCCACGGCCCCGCGACTGCTCTAGCGTGCGAAGATGTACGGCCTCACGATATGAAGGCCGCGGCGAGCGGAATCAGGAGCTCTTGTGCATGTCGCTATACCGCTTCACGTAATACCAAACAAGACGCTCGCTTTTTGATAACCCCCGAGGTATGTCAGTTGTCGGCTATCGCCACCACTCTACCATTACCAGCCTCAGTCCAAAATCGGCCGAGATTTATATTGTGCCACGCCTACGTCAGAGAGGTGTCTCTGCGCCCATTAAGCCGGAGCCCTATTGCACTTTGAACCTCGGTAATACGACTCTCGAATGAACGCGCCTCTTAAGGCCCATTCCGAGTAGAACATTACAATAAATCCGCATCCCACGTCCTGACCACTCGCCGCAAGTCGCCGCCGCGATCGGAACCGCTTGTACCAAAATAAATACTGTGGCTCCACGTAGACCAAATAAACATTTTTAACTGTTACCAAGCTTCAACTCATTCGCCGAACCCTGACATACCGACTGAGTCGGCATCAAATCCCTTCTCCGCCCCACCGACAATCGTAGCGCAACGAAAGACGATTACAATCTTACACCTGTTTCTTTACTTAAATATGTCCATATACAACTATACTTGAGCTCATTCTAGAAGGAACCCATTTCGCACATGTAGAATGAGCTCTTCGATTGTCGCGAGGTCTCTGTTCCCCCACTTTATCACCCAGGCTTCCCTCCCTCCTTGCACCGTTCCGATTCTCTTTCATATACCGGGTAACCAAATAAAACGTGTATTCTACTAAATTCGTGCCATATTACGAATTTATTTATTAGTCGCATTATACTGAAATGTTTACGGTATTAATATTATGAAATATAACAACAAAGTATAACATATAAAAATAAATTTTATTATACAAAACTTAAGTAAAGTAAAATTTGTATATATTTATAAAACATTGGTAAATATTTATAAAACATTGGTATATATTTATAAAACTCTGGACAAAGGAAGCTTATAATAAATATTTACAATGACAAGAAAGCTGAATTTCCGAATCTGCGGTATAAAGAAATTATCAAATTAGTGGGAAATACTTGCGGCGTGGGATATCATACCGTCGTCGACAGTTTGAAAGAATTTAAAAGGACGGGGACCGTGACTTCACCTTCGAAGAAACGGGTAAGGCCCGATATAATGCAGAAGAGGTCGGAAGAGCAAATTGGAGCAATAAGGAAGCACGTGCACGCCTTTTGGGAACGAAGAGAATTACCGACACTTCCGAGACACTTGGCGACTATCGAAAGAGATGAAAATTTACCAATCATATCGCGGTGTACGTTACAATGCCTCTTGAAGAAAATGAACTTCAAGTACGTACAAAGACAACGGAATAGTGCCCTTATCGAGCGGGAAGATATAATCCGTTGGCGCCGAACGTTTATCACCAAAATTCGAGAATTCAGAGCGGCGGGAAGGCCCATTTATTATTTTGACGAGACATGGGTAACTGCGGGTGACACACGGAAGCGAGTGTGGGTGGACAATACTATAGCTTCGTCATCGTACGCCAGAGAAAGGGGCCTGCCGATTGGCCCACCTATTCCGACTGCGAAAGGAAAGCGCCTCATTGTACTCCATATTGGATCGGAGGATGGTTTTGTCGAAAATGGCTTGCTATGTTTTGAATCGAAGACCAAGAGCGCTGACTACCACGACGAGATGAATGCGGCACACTTTTTCGATTGGTTTAAGCGCATTGTACCACATTTAAAACTAAACGCCGTTATTGAGATGAAAAACGCACCGTACCACTCTGCGAAACAGGAGCGCTGTCCCGTAACGAGCTGGAACAAACCACAGATATGAGAGTGGCTTACCAGCAAGGGAATACGAATGCCAGATAACGCACTGAAGTGGCAGTTATTGGACGCGGTTCAATTAACGCGGCAGAATTAAGCCTATTTCCGATAAATATGTGATCGATGAATTCGCAAAAACAACGGGGAGAACTATTCTTCGACTACCGCCTTACCATTGCGACTTGAATCCAATTGAGCTCGCGTGGGCGGTAGTAAAAGGCCACGTAAAAGCCAACAACAAGACTTTCCACCTTGCCGATGTAAAGCGGCTACTAATACAAGGCGTGGAAAAGGCAACACGCGAAATGTGGGCAAATTTGACAACTCCGATCCTGATGCAGGCATCCCCGACCCGCAGGGACGCTCTATTGGGAACACCGCTCCCAACCTTGTCCGCTAGCCATATCGCCTCCGTTTTCTCGAAGGCGACTTGCAGACCGAGCGTCCCTATCACGGGGATGACGCGTCGCAGCGCCCTCTCTGCGAGGTCGATTGCTGCTCCCCATCGCTGCCCGGATGCCACAACCAGAGTGTCGTCCGCGTAACACACCAGCGAAACGTCCGGTGATGGCATTTCAACCCGCAGCACCGCGTCGTAAGCCAAGTTCCAAAGCAGGGGTCCTAGAACGGAACCCTGTGGCACGCCGCGGTGCACGCGAGTCACCCCGTCCTCGTCCCGGCCGACATAGGAGACCACCCGGCCGCGGAGATAGTCCCGAATCAGGCGGCGAAGGTAGAGCGGGACATGATGATAAACAAGCGCCCGCTCGATCGCCGCCCAGGAGACGGTGTTAAACGCGTTGGCGATGTCGAGTGACACCGCCACGCTCACACCGGCCCCCTCGGCCGCCCGGCGCGACAGCGATCTGACCATCATGATGGCGTCGATGGTCGATCGCTGCCGCCTAAAGCCGAATTGGCGGTCGGAAAGATCCGGGTACTCCGCGGCTCCCAGGTGGTCCAGGAGGCGGGCAGCTAGAACACGTTCCAGCAGCTTGCCCGCCTCGTCCAGGAGACATATCGGCCGGTATGCCGAGGGTGACTCTGCGGGTTTTCCGGTCTTCCGGAGCAGCACCAACCTCGCTTCCTTCCACGCGGGGGGGGGACCTCCCGGTCCTCAGCGCGGCGTCAAACACGCGTCTGAGGTCGTCCCCTAGGGCGCCCATCGCGCAGACCCAGACTCGCCCGGGCACTCCGTCCGGTCCGGGTACAGCGTTCTTAGAACGCATTTGTTGCACCGCGGACGCGAGCTCCTCTTCCGCGACCCTCGGGATATTCGGAATGTCGGTGCCCCACGCTAAGTCCCGGTCTCCCGACTCGTCGGCGCCACCCTCCCTTGGAACCGGGGGAGGGGGAAACAGCGCCGACAGGACGTCGAGGAGAAGCCGGGGTTCCAGGCCCTCTGTAACAGGGGGCGCCCAGGGTCCGAGTTTGATGGACACGGCCCTGTACGGGCGCCCACAAGGGTTCTGGTTGAGGGTCGCGAGGAACTCGTCACACGAACGGGTTTTAGCCCGGGCGATGGCCCCACGGAGCTCCTTGTGCGCCGCGGAAAACGCGGAGCGGAGCTCCTGAAGCCGGTCCTCCGTGATCCGCCGTCGATCCCAACGGCCGGCCTTGGTGTACTGGCGTCATGCCCGTAGGCTGACGGCGCGGAGATCCGCGATCTCCGTCGACCACCAGTACACCGACCTCCGACCCCCACCCGGCGCCCGGGCTCGCGGCATAATGGCGTCGCAAATTCATTGCAACGCGCGCCGGAGCCAAAGGGCGCCAGTAACGGGGTCGTCGAGGACGTCGCCCGGCAAAGGAGGCCAGGCGACTACGGAGGACGCCATCTGGGCCGCGTCAGCGCACAGTGGGAATCGGGCGGAAAAAATCTCAAAAAATCATGTCACAATTTCATATTGTTTTTTTAGGTATGTTTTTTATGGGTTATGTATTGGTCATTTCCTGTCA
This sequence comes from Andrena bucephala, assembly GCA_947577245.1. Lineage (NCBI taxonomy): Eukaryota > Metazoa > Arthropoda > Insecta > Hymenoptera > Andrenidae > Andrena > Andrena bucephala. The sequence goes on along the minus strand of OX387716.1, from coordinate 46,252,244 downwards.
CTCAGCCTCTAAAACCGATTACAAGTGCGAAAAAACTCGCACTAAAAAAGTATGGCCAAAATTTCTACATATCACTAAGTGGACCTGTTTTTTCCGGAGTAGTTTTATTACTCATTTTTACATAGTGAAAACCGAAAAGAGGCAGAATTGAAACTGTTGTCAGAATATAACAATATCTCAAAGAATACCGCGGTGTTTTAGTCCACAACGACACTGAAAAGGTTTGAAAGCACATATTTTGAGGTACAATTCCCATTAAAAATGTTCACCGTCCATCACCGTCTGTACCGTATGCAAACGTTTTTGTAAGTTTTTTTCGTAAAAAAAGGTTAATACCTAATTGCTACTGTTGACCGTCGATCGCTCTTGTGGGTGTCGCCTTTCAATAGAAAATTTTGCGCTGATTCCGAATATACCCCATGTTCATATACTAAAATAAACGATTCATGTGTTTTTTGGCCAAAAACCATGAAAAATCACGTTTTTCACATATTTTGCGATATTGAGCAGTTTTCTTCTGCCCCCATGTAATTTTGTCCAATAGAAAAGTTGTATAGAATTAAAATATGCGTTTTTTAAAATTTTTTAAATTTATTTTCTAACTGTCAATATTCGTAAATATATCGTTGACTGATATATTTAGATATATTAGACAAAATTGTCTAAACATTGTACAAGTACAAAATCCGTTAAAAAACGAATATTGACAGATAAAAAATAAATTTTAAAAATAAAAAAAAACGCATATTTTAATTCGATACAACTTTTCTATTGGACAGAATTACATGGAGGCAGAAGAAAACTGCTCAATATCGCAAAATATGTGAAAAACCGTGATTTTTCATGGTTTTTGGCCAAAAAACACATGAATCGTTTATTTTAGGTATAGGAATATGGGGTATATTCGGAATCAGCACAAAATTTTCTATACGAATACATAGAGAACCGAATTTTTTTCCTAAATTTCTCATTTTTGAACCACTGTGCAGCGTCGAACTGATTGAGCCCCCAATGCGGCGGCTGTCTACAAGCTCGAGGGGCACGGGGAGGCGGGGCAGCGGAGGTGGCCAGGATCACGTACATGCGATCTGAGCCTGGCTCTAAATCCTCCGCTACCCAGCAGTCCGACGTCAATGCCGCGGCCGCAGGGTTGAGCCAGACGAGGTCTATTCTGCTGGGAGGCCGTCTCCTCCTTCTCCGAAGTAGTCATGCTGGAGAAGGAGGAGGCTGAGAGGGACCGCATCAGGGCGGGTCCCAGGCCCCGCGCGGGCCCTCGAAGGCGGCGCGCGAGATGACCCGGGGCCGGGGGAGGTGGTGCGGCGACTTAGTTCTAAAGTCGCCCCGCTACCCCGCTTAAAACCCCCGGGTCGCGCCGTGGCTCCCCCCGTAAGGGGGGTGGGATGGGGGCCGCACCCCATAACGGATGCGGAGACAGACCCCACGTATGCCCCCCTCCCTGTGAGAGAGGGGGGGCGCGTGTAGGCGGGGCTTGTGGGGGAAGGGGAAAGCGGCCCGCCAAGTTTTAGGGCGGGCCGCTGTATGTCAGGGAGGGAGAGCGGGGGGGGGGGGGGCATGAACTAGGCCCCCCCCCGGGGAGCGGCGACGTCACGCCGCTCCCGATAGTGCGATCGAGCTCCGGGGCATAAATGGGCGGCTGATAACGGGCCGCCCTGTAGGCGCACATCGCCAGCCGCCCGCCCGAGGTGGCCATCGGGGAATTACTCCCCGACCGCCTTAAAGGCCCCTCGGGTCGCACGGCGGCTAGGACGGCCCGTGAGGCCGTCTACGCCCCAGCCCGGTCGCGACCGTAACATCGTCGCGGCCGGGTAGCAGCTCGATCGCGGGGTCGCAGGGCGGGGGTGCCGGGGGGCACCACCCACCCTAGTAGCAGCGACCCCGGAAGAGGTGGCGCGGACGCGTGGTCCGTCGCGCCGCCGTGTAAGGAGAATATAGCAGTCACAAAACTCTTTTAGTAACTGGGTAGTTTAGGGCTGGGTAGCCCTAATTGGTTCATGCTAGTTGGGAGTTGGGAACGTGGGAGGGCTCACGTTAGTATAGTAAAGGGGGGAGGGTCCCCCATAGACTGAACATCTGCCTATGAGGGGTACCCGGTCTCCGGGTTTTCCCGGAGGAAAGGATCATACGGCACTCGGGATCCCTCCGACCTCGGTCGGGTGATGCCGTCGGTACCTGCAACATCGGGGGTATGAGATAGGTGAAAATCCGCCGGGCGGTGGGGCCGTCGCCCCTAAGACATGAAAATGGAACAATGTCACGAAATCGGCCTGCCTCGGATGTTAACCAGGCGATTTCTGGGATTGGCCCAGACTCATCTTGCCCCGTCGGCAGCAAGACTGGAGTATCAACGACCGATGACACCGAGCTGAGGCAGCGGGCCGGTGTCAGCAGGGAAGGCGCTTCGGCGCCTCAGCACTCCCTGCAAAAAGCTACAGCGCCCTTGACTCATGGCTTGATAAAGGATAAGACTTTGGATACGACTAAGAACCGTGCACCCCCCGAGGAGCCTGCTCTGCTCGTCACGCTGGACGACGCGGGCACCTCGGGACTGGTGCACAGTACCATAGCTCTGACAGAGAGGCATGAGGCCTGGCGCCAGTCTATTGAGAGATTGGAAAGATTGGGTCAGGTGTCCTTAGAGACCCCTCCCCCCCCTTAAGCACCACCCGAAGTCAGGGACTATTGGTGCTTTCTTCGAGAAAGTGGCATCGGGTTTGACTGGTCCAGGGAGTGGGATTATTCCTGGGATTATTCCTGAGACCCTTCCCACCCCACAGACGGGCATTACAAGGGGTAGGACCCTCGCTAGAACGCCCCCGGAGCGGCGTATCAGTTCCGAGGGCTCGACGAGAGAACTGATCCCTGCTAAGCCGAGGCAGCAGGATCCGGAACAGTTACAAGATACGGAGAAACTGCGGCAGGCCCCGCGCGGGACCCCGCGGATTAAGAGTAGCTCTACCTCCAGGGTGGAGGAGAAGACTAGGGGAACCCTAACAGGGTTTGTGACCCCGTCCTCCCCTGCCCCTAAGGGACCCCGCGCGAAGAAGGAAACCCTGGAGGTTAAGACGGCGAGGCTCTTGGGGGAGGTTGTCTCCCTCCTAAAGGGCCTCTCGGAGGATTGCAGGGCCCTAACAAACGCGGTCGCATCCGGACATGTCACGAAGGGCAGTGTTATACTCACTGAGGGCATGTCCGGTGTGTGCGACGCAGCTACTACGGCCGTGTCCGAGGCCCTCGCATGCCATGAAATTGGCATGTGGAGGGCCCAAAGTGGCGAGCCCAAAAAGAAGCAGAAGCTTCCCCTGGAGGGGATGTCCCCCCTCCAGGTGGTGACCACAAAGCTCCCTCCGAGGCCGTCCGAAGCGGCCACCCATACGACCGAGTCTCCCCGCCAATCCACCCCTCAGAACCCGGGAGTTCCCGGCGTACCGGGGAGCTCAGGCAAGGGGAAGAAGGGGGGGAATAACCCCTCGGCTAAGAATAAGAAGAGGTTGAGGTCCTCCCCTATGGAGGGGGACCAGGCAGCCTCCACCAAAAGGAGGTTGTATACGGAGGTGGTGACGGCAGACCCCCCCCAGAATATGGAGGTGGTGACGTCTGACCCCCCCCCCCCCCCCAGAGCATGGATCTCCAATCCTCGGGGGGAGGGATCCTTGCACCTCCCACTGAGGCCCTTGCCTCTAAAGCAGGGGAGGTCGACCGCCCCTTTGAGGTGGTCTCCCAAAAGAAGAGGAGGAAAGGGAAAAAGGGGCGGGTTAATCGCCCGCCCCAAAGTGGGGACCCACACAAGCAGGCTCCCCCTCCTCCTCCTGCTGTGACTCCGGTGGGGAAACCCCCCAAGTGTTCCCCCCGTCCTCCCCCACCGCGAACCCAGGGGACCCCGAAGGCAAAGTTGGGGGATAATACAAGCCAGGCCAAGAAGGGTACCCCGCGTCTCGGGTCTCAGCCCTCGCAGGCCCTGAAGGCCCCGCAAGCCCCACAGGCCCAGCAGTCCCGGGCGAATAAAAAGAAGAGGCACCCGAGATCGAGACCCGAGGCGGTCCTGATCAGGGTTCCGGAGGGTGGTACGTTCCTGGAGACGTACAGGACCACGGTGACCTTGGGGCGGGCGGCGTTGACTATGGTCAAGGCCGTAAATCGTACCCGCCTCGGGCACGTATTACTAGAGCTGGAGGCTAAGTCTAGTGCCGCGGAGGTATCAGCGGCATTGACCAAAGCCACAGCAGGAAAGGTGGCCTGTACCCCCTACAGGACCGTACGGCGCTGGAGATTAGGGACGTCGACCCGATGGTCGACCCCCCGACTCTGGCTAAGGACCTCGCTGCGGCCCTAAAGGTGGAGAAGGCCCGGATTTGGGTCCGGTCGCTCAGACCACTCCCGAGCGGGACCCAGACGGCGGTGGTGGAAGTCCCCACCATCCTCCTCCCGAAGGGCCTCGAGCCCGTTCGTTTTAGAACGGGCCTGACCGTGGTTCGCGCCAGACCCCTGGTGAGGACGACAAGGTGTTTTGCCTGTCACAAACTGGGGCATCTGGCTGCGTCATGCACCGCGGTGCAGCGAGGTAAAGAGATTTGTAGGAGGTGCGGTGCGGCGGACCACGCCATTGCGAACTGCAAGGGCGCGGCCAAATGCCTGATCTGCTCGGCGGCGGGGAATCCCGGACCTAAAGCGGCGGATGTTACTGCGTCGCTTGCCTGTCCGGTGATCAGGCGACAGACGGCTACAGGGGGGCCTAGATCTACCAAACCCGGTTAATGCTCCGGATCCTGCAGATCAACCTCAACAGGTGCAGGCTGACCCAGGATTTACTGGTCCAAAATGCCTGCCAGTTGAGTGTTGACCTCGTGGTCATCTCCGAGCCATTCAGGGTGCTACCTGAGTGGATAGGGGATGCCACTGGGGATGCAGCGATCTGGATAACCGGGTTTAAGGGAAGATTTCCTTCCCTTACCACCCCCCTCCCCCGTCGTTGCCGAAGGGATAGCCATCGCGATCATAGATAACACGATCGTGGTGAGTCGCTATTGCGCCCCGAGCAGAAAAGGCCCCGAGTTCCTCCGGTACTTGGAGGACTTGGAGGAAATTTTAATTTGTCTAATGGGTCCTGGTAGAGGGGTCATCCTCGCGGGGACTTGAATGCCAAGTCCCCTGCGTGGGGGGGGGGTAAGGTCGCCGATAGGAGGGGCCATGCTTGCATAGCCCTCCTCGCGAGAGTAGGGTTAGTCCCAATAAGACTCTGGGAAAACATCACGTTTCGTAGTAATAACAAGGGCACATCCTGTATTGACGTAATGTCCGTGGATAGGGGCCTGGCGGGGAGGATACGGAGGTCGGAAGTACTTAGGTACTATACGGCCTCCGACCATCTGTACGTCCTCCACGTCCTTGGTAAAAAGGACACCCCCAGGAGACCGCCAGATGGCGGTTGGTCCCCCTATTCCATGAAGGATGTGTCCCGCGAAACGATTCTCGGAGGTTATTGGGCCTTGCGGGATACTCTCCCGCCCCTACCCCCATCGGCTGATCCCCCACCCACGGAGGCCCCCGCGGGGGAGGAACCGCGTGCGGATAGACTCCAACGCCTGGTGGAGGGGATTTGCGCTGGAACTCTTAAGAAGAGATCCCTTCCGAGAGGAACGCGCAAGCCCAACCGTTGGTGGACGGCTGAGATAGCCGAGGCGTGTCGATCCATGCATAAGGCCCGTAGGGCCTTCCAGAGAAAGAGGAAGAAGCTCGATCCTTCCTCCCCCCGCCTAGAACAACTTAGGCGGGAATTCTCCTTGGCCAGACGGATGGTTCAGGTCCTGATCTGGCGGTCCAAGGAGAACCTCTGGAGGGAACTCTACGGGACTGTGGACGACGACCCTTGGGGGAATCCATATAATATCGTTATGGCGAGGTTGGGGGAGAAAAGACCAAAAATGGTCTTAACGCGTGAGCAGGTGGGGAGGGAGATCGACACCCTCTTCACCACCTCTCCGCCCCCCCCCCTCCTTTTCCCCCACCACCGGCGGTCGGGTTTGCGCGTTCTAGCGCTGCCCCCTCCCCATCTTCCTGCGGGGGGTCCTATATGAGGCCCCTAACCGCAGAGTGGAGAAGTGTCCCTGAGGTGAGCCATGAAATCATCGGTAGGGCCCTGTCGCGAGTTAAGCCAAGGAAGGCCCCGGGACTCGACCGAGTCCCATCGGAGGTCGTGGCCTGCGTGGCCAGGGCCGATCCGGAGGCTATTCGCGAGATGGTGGTCGACACCCTGGCGTGGGGTAGGATCCCGGCGGAATGGAAAGTGGCCCGCGTCATTTTGATTCCTAAGCCGGGGAAGGATCCCCTAAGTCCGAGGGCCTATAGGCCGATCTCCATACTCCCAGCCTTGTCTAAGGTTTGGGAGTATGCGTTAAAGGAGATTCTCGAGAACCAGCTCGGCAGGGATCCCTTCCATCCGGCCCAGTGCGGCTTTCGCCGCGGTGTCGGTACCATCCAGGCGGCAACCGAGGTCGCTCAGTTTGCCGAAGCCTGCAGGGCCCATCGGAAGATCTGCGTCCTCCTGTCCTTCGACGTGCGGAATGCCTTTAACACCCTTGAATGGGGTGTTATTCTGCGCGAGTTGGACAGGAGAGGCGTAGACCGGTATGTCAGGGCTACCCTCGGGGACTATTTTAGAAATAGGGGGATCACGGTGCACTCATATGAGGGCACCGTGGTCCGTGATATATATGCGGGCGTTCCACAGGTGTCTGTTTTAGGGCCCTTTTTGTGGAACGCCGTTTACGACGGACTCCTCGCCGAGATAAATAGGGGCGGGGCGGGGCGTGCGATTGCGTACGCCGATGACCTCGCCCTTTTGTTTTCGGGGGCGGACCTCTCCCAGGTCAGGGGGCAGATGGACTCTGTTCTGCCCAGGATTGGAGCTTGGTTCCGAAGAACTTGGCTGGAGAAAAGACAGAGGCCATCCTCCTGACAGGCAACAGGATCCAAAAGACCGTTAGTCTTAGGATCCTGGATGCTGATATCATCACGGCGGCCAGGGTCCGAGATTTGGGGGTAGTCTTTGACTGCCTTCGCAATTATCGGACCCATCTGGAAGAGGTGTCTGCCAGGGCGGATCGGGTCTCAGGAGCGCTCTCAGCGCTCCTCCCCAACACCAGGGGCCCATCCGTCCACGCCCGGAAGCTCTATTACTCGGTGTGGGAGTCCGTCACTTTATACGGATCGCCAGTCTGGGCCGTTTCGCTGACCACTGAGGGTAGCAGAGCTATTCTCCGCCGTGCTCAGCGAACAGCCCTGATCCGGAGTACAGCGGCATATAGGACTGTGTCCTTCGCCTCGCTCTGCGTTTTAGCAGGGCGAATGCCGCTGTACATCAAGGCCAAAATGGGGCGCGCAATTTTTTGCGCAAAAGCGCAGGACAGGACTAACCCCACCCTTGGTGGCGATCCGGTTATTTTAAGGGAAAGGGCCCACCTCCATAAAGCCGCCGCTCTGACAGCGGCTATGGAGGAGTGGCAGGTCGACTGGGACCGTACCCCACCTACGGGGTGGGTCAGGCGCTTGGTCCCTGACTTGTGTATCTTTCTGGAGCTTTTCTGTTTCTTTTTGGTCTTCCTGGGTCATTACTTATTTCATTTTCCACTTCCTCCTGTCTCATCTCTAAGTCTTGTGTAGTCTCTTCTTCTCCAGTCATTATATTCTTTTCTTAATCTTTTTCGTTTTCCTTTTCTTCGTCAGTGTCTACATTTTCCTCAATACTTTCATGAAATCCTGGTTTAATCGTTTGTTCTTTTTCGGTATTTTTCATTTGAAAAATGACGTCCCTCGACACGACTAATTTTCTTCTATTTTCACTCCAGAGTAGGTTCACTGTAGGTTTCACTTCTTTTGTCCAGTTTTTTTAGTTGACCCAGTCGTTTTGCGTGAGCCACAGATCCAAATAATTTTAAATTTCTTAAATCTGGTTTGCTCCCAGTCCACATTTCACACGCCGTTTTGACCACATTTTGTATTAGACATCTGTTTTTTAGATACGGTGCTACTAGAATTGCTTCCCCCCACATTTCCTTGTCTAATTTAGCTTCGAACAGTAGAGCTCTTGCTTTCTCGAACAGTGTCCTGTTAAGCCTTTCCGCTCTGCCGTTGAGCTGGGGTGTGTGAGGTGGTGTATAATCTATTGTTATACCTTTGTATTTGCACCAACTCCTCACTTCCTGGCTAGTGTATTCACCACCGTTGTCGCACCTCAGCGTGGAAACTTTTAGGTTCCACTTCACTTCGACTGTCTGTACATATTCTCTGAGGGTTTCCGATGCATCACTCTTGGATGCAATTAAGTACACCATTACAAAGTTAGTGTAGTCGTCTAGGAAGGTCATACAGTATTTCTTTCTGTTCCACGTGGTTGGATCCACTGGTCCGCAGATGTCCGTATGCACAATTTCGAGTGGTCTCTTCGCCCGCCTTCTTGACTCTCCAAATGGGATTCTTGCTTGTTTTGACTCGGCACATATTGTACAGGTTAGGTTCTGTGTATTTATTTCCTTTTTTGTATAATATAATCCTGTTACCTTCCCCAGCAACTCTGTCATACTTTTATAGCTGAGGTGTCCCAATTTTCTGTGCCAGTCCTGTATGTTAGTCTTCTTGGTGACCAACAGTGCTTCCTGTCCTTCTGTGTGATTATTGCCTTTGATGCAGTACAGTCCCCCTTCGCACCTTTTCCCTTTAAGTATTTCAGTGTCATCCTTCAGCACTGTCACATGACCTTTTTTAAACCAGACTTGTCCTCCTTTTTGTACTATGGCATCCACCGAGATCAGGTTTTGTCTCAGTTCCGGAACAAAAAACACGTCTTGTAGTATACACCTTCCAAGATCTACTTTACCTTTCTCAGTTGATTTCATTACGACCCCTTTCTTCGCTGAGCCTATCTCAGTTGCTACCTCTTTTCTATTTTCTAGCAGACATCTATCGTTCACCATGTGGCTGGACGAACCTGAATCCAGTACCCATTTTGTTGAGTTCAACATATCTGTCAAGAAACTAACCTTTTTTCTTCTCGTTTATCGTCAGTCTGTTTATTTCTTCCAAAGTAGCATTCCTTGTCTGTATGATTTGTCTTTTTGCATATGCTGCAAGGGGTTTGCTCTGTCCGAGTCTTCCACCTTGCAGTTTTGCAATCTTTTGCAATGTGCCCTATTTTGTCACACGCGAAACATTTCACTTCCTTACCTTTCCAGCGTTTACTTTAGTTAGTTTCTCTGCCTGCAGCCGCAAGGTGTTTCGTGGAGTTGCACTTAAAGCACCTTCTTTCTGCCGCACGGAAAGCGACCTGTTCGTGTGGTCCTTCATTCTTTGCTTCTTCTGTAAGCAGCCTCGCTGTCAGATTGTCCAACGTCCTTTCATTTGTTGGCGTTGAATCCCAAGCGCATGCAAAGACCTTGTACTTTTCAGGCAGCGTCGACAGTATCTTGGTTATTAACATTCCATCTTCTATGTTGCTGCCCAAGACTTTTAATCTAAAAACAATGTTTTTAAGATGAGCTATACAGGGTGTCCCACCTAAGACTGGACAGCCGATTTTCTCCTAAACTATTGGAGATAAAAATATAAAAAAAATAGGAAATTGCATGGTTCGAGGGGGCCAATTAATTAACGCGAACGAATTTTTTTATCGATTATTATTTTAAAAGATACGATGGTCAAGTTCGGTTTTTCAAATGGAACTATTTTTTTTGAACACCTGAGTTGATAGTGCGTTCCAAGACAAATTCAATAAGCTTTAATGTATACACTTTATTTTCACTGGTTTTTAAGATATTGCGCTTGCAAATTTTCTGATTTTCACTGGAAGAAAACTGTCTGGTATAGCACGGACCGGGGACGGTCTTACTGGCTCCACGGGTGGCACTGCCTTTTGAAATAGATACCTACCTGCCAAAGGTCTACGCCAGGCCCACAGGCTGGACAATTTTTTTTCCGTCAGAAATGCTACTTTCGTAGGTACATCTGCGGTATCGAGAAGCGCACCGTTACTTTTATTTCGCACTTGCTTCTACGCTCGGAAGGTCGGTTCTTTTGGGAGGGATGTAAGTTCGATTGGGTAGGTTAGGAGGAGTGAAAGTTGCTAGACTAAATTTCAATCATAGGGAGCAGATTGTATCAGAACCATTCGGATTTGCATTCCTCACAAACGGCTGCTCTCTTGAAGAGGCCCTCTTCACAGCAATGCCCACCTTCTCTTGCACGGAATACGTTAACGCTTGCTTTTGTTCTGATATTGAAGCTCGTGTTTATACTCGAGAGGACCACGCGTCGACAGCGGGCTACCCCTTTTCTTCCTGTGTCTCTCCACGAGCCGTGTTGACGGTGGATTGTAGGAGCGTAGATATCTGGATGCCAGTTATTGAATTCAGGAGACGATAGAAACATTTTATTACAAAACACACATGTACTATAATTAAAGTAAATCGTATTCCTCTCGGGAAGGAGTACTGATAATAATCGAACTTGCGCTCCACTTCGCGCAGACCAATTACACGGAGGGTAGTCGGGTCACACACAGCCCAAATGATACAGGGTAATTCTGGAGCAACGCCCGTCAAGGAGATGCGCTGGTACCCCGTGGCGAGGACAGACCTTCGCATTGCCTCACCCGATTTTTATGGTTTTTTTCCGGAAAAAGGTACGAATCCTGGGCCGAACGTAGCGAATTGAAGTCGACCCTCCGCAGTCGAGGGTGAATTATCCATTACAGCGTATTAAGAAACCCTTTTCTTCATCGTATCGAAAGGGAAGTGGTGCCAATGGATTCCTTATGTTTTTCTGACGAAAATCATACCAAATGTCATGCAAATCGCACCACTTTGACACAAGCAATTTGTATTCCCTATGTAAGAGTTGTCCGATTTACACATTTGCCATGATTTTCATCGGAAATCCCCAAGGAATCCATCTGCGACACTTCCATATCCATACGATAAAAAATAAAGAATTATTTTATTTCCTAACCAGATTTGAAATTCCAACGCGTGTTTATACTTGAGAGATAAGGATTTATACTCGAGAGATAAGGAATCCGTCTTTAATTTGAAAGGAGGACGATGCAGGCGAAACCACGCGCACTCAACGGTGTACCCCTTTTCTTACTGTATCTCTCCACGAGGCGTATTGACGGTGGATAATAGTTTTCAATTCCTATATTTGGAGCATCTTTCTCGCGTGCGTCGGGACAAAAGCGAACTCAGAGCCAGACGAAAATTCATTCGCTCTTTACGATCGATAATTTATTATTTCTCCAAGAACGTTTCGACAATATCTGTTTGCCAAATTTGTAAAGGCCAATAAAAAACGTGGTGACATTGTCCAGTCTGAGTTAATCCGTATATTGTTCTGTCGATGGGTAGTGCGTACGATGACTTCGGACCCATACTATGTACCGTTGCCTACCGCCGACGCGCGGAAAAACCGCTCATAAACCGCGACTCTGGCAAGACACCGCGGCCGATCAGTCCGGTTAGTTTTTGGTAACCAGATGTGGCATACTCCACCTCTATTTCATCAGGTTAATTCTGGAGGTACGCCCGTCACCCCGTGGCAAGGACAACACCCCGCAGTGCCCATCGAATTTTATGGCTTTCGACCCTCGAAGTGTTTGGAATACCATTAAGAAGTGAGAAATATTCAGGATTTCAAATGTTTGTTTCTTTTCTTCATCGTATCGAAGGGGAAGTGGCGCCAATGGATTCCTGGCGTTCCGTCGATTAAAATCATACAAAATTTCATGTAAATCGGACTATTTTTAACCAAGTCAAGTCAGCTTGAAATTATATAAATCGATATTCCATGGAATTTCCTTCATTATGGTCCGAATAACGTCGTTCTTAGTGTCAGCTTCATCGACGAAACATAAGGAATCGGTAGGTGTCGTTTTTGCAAAGATCTGATCAGAAATGCGCAAGTCGAAGGTTTCTCACTTTTTATTAAGCACTCGATCCCCTTCGCGGGTGGAAAGCCATAAAATTCGGTCAGGTACTGCGAGGGGTTGTCCTCGCCACGGGGTACCAGGCTGCCGCATCTCCTTGACAGGCGTTGCTCCATAATTACCCTGTATCTGGTTAGGAAATAAAATAATTCTTTATTTTTTATCGTATGGATATGGAAGTGTCGCAGATGGATTCCTTGGGGATTTCCGATGAAAATCATGGCAAATGTGTAAATCGGACAACTCTTACATAGGGAATACAAGTTGCTTGTGTCAAAGTAGTGCGATTTGTATGACATTTGGTATGATTTTCATCAGAAAAACATAAGGAATCCATTGGCGTCACTTCCCTTTCGATGCGATGAAGAAAAGGCTTTCTTAATACGCTGTAATGGATAATTCACCCTCGACTGCGGAGGGTCGACTTCAATTCGCTACGTTCCGGCCCAGGATTCGTACCTTTTTCCGGAAAAAAAACCATAAAAATCGGGTGAGGTCTGTCCTCGCCACTGGGTGCCAGCGCATCTGCTTGACGGGCGTTGCTCCAGAATTACCCTGTATCATTTGGGCAGTGTGTGACCCGACTACCCTCCGTGTAATTGGTCTGCGCGAAGTGGGGCGCAAGTTCGATCATTATCAGTACTCCTGCCCGAGAGGAATACGATTTACTTTAATTATAGTACATGTGTGTTTTGTAATAAAATGTTTCTATCGTCTCCTGAATACAATAACTGGCATCCAGATATCTACGCTCCTACAATCCACCGTCAACACGGCTCGTGGAGAGACACAGGAAGAAAAGGGGTAGCCCGCTGTCGACGCGTGGTCCTCTCGAGTGTAAACACGAGCTTCAATATCAGAACAAAAGCAAGCGTTAACGTATTCCGTTCGAGAGAAGGTGGGCATTGCTGTGAAGAGGGCCTCTTCAAGAGAGCAGCCGTTTGTGAGGAATGCAAATCCGAATGGTTCTGATACAATCTGCTCCCTATGATTGAAATTTAGTCTAGCAACTTTCACTCCTTCTAACCTAACCAATCGAACTTGCATCCCTCCCAAAAGAACCGGCCATCCGAGCGTAGAAGCAATTGCGAAATAAAATTAACGGTGCGCTTCTCGTTACAGCAGATGTACCTACCTAAGTAGCATTTTTGGGCCTGGCGTAGACCTTTGGCAGGTAGGTATCTATTTCAAAAGGCAGTGCCACCCGTGGAGCCAGTAAAACCGTCCCCGGTCCGTGCTATACCAGACAGTTTTCTTCCAGTGAAGATCAGTAAATTTGCAAGCGCAATATCTTAAAAACCAGTGAAAATAAAGTGTATACATTAAAGCTTATTGAATTTGCCTTGGAACGCACTAACAACTCAGGTGTTCAAAAAAAATAGTTCCATTTGAAAAACCGAACTTGCCCATCGTATCTTTTAAAATAATAATCGATAAAAAAATTCGTTCGCGCTAATTAATTGGCCCTCTCGAACCATGCAATTCCCTATTTTTTTTATATTTTTATCTCCAATTGTTTAGGAGAAAACCGGCTGTCCAGTCTTAGGTGGGACACCCTGTATATATCAACTGCTCAGAGGTTAAGTCTCGAATATCGCAATTATCCGACAGGACCAGAAGCATTTTGAATGCTGAGCTGTTTTGCTTCGGCGCGGACATATAAATAGGGCGCGTCGCCGCTTTGGCGTATCAAAATCATATTTCACAGTTCGCAAAGAGGATGCGATTCGTGCGACAACCTGTAACGATGCGCATGACAAATTTTGATGATAAATCGCAAATCATGTCCCCGAAAACAAGACGCAGACATGGTAGCATGCTACCAAACACTATACGCTGCGTCATTTGTAGCCCATCAAATTGTGGAAAGAGCAACGTACTGGTGAGCTTGTTGGAAAGTCCACACGGCGTCCGCTTCGAGAACGTGTACGTGTATTCCAAGTCGTTGCAACAGCCGAAATATCAGTATTTGGAGAATTTATTGACTCCAATATATGAAATTTGCTACTTTACGTTTTCGAATAACAGTGACGTCATCCCACCGAGCGAATCGCTTCCGAATTCCATTTTTATCTTTGATGACGTGGCATGCGACAAGCAAGATACGATAAGGGAATACTTTGCAATGGGGCGCCACTCGAACGTTGCCTGCTTCTATCTCTGTCGGACGTATGCAAAGATACCCAAACATCTTATACGCGACAATTCAAATCTGCTGATTCTGTTTAAGCAGGATCGTACCAACTAGAAACATGTGTACAACGATCACGTAAACACTGGCATGTCTTATGAGGATTTCTGCGCTTTGTGTCGTAATTGTTAGCAACGGGAGTATGGTTTCCTGGTAATAGACAAGGATAGCGCGATGTCCAATGGACGTTATAGAAAGGGATTTAACGAGTTTGCGGTACCATGACATGGTCAATTGTCATCAACACGTCGGTGGGAAAGCAACATTTACGGTACAACGATGATTGATATCGATAGACTGGAGATTAAGAATCGCGAGAGAATAGCGAAGGAAATTGCAAAAACCAGAGAAGCCAATCGCAAGAAACATCAGGCTTTGAAGACTGGCAAGATGGAGGAAGATATCGCGTTGGAGAGATATTTTAAACCTATTGTCGAACCATTAAAACATATTGTGGAAAATACCACAGCGACAGAAGTTGACAAATCGTCGCTGATGAGCATAGGCGTTGAAGGGAATGAAACATTAACGCCTAAAACAAAAATCCAGTCGAAAGGAACGCATAGCGTAAGGCAAAGAGGAAACCACACACGTCATCGGAATATTCACCCGTAACCTCCACACCAGTTCAATCGAAGCGGAAACGGCAGAATGCCACATCAAACAATTCCACAGTTCCTTCCACACCAATAAATACATTTTCTAGTGTTTGGGATTGGCCCAAACGGCCACAGGCCAAGCTGGCGCGGATTCGGTGCCGACTCCGCGCGCGCTTCCAAACGGCTAACCCGATCAAGTCGCGGTATGCACGATCGCGGTGATGAGATCGGCAGGGCAATCTGTTGGCGCGCACCTCAGCTTATTAGGCACCTCTCTCGCTTCATCGCGCGAACGGCTTTGTTTCGCCGGTGCGGTCCTCGTCCTGCTCAGGACAAGCAGCTGTTAGGTGGGGTGCTGACGTCACAGAATTCGGCGAAACGGTCCGATCCATCACCGCGATCACTCTCTCTTCTAAAGGTAGGATTTCCTAGACACGATTCGCCGCGGCGGCGGTGAATCGCGGCCAGTCGCCGCGGCGAGCAGACCTCAAGTTCCGCGATGAGGGACTCAGTTGGGTTCGAGCACTTAAAAGGGTCTATTCTAACGGTCGGTATACCTGTTTCAGAAAAACCAGATTGTTTATTGTTTACCATATCGATATGAAAGTGACACCGATGGATTCGTCACGTTTTGCCGATGAAAATTATACCAAATTTCATGTAAATCGGACTATTTATAACGAAGCTAGCGAAAAATTATATAAATGATTTTTTCATCTAATTTCCTTCATTATGCTCCGAATTACGTCGTTCTTGGTGTTAGTTTCATCGGCGAAACATAGAGAATCGATTGGTACCGTTTTCGCAGAGATCTGATGAGATATGTGGAACTTGGATTTTTCCACTTTTAATGGTATTTAAAACCCTTCGAGGGTCGAAAGCCATAAAATTCGGTGCGGCATCACGGGATGTTGACCTCGCCACGTGATGCCAGCCGGCATATCTTTGACAGGCGTCGCTCCAGAATCACCCTGTACAATACAGTATGTACATTTACATATGTACATATAGAGTCTCGAGGACGAAATGAGACGACGATTCGTGGTTTGTGAAGTTGGCACCCCCCAATTGCGAATTTTTAGAAAACAATGATGGCATTCGTTTGTCGACATTTGTCCAACAAAAGTTTGGTTTGTCCACCCGTAAAAAAAAGATATACCTAAAGGATAAAACTGTAAACAATAAGAATATGCATGTTAGATTTGTAGTAGTAATGAAACATTCATTGCACAGATGTACTGAAGCAGGGTCACAGAAGTATTCAAATGGCAATAATTACCTATACGTACCTTATTTTATATTAATATTACGTTTTTTCGACGTTGTTGTATGCTGTGCACTAGCTTTTCAATTATTTTAGATTCGATAGAATTCCATATTTCTAAAATCTTTTATTGTGGGTTGTCTTTCGAAGTTATGTCGTACTTTTTTAATCTTCTGTGAATTTCCACCCACACATATTCGATGAGGTTAATGTCCAGACATTATGGGGATATATGACATGTATGTAATCCATGCGGCATATTACACAATAATCATTCTTGCCCAATTCAGGCCGCTTGCGGTCGTTGTCTTGCTGTAAATAAAAATACCCCACTAACTCCAATTTGATAGAAATAATTTTTAATATATTTTTAATACATTTTTAATATATTTTCAATATATTCAGTTCGGATGGAGGCCGTTATGTCTGAAGAAAACCCAATTCAGAAATGAATACTAAAAATTTACGCCCTACTGCAAAGTACTGTGGTGGTTTCTTGATGATATGGGGGTGTATGGTTACAAACGGCACTAGAAATCTCGTTTTTATAGACGGCATTTTAGATGCACATAAATTTTTAAATATTTTAATAAACAATTTAGAAGAAAGTGCTACCAAATTGGGGTTAGTGGGGAATTTTTATTTACAGCAATACAACGACCGCAAGCATTACGGCCTGAATTGTGCAAGTATGATTATTGTGTAATATGCCGCATGGATTACATACATGTCATACATCCCCATAATGTCTGGACATTAACCTCATCGAATATGTGTGGGTGGAAATTCACAGGAGATTAAAAAAGTACGACATAACTTCGAAAGACATACCACAATAAAAGATTTTAGAAATATGGAATTCTATCGAATCTAAAATAATTGAAAAGCTATTGCACTGCATACAACAACGTCGAAAAAACGTAATATTAATATAAAATAAGGTACGTATAGGTAATTATTGCCGTTTGAGTACTTCTGTGACCCTGCTTCAGTACATCTGTGCAATGAATGTTTCATAACTTCTATAAATCTAACATGTATATTTTTATTGTTTACTGTTTTAATCGCGAGCGTTCGAATACTTTCGTGAGTCACTGTATCTAATTATCCTGTTCTTTATGATTATAAGAACAAGGAGTACAATAATCACGGAATGAAAGTAGATGTGAGGAGAGATGTATTAATTAAATTAAACAGGAAAGGTAAAGTGTTTTTCAATTATATTTATTTCTTTACTGTGCCTAATTTTATTTATTTTTATTTATTCTTTCATTATATATGAGGCACTTAATGAAGGCATGGCAGACCGGCGACGTGTTGCCGCGATGCAAAAATTGAACTGGCATTATTTCTAATGCCCCTCCTGCCACCAAATACGTTACGACACAACAGATACGGTACACTTCCGCGTTACATCGGACGAAATGAAACAGTTTCCGTACAGTATATCCTTAAATATATCACATGGATTTACAAGAACAACTAATTTGTGCCGTTCAAAATCATCCTATCATACACGACAAAAAAATTAGCCCGTTACAAAAGTGGCATTGTAAGCAAAAGCGCGTCGAAATCAATAAGTAGCGATTTAAAATCAGAAAGTATTATACATCAGAATATGATATACACGTATATATATATTTGAAATAATAAAATATAATTTTGTTATGGCTTCACATTGCCAATTAACTTCCCAAGAGGCGAAAACAACCAGTCTGTGAATGCGTTGCGAATGTCCATTGCCCATAACTTGTCTATTCGGTCTTGCATATCGTTTTGTCTTGTTTGTTTTCAACAGGAATGCCTCATCTGCTACTAAAGCATTAGGTGTCGATATATCCATGCATAGGAGAGTTTTAGTGGGTGGCACTTGCAAACTCGTGACATGTTTGCTGGACAATATTATTTATAGTTGCAGCTTCTTGACGAAAATTGAAGGCTATTACTCGAAAAGACATTCCTGTGGCAAAAACCTAAAACA